>JAAWXA010000012.1:2262607-2410419 GCA_038090715.1 Florisuga fusca
CCGGGACTCCCTTCCCTCCTAGGGCAAGAGGGAGAGGGATATACTTGAGTGGATACAACAAAGGGCTGTGGGGGATGATTTTCAGTCTGCAGCAGAGAAGACTGAGACGGGATCTAATTAACGTGTATAAATATGTGACGGCTGAGCACCAAGAAGGAACAGACAGCCTCTTCTCACTTGTGCCCTGTGATAGGATGAAAGGCAGTGGATGCAATATAGGACACAGGAAGTTCCTCCTCAACATGAGGAAGAATTTCTTTACAGGTTATAGGGCCCTGGAACAGTCTCCCCAGAAAAGTTGTGGCGTCTCCTTTTCTGGAGACTTTCAAGGCCTGTCTTCATGCGTTTCTGAGTGATCTGCCCTAGCTTTGGTCCTGCTCTGGCAGGGGAGTTATATTCTATGATCTTCAGATGTCCCTTCCAACCCCTCACATTCCTTGATTCTGTGAAACAACAAGCTTCCATCTGAAATAAATATTTGAATTTTCATCCTCTGGGGAATGGTAGCTCTGTCTGCGTTAGCCATACCTACTAGAAATCCAGGAGCCAAATTAAAATGATTGATGAAAACCTGATTATGACAAGAAATTATGGTTTACACAGTCTGAGTGTTCTTCACTTGATCATGTAGTTGGTGACATCATACTTTTGAAATCCACTCCAGGCTAAAAATGAAAACCATTTTATGGCTGCTATAAATCCAACTGTCAGACATTAAAGAATTGTTTTCTTGATTACTTTTTGTTTTTTTTATGATTTCCTGAGGCCTCCTGAAAACTTTTTTCTGAAGCCATGGTCTTGTTTTTGCATTTCCCATGGTGCTCAGAACTACAAGCTGAACAATTCACATACTAATTCATAGTAGAGAGTGACACTTTCAGAAAGTAAACTCCCTTGTTGTTACCAAAAAAAAAAAAAATTACCATAATTTCTCTAGGTACCCAGCCTATCATGTTCTTATCACAATTTGTCTGTCTAGCTTCCAATATGTGTTTGTGTATGCATTGTCCTGGTGCCACCAGAACTTCACCTACACCATGCTTGACTGGAATATGGAAGTACTGAACACAGAATTACATTTACGATGTATTAGATCATTGAACGTGCACAGACTGACACTCCATAAAATCACTCAAACAAGTAAGGGATACAATGGATCCTCTCCACCCGTGCTGCACAGCAAACTGAAGAACACTGCGGGGTGCATGGCCTCTGGCTGGCACAGGAGCAGGATGCACCTGCTCTGCCTAGATGCAGTGGAGTGAAGATTTGGTTTTTGGTTCTGCAACAAAGACAACCTGTCATGGGCTGTGTTGAGCTTGTCTTCAAGGTCCTTCATCTAAAGAAAAGACATTTCTCCATTCTTAAATTTATTTCCCCTTTGCTGCAACACAGTCTAGTTTGTTCTGTTTCGCATACATCAGAAGCCTAGCTGAGGCTTTTTCTGTCTGAGGCAGGGAGTAGCAAACTTAGAGCTACTATGTGGATAAAGTTTTATGAAGTTACTGAGTAAAACAGAGATCCTTTGATGGGACCATCTAGAGACTATGATACAATATATGTGTAACTGCACAGTTTTGCTTCATTCACCAAAAAACATTTCTCTCTTAATAAAGGGAAATAAACTTACGTTCTAGAAATGTTACGAAGCAAACTCACATGAACCTTTAAAAATAATCTGCAATAAATGGATGTCCTTTCACTGGCTTTGAAGTTATTCAGGTCCCAGTAAGAAGGTTAATACTCTTAACTCCTGTGCCATCGGATTTAATGAGGAGATTTTTTTTGACTTTGCACCTTCTCTTCTTGACCTAATGCTACCTACAGTTCACTGTCCTTGTCAGTAAATCAACAACTAACAGCAGTTTCTGATAAGCCGCTCTTGACAATTATCTATAAAAATTACAATTGTGTATTCTTATGATTCAAACTTCAACATCATTACAGGTAAACCATGTTGAAATAATGTTCTGCATGGCTGTAGAGCTGAGGGTGATTTACTAATCATCTTGCAATACTAAGCAAGACTGATTTTTCTGTAGTCAGTAAGCAAATTACTCTTCCTTTCTCATCTGCTGCATTAGATCATAGAATCATAGAATTGGCTGGATTGGAAGGGACCTCAGAGATCATCAAGTCCAACCCTTGATCCACTACCACTGTGGTTCCCAGGCCATGGCACTGAGTGCCACATCCAGTCTCTTTTTAAATATCTCCAGGGACGGAGAATCCACTACTTCCCTGGGCAGCCCATTCCAATGCCTGATCACCCTCTCCATAAAGAAATTCTTTCTAATATCCAACCTAAACTGCCCCTGGCACAACTTGAGACCATGCCCTCTTGTCTTGCTGATAGTTGCCTGGGAAGAGAGACCAACCCCCACCTGGCTCCAGCCTCCTTTCAGGGAGTTGTAGAGAGTGATGAGGTCTCCCCTGAGCCTCCTCTTCTCCAGGCTGAACAGCCCCAGCTCCCTGAGCCTCTCCTCATAGGATCTGTGCTGGAGTCCCTTCACCAGCCTGGTTGCCCTTCTTTGGACCTGTTCCAGGACCTCAATCTCCTTCCTGAACTGAGGGCCCCAGAACTGGATACAGTACTCGAGGTGTGACCTCACCAGCGCTGAGTACAGGGGCAGAATCACCTCCTTGGATCTGCTGGCCACGCTGTTCCTGACCCAGGCCAGGATGCCATTGGCCTTCTTGGCCACCTGGGCACACTGCTGGCTCATGTTCAGCTTCCTGTCAATCCAGACTCCCAGGTCCCTCTCTGTCTGGCTGCTTTCCAGCCACTCTGTGCCCAGCCTGGAGCTCGCCATGGGGTTGTTGTGGCCAAAGTGCAGGACCCGGCACTTTGAACCTCATCCCATTGGAATCAGCCCAACTCTCCAGTCTGTCCAGGTCCCTCTGCAGAGCCCTCCTGCCTTCCAGCTGATCCACACTCCCCCCCAGCTTAGTGTCATCTGCAAATTCGCTGATAATGGACTCAATCCCCTCATCTAAATCATCAATAAAGATATTAAACAGAACTGGGCCCAGCACTGATCCCTGGGGGACACCACTAGTGACCGGCCGCCAACTGGATCAGCACCATTCAGCACCACTCTCTGGGCCCAGCCCTCCAGCCAGTTCCTAACCCAGCACAGGGTGCTCCTGTCCAAGCTGTGGGCTGACAGCTTTTTCAAGAGAATGCTGTGGGAGACAGTGTCAAAGGCCTTGCTGAAGTCCAGGCAGACCACATCCACAGCCTTCCCCGAATCCACCAGGCGGGTCACCCGATCATAAATGGAGATCAGGTTGGTCAGACAGGACCTGCCCTTCCTAAATCCATGCTGGCTGGGTCTTTGATGTTATTGATGGTTACTGATGTTTATAACATTTACATATACAACATTTAATATTTAGTATGGTTCCAATTGACATTAAGATCATGAAGATGTAAGTTTTATGCAGTTATGTGTTGCTAAAGCATTTTGGTTATGGCAAACTTTATCTTCTTACATGTAACTGAAACTGTTTTTGGAGGGTCTGCAGCCAGCTGTGGTAGTAGTTACCTCTTTTTAACATTTGCACACACTCACAGAATGGAATTTTCTCAGTCCTCTTTGATGAGATTGTTTTCCCTACTAATTAGATCTCAAGGTTATTTTTAAACAAACACTTAATTAAGGTTTTCTGGAAGTAGCACAAGGACTTTCTCACTTGGTCTAAGTAGTATTACCTTCTATATCAGACCTCCCTGCATTTCTACCCATCCTATCACAGATAGTGTTTTCTCAGTGTTTACTAGAAGGCGGATCACTGAGATCAGTCAGCAGTGTTATCTTGGTTGTCACTGCACAATGACACATGGTGTTCTCCAGTGGCTACCACTGGTATGTGAAGCTCCAGTTGCCATGGCAGAGGTTTCCCTAATTGCTTACAGGTGCTGTGCAAAGCCATCCTCACTGAAGCCTGTCAAAATTGAACTATTCACAGATGACAGAGTCTTCCTGGGCCTGTGGCTGAATTTCTCTGTTTTCTTTTTTTTGATGTATGTGTGTTTTTATCTCACTTGTAGCCCATATTTGTATGCATTTTTTCCTAGATAAGACCTAAAAGAAGGCAAAAGCATCTACTTTGAGGTGGAGCTGGGTCTGCTTGTGAACGCAATTTCTACACTCATGCAAAAACAGGAAGCAGGCAAATTCTGCTCTAAGTGTATATCTTACAGCATAAAAGGGTAGTATATTTCTCTGCTCATCTGGATTATAACAAATTATATTTCATACAGATGTTGAAGTGTTGCCAGGGGTCACAAATGATTACAACACTTGCTATGCAGAACCTTTAAACTTCTGCTTCTCTACCTGAATAAACTTAATATTTTAGCAGAACTATTTTTCTTGTTTTCTACTCTTACAGTCAATAAATAAGTTCTCATTTTTGGAATGACTAAATGATAAAGTGGCAGTTAAAGTTCTGTGTAGATAAATGCAAAGTAATGTATTTAAGGAAAACTTCTTAATTTTATATTAAAAACAACAGGAACTGAGTGAACATTCAATATTCAGGAATAATGCATTGGGATTAAAGGGCTTCTGTAGGAGCATGAATTTATTAAGCTTAAGAGCCCCGCACTCCCAAAATATGTTAAAAATGAGAAGATAAAAACAGAAAATAAAAAGAAAATATGATTTTACTGAGGTATAAGGACATGGAATGTCTGAATATTGAATGAAGTGTACTTCTGATCTAGCCAACTTCAAAAGATGTCATAGAGTAGGAAAAAATTTAGAGAAAAACAATAGGAATGAACAAGTTATGGAGTGGTTCCCATATGTAACAAGAAGCCACGGACAATTTTGGAATAGTGAAAAATAGAGGTCTATAAATTTAAAAGTGCCCAGTAGAGAGTGGTTAGGGGACAACTTGAAATTGGTCTAGGGATGCCGCAGGTCTGAATTAACACAATTGGTCTTTTGGAAGAACAGGAGATGTTAGTAATGATACCTAAAAGAAAGAATTTCGTTATAATTTTCTGTTTAAATACAGCATGAAACTGAGCTCAGTGCAAGCTGGCATGGTTTGGAAATTTGTAAATGAAAGGCTGCTGGAGGGCAACCAGGCAGAAAGGGACCTGGGAGTTTGGGTTGACAAGAAGCTGAACATGAGCCAGCAGTGTGCCCAGGTGGCCAAGAAGGCCAATGGCATCCTGGCCTGGATCAGGAACAGTGTGGCCAGCAGGTCCAGGGAAGGGATTCCTCCCCTGTACTTAGTGCTGGTGAGGCCATACCTCAAGTACTGTGTCCAGTTCTGGGCCCCTCAGTTCAGGAAGGAGATTGAGGTGCTGGAGCAGGTCCAGAGAAGAGCAAGGAGGCTGTGAAGGGACTCCAGCACAAGTCCTGTGAGGAAGGGCTGAGGGAGCTGGGGCTGTTCAGCCTGGAGAAGAGGAGGCTCAGGGGAGACCTCATCACTCTCTACAACTCCCTGAAAGGAGGTTGGAGCCAGGTGGGGGTTGGTCTCTTCTCCCAAGTAGCTACCAGTGAGACAAGAGGGCATGAACTTGAGCTCTGTGAGGGGAGGTTTAGGTTATATATTAGGAAAAAATTCTTTACAGAGTGATCCCCAGAGTGATTCCCATTGGAATGGGCTGTCCAGGGAGGTGGTGGATTCTCCGTCTCTGGAGGTTTTTAAGTAAAGACTGATGTGGCACTCAGTGCCATGGCCTGGTAACCACAGTGGTGTATCACGGGCTGGACGTGATGCTCTCAGAGGTTCTTTCCAACCTGACTGATCCTGTGATTCTGCGAGAAAGATCTCCAGCATCCCACCCCACCAGCCCAGGCTGGGACTGCAGGTCAGCTGTCTCCTCAGGGAGATGGGCCCCAGAAGCTGCTACACAGCCCCAACAGCAGCGATGGGGAGGCAGACAGAAGGGACCAGTGGTAGTGGATCAAGGGTTGGATCTCAGAGGTCCTTTCCAATCTAGCTGATTCTATGATTCTATGAAAATTTAATTTCAGTGAAGACTCCTCAAACTGCTTTGAAATTTTTCCCAGACAGCAAATTCTTTGTTTGGGGCATCAAGAGAAAAATTGCTTTTAGTTTCTTCATCCACCTTGTGGGTAACATATTGACCTCTCAGTCAACAAAATTTTGCCACACACTTTGATATTGGCTGGATTTCTCCCTTGTGTCCTTTCAGGTTGTAATATGAAGAACTTCAGCTATGAAGCTGTCATTGAACATTGCAGTAGATGTTAAACACCCATTTTTCCACATTGTTCTGAGTTATAATTTATCATAGATAGGTGTGGTGCTTCCAGTTCTGACTATAATATGCTAAATACTGAGGAAGAAGGGGAAGGGTAGCTGCTAGAGAGTAGGAAGAAACTGCTCTTTGCTTACTTGTTATGTTAATGAATGAAAAAGTAGGTAAGCAATGCATAATCCTAAACATTAGCAGTCAAAAGTTAACCTGTCCAACTCAGAACATGAGAATAAATATTTTTACATCCTAGTTAAACCTTTGATGTATAACGCATTTATACAGACAGGTCTCAAAGACAAGAGTGTTGCCTTTGAAAGCTCACTGCTCTATAAGGGTGCAAGATTAGTAGCTATCTACAGAAGATGCCAGTTATAAGAGGAGATCTTTTAAAAATTAATTTTTGAAAGATTTTTATTTATAACAGATTTCACAGAAATAATCAAGTTAGCTGCCTATATTTTTTTTTTCACTAGTTATAGGTTTGGGGTTTTTTAGGTGTTTGGTTTGTTTGTTGTTTTTTTTGTTTATTGCAAATAAATTATCTACTGACTTTACTGCCCACTGATAAACCATCCTGGAAGGATGGGAGTGAGTGGTCAGGATTCACCACTGTAGTTATCCTAGGAGTCTACTGTCTGAAAGTGAGTGCAAGTAGGACATTACAAGTTTAAACATGGTTTAGTAGTGAATGAGCAGGACATAATTTTTGTGATGATCCAGCTGACCACTGGGGCTACCTTAGACATCAGCATGTTTTCTCACCAATCTTATCTGGGGCATTTTACCTCTGAGGGTGCAGAGTTCTCTTCTTTCCTCTTTTTCACTCTGTTTTTTTTTTTTTATTTTAATCAGTCACATTCCTCCAAGACATCCTTTCTCCATGGCACAAATATGCAGGTACTCAGGGCTCAGTTAGCCACAAGAGAATACTCCTGTTCAGAGTAGAAATAATAAATTAAGAAAAATGGTTTAAGTAGACTTTAGATGGGGGTAACATAGTTCAGGTAATTTGCAGATTTTTTTTTTTTTGTAACCTTCAGGTCTACAGTGTTATTGGCATCACTAAGACATGGTGAAATGACTTTCAACTGGAGAATGGGAATAGATGGATATAAGCCCTTTAGGAAGGATAGTCAGGGGAGAACAGGAGGGGCTGTTGCCTTCTGCGTAAACGACCAGCTGGAATACATGGAGCTCCACTTGGGGTTGGATGAGGAGATGACTGAGAGCTTATGGTTCAGCATTAAATGGAAAAAAGGGACAAGAGATATCACAGAGGGGATTTGCTAAGGGCTACCTGACCAGGAACACAAAGTGGATGAGACGTTCTATAGGCAAATGGGAGCAGCTTCACATTCACTAGCCCAGGTCCTCATGGGGGATTTCAGCTTTCCTGATATCTGTTGGAGGGACAACACAGCAAGGCACCAGTAATCCAGCAGGCTCCTGGAATCAATTAATGACAATTTCTTTCTCCAGCTGCCAGAGGAACAAAGTAAAAAAGTGCTATACTAGACCTCATTCTCAGCAAGGATGGGGTGGTGGACAATGTGAAGCTCATAGGCAGCCTTGAATGCAGTGACTATGAAATGGTGGAATTTCAGATCCTTAGGGCAACAAGTAGGGTACACAGCAATCTCTCTGCTCTAGACCTCAGGAGAGAAGACTTTGACCTGTTCAAGGACCCGCTTTGGTAGAGTATGATGGGATAAAGCTCTGGAGGGGAAAGGGGCCCAAGGAAATTGGTCGGTTTTCAAAGATTTCAAGTAATAATATGCCCCAAGAAAAGAAAACAAACAAGAATGCCAGGAGGCCTGCACTGATGAAGAATTGTCATGACCTAGATTGGGCAAGTCAGGGTGAGTCAGATTGGACCCACTTACTTTCCCAACTCCTTCTCAGAGAGTAGCCTGCCTGTGGCTGGATCCAATCTCAATCTCAGACATGGCCCTCTTAGGGAGGGTAATTAAAATATTTTGGACTGGGGAAACGCTCAACTGCCAGGTATCCCTTGATTGGACTAATGTAAAAATAAACTCAAGGTCTGTATGTTAACACTAGCTTTAATTAGAACTACTGTAAGAATGTCTCCTGAAGGCTGACACTTTGATTATTATATATGCCCAGGTTGCACAATCATAAAGGTTGATATTTTTATTATAAAAGTCATGATGGAAAAAAGTAATTATTATAAAAGTGATGTTCAAGCCACACAGCTTTGGAAAAATTGTGATAGGGCCTGTGTTACTTAATGATTTTTGGAAAGAAAAGTGAGAGATAAAAAGAGGAAGACTGAGAGAGAATGGGATCAAAAACTTGAGAGATCGATAACACTACCTAGATAGAGAGATAGAAAGTCATTGGTCATGGATTCAGTGTTGGTCTGGCCAATGGGAGAGGGTTGGTGCCAGTGAAGCTCCCAAAGCCCATAATCACAGCTTCTACTGTTATAGTCTGTTTCACTTAAACAATCCTTTTTAAAGGATAAGTAGACATGGTTGAGATATGTTGTTATTGAGCAACTGGGGTGGACCTACATCTCCTCCACTCCTCCATTATTTCTATTACTGTCTCCATATTCGAGCCATAGTTGTCCTCTCCATATACAGGCATTCTTCTCCACCATTATGCAGGCCCTCCCGTACCTGAAGGAGTCTACAGGAAACTGGTGAGGAACTTTTACAAGAGCATGTAGAGATAGGACAGGGGGTAATATCTTTAAGCTGGAAGACAGTAGGTTTAGGTTTTAGGAAGAAATTCTTTCCTGTGAGATGGACAGTGAGACACGGGCACAAACTGCCCAGACAACCTGTGAATGCCCCTCCCTGGAAGTGTTCAAGGCCAAGCTGGATGGGGCTTTGAGCAACCTGATCTAGTGAGAGGTACCCTGCCCATGGCAGCAGGGTTGGAACTAAATGATCTTTAAGGTCCTTCTGACTCTAATAATTCTGTGATTTTTACTTTTTTCATGAGACAAAAAAAAAAAAAAAAAAAAAAGGACAGAGAATAAGAATTAAAGGTAGTCTCCACTCAACACTTATTTTTTCTTTGGGCATTACTAAATTAGATAATTCCATGAAACACCAAAAAAAAGGTAATATTTGGTCAGCATAAGGAATCATCTTTATACAAAGCAATTGCACTCAACTAATTTGCATAAAGATGAGAGACCAATATTTCTGAATTAAGAAGAGGGAAATAATCTTGCCTTCTAGAGTCTAAATCCTAAGATAACTTAATTTTCATCTACATCACTTGATATATCCAGTATTTTTAAAAATTCACAAAGCTCCACAGACGTGTCTTAGCTCTGGTATGACACAAGCCTCCCTGTTTAAAGTTTAATATATATATATATATATATATATATATATACATATATATATATATATGAAAGAAAATCAGAATGAAGAAGAACCAGCATTAATGTAGGGCCAGCCCTAGAAGTAACAAAGTGTGTGAGTGAAGGGAGAAGTTTGTGCACAGCCACTTCTGCATTTATGCATGGTGAAGGCCAGGTGACTACTAAACACCTTTCCAGATGTGATTTTTTCAGACTTGCGAGTGTAGGTCCCAGCCTGACAGAGTGATAACATGGATGTTGCATCCTGCACTTCTGCAGCCATGGTGTGCAGCCTTTCCCTTGCGGTATTCCTGGGTATTTATCAGTGGAAACACAACCCTGGGGTGGGTTTGAATCCCTTCCAGATAGACTTGTGTTTTTATCTTTGCTTGATTTCTGCCTCAACCTAGTCATCAAGACAGAATGTGTGGTTAGAACCAGGTTCCAGCTATGTATGGCTGATTTCCTTTACTCAAGAAACGTCTCCTTCCATTCCTTAGTTCTGAGGCTGGTCTTTTTCAATATCTTTATCAATGACCTCGATGAGGGGACTGAGTTCTTTCTCATCAAGTTTGCAGATGACACCAAATTGGGTGGGAGTGTTTATCTGCTTGAGGGTAGAAAGAGGGACCTGGACAGGTTGAATCAATGGACAAAGGCCAGGTGTGCATGGCCAGGTGTGCAGAAACAGACTTGGGAGCTTTCCTTAATATTCCACTTAAAATGAGCCAATAGGATGCCCAGGTGGCCAAGTCCAATGGCATTGTGGCTTGTATCAGGAATAGGTGATGGAATCACCATCCTTGCAAGTATTTAAAAAGCATGTAGATGAGGTACGTCTGGACATGCTCAAATGGGCATTCTGGGTTTTTATTAAGTTGACAGCTGAACACAGTGACCTTAGTGGTCTTTTCCAACCACTATAATTCTGTGATTCTATAATTCCTGTTCCAGACACTTTCCAGAAAACAGTGTGCTGTAAGGGTGGAGATACACTCTAAAAATGATGGCTAGGAACTGATTCTCTCAAATACTTCTGTATTTGGATATTGCCAGGAAAGCAAAGCCAGTCCCTAGGAAGTAGATTTGCTTCTGCATGCAGCAGAGCTAAAAATATCTTTCTTTGTGTAGACTTTTATGAAGCAGACGTGTTATTTTTTATTCAAGCTTTCAGTTATAAATGTGCTTTATTAAGTAAAAACGTTGAAAAGACATCGACAGTAAATGTTTTCACTCAAATGCCCTTTTTAATATAAAACTAATAGAAAATTATCTCTATTATACGAAAAAAGGGAAAATGTTGACTCTTTTTTTGCACAATGCTTCCTCATTCTAATGTTAACTGTCTCAGATAGGTGGATAAGCAGTGAAAAAGTTCTCTGAAATGTATGAGTGTTAGAAGTGACTGTCATTTCAAAGGCAATCTCTCTATATATTGCCAGCCATAAAATCTAAAAATAAGCTTTAATCTCTACTTCTGATTTTCCTAAAGACAACATGTTGTCAAAGCTTCAAAACCTGCAGGCAGTCTTCTGGTTTTCTGGCATGCCAGTAGGGAAGAAAGTAAATCTCTGAACATTGAGCTGACACTTTCATCAAACACTTGTTTATGGAACTGCTCAGGTAAAAAATCTCTTCCAATATGTCATCATCTTTCATCTGCAGACTACCATGGAACTCATTATACACAAATTCTAATGAACTGCATTGCTGAGAAATAAATTCTAGTGCGTTTTTTTTTTTTTTTTAATATGAACCCCCAGTTACCTTGCTGATAGTGCCATCAGCTTGTCTACTACTGAAAAAAAATATATTAAAAAATTCCATGTACCAGATCAAGTTATATTCCCCCTTGTAACATTGACTTAGTTTGCTGTTGTTTTGTAAGTTATGCAGAGTGTTGGGAGTTTCACAGGCCTTTTATTTTAGGGAAAGAAAAGGTGCGCATTTTGGGAACCTCTGCTAATTCTTTTTACAATCACTCTTCAGTGGGTTGTTGCTAGCAGCTTCATTCTATTGCTTTTTTAAAAAAAAATCACTATACAGTTACAGCTGATAAAGCAGAAGAAATACCATGGAAAATAACAGAAAACAATTTAACAAGCTTTGATTGATACATTAAACTTATAAGATCTAGACATGAAAAATGTATTTAATATTTTTAGCTAATGTTTATGAATCTTTTTAGGTTTCTGATGACCTGAATGAGACTTGAGGAATAAGAGCAAAATGTGTTTTAAAAATCTGTTTTCTTCTTGCATGCCTGACTGATATCAATTTCTGATATCAGTGTATTTTGATCTGTTTTAACACCATGTAATTCACTGACACACTTAAAATAGGTTATTTGTTGTAGAGTTCATGAAATTGAACATGAAAGATCCAATCTTTAGCGAGTATTTATCTCAGCCTCAGTGAAGCATTTATTGGTCAGCCTCTTGTTCAACTTGAATGGTGGATTCTCTGTCCCTGGAGGTTTTTAAGAAGTATCTGGATGTGGTTCTCAGTGTTTCTCAGTGTCATGATCTTGTAACCATAGTAGTAGTGGTTTAAAGGTTGGACTTGATGATCTCAGAGGTCCTTTCCAACCCAGATGATTCTATGATTCTGTGCAATGCACAGCCTGAATGTTTGTATTAACCTTCTGAGTGTTCAGTAGTATTGACAAAGCCATTTTGATGGCAAAAAATCCACTAGAGAGAGACAAACAGAAATCACTGGATGTCAAAAAATGAATGGCAGGAATGTATAAAGTGAGAAAAAACCTCAGCACTTCTTGGATTCCTCAGCATTCCCTATTTTACACAAGTAATAGTAAAAGACACAAAATGAGAGTAGGACTTGACGTAATTTTGTGCAGAAAAATGCAACTATGTTTTGTGGGCCATGTGCTCAATTTTTTTTTTTTTAACATTAAAAAACCCAGTCTCTCCTTTCTAATGTGCATATTTGGATTAGCTGTCTTTGCCTTCTAAGTTTATATGTGCACTTCAGGGGCAGTGGAATTACTTAAGTTTTGGTTGTAGACTTCTAAACTTGAGCCTCAAAGGTAGTTGATACCCCATACTGAAAATACACAGATGCAGTTAAACACCTAAATAGCAGATGTGTGTTTATCCTCTTATAAACTTGCTCAGCTCACCCATGCATTAGTGCTGTCCAAGTCTGAGCATCCTTTAATGAAAACACTTAATTTGTAATTACAGGTACAAGTGTTGATTTTCTGATCTTTCAATTCACCGTAAGCTTAACGCATTTATAATTAGTTGCAGGATTAAGTCCTGACTGATGTGCTCCTTTTATATCAGCTGCCAAGACTTCCTACAACCTCTGAATGGTAATAATTTACTTACAACAAGGTTATAATTGAGCTAGAAAATAAGATTCCTAGAATTAAAGAAATGCCAGATTTACTACTGCCCATCTAAACCTACCTCCCTTTACTAGCCACCTGTTTCAGCCCTGTACAAAAGCAAGCAGAATGCAGCACAGTGAAGCAAAAGAACTTCAGGTGCCACTTTTTAACATAATTTGTTCAGATTTTTGTGGTTTTTTCTAAGAGAGAAAAGTTAATCACACATTTTAATGTTAAGAATAACTGCCTCACAGATCTACACCTTGCTGTAACTCCTGAAGCCTTAGAAAGTACCCACTCACCACTACGGCATGAACTTTGTAGCCATGCAGACTTACTTTGGCCTTCCACCTCCCACTGTGGTTTCTTCAGCTAATGTAAGTGCAAAGTCTCAGGTATTTTGAGTGGCCTGACTTTGGCAAAATCTTCCAAGAAGAACAAGCAACAGCAGGAAAACACCATTCTCCCCTCTCCTTAAATTGTCCTTCAAAATTTGAGTGAAATTGCATAGAATAAATTTGAAAGACATGTTGCCACCTGGCAATTGCTACCTGCTGATTTTTTAAAAGCTGACAAAAGCACTGGCAGTCAGTACAAGTCTCAAAGCAAAGTTTCCTGCAGGATGTTCTGCAGTGGAAAGTACCAGGTAATCAAAACACAGTACCAAGTCTGGTTTATAATATAAACAAATTACTAGTACTTAAGACTGAATTGAGAAAATTATATCCAGATTTAGAGAATATAATTGAAATTCTGTAAACTGAGGTCTGGCAGTTCTGACCTTTGAATCAGATAAGATTTTTAGGTTCTTTGAAGTTTAGAAATAGTTCTTGGTATGTTTGTAGTCTTTTTCCTAGCATGAAGTTGTAATGGTGGTACAGATGAGTAAATGGCAGACTTGAACCCGAGCCCTTGCTTTTAATCGGCCTTTCAGTCTCTGCATCCTCCCATGTAAAATCTCAGAAACGTCACTGTCTTTTGTCTGATAGTGTGGACTTTGTTATGAACCATAATTCCCTTGTGCTAAACGGTATGCAAACACAAAACCCCTAAAAGTAGAGATTCTCTCTCTCTGTAGAGACTTTCTGGTTTTACTGTGTTTGTCATGCTCGTCTCTACAACTGAGTGCCTTCCAGTAGTGCACTGAGCAACGCAGCTACCATCTGGCATGTGTTTGTTTGCTCACTCCCTCCCTGGGGGGAGAAGTGCATGCAGTGGAGTGTTATGTTTCTGGAATTTTATACATAGATACTGGCACGTGCTCCTGTATGTGCTTATGCTGGAAATGATAAGGTCAAAAAACATGCCTTGCACTTGAAACGAAAAATGGTGATGTTTAGGATGTTCCTATGTTAATTCTACATGTTCACAGTCTTGAAAAGATCTCACTGTTGCATAAGAAGGTGGCAAGTTTTGAATTTTAGGCATTTTCTCATCTTGCATAGCCTCCAGTCACCCTCTGTCTTCAGTAAGGAGTTGCCAGGGGCTTCCATCCCTTTCTCCAGATGGTGTTAGGAGCTGAAGACAAGAAAATAGGAAAGGAAAAGACAAATTTAAAAGTGTTCATGCTCAGAGAGATAAAATCTATTCTTCCTCAGACTAGGAAAAGTCATGACACAACAAATTCTCAACTCATTCAGATCCAGTGCAATCCCATCTAATACAAATGCTGTTCCATGTGTAAATACATGCAGTATTTAGTCATTACAAATACATTACTGATTCCCAAACTTGGATTAAAATAGAAATGAACATATTTGATATCTGCTGAAACAAAAGAAAGCAGAGAAGTTGTTAATCATTGTCATTCACAAATGGGCCCAGAAGAGAGATGATAATTGTTGAAAAATTAGTCTTTCAAAGAATGATTTTTTTAATGTCCCAGAGTCTTCTATGTAAAGACAATCTGTTACACTATTGCATGAGTCTCACTGAAAAGCCAGGGAACAGTATTTCTGACAAGATAAGAATCTTGTTTCTGCAGTTATTTCATAACCCAGACAGGTGTCATGTGGAATTTGTGTACTTATAGTTGAAAAGGGAAAGAAACCTACTTCTTAGAGATTTTTTTTTTCTGAAGGGAATTTTGAGACAACTTCTGAAGAAGTCAGCATTCAGAAGCCTCTGGATGTATTGTAGTCAAGTAATCTCTTCCTCATTTGCATTCTAAGTGGGTAGGATCTGTATCAGTACCCAAACTCCTTTACTTTGTACTAATTCTTCATTGCTTCATGGTTTCCTATGAAAGCTGGATGTGTAGCTATGCTCTTTCATAAGTTTATTATTAAAGAATTTGTTTTCTGCTCTGGATATATTGTTCATGAATTTAGCAGCAGAAACTGGTGATTAACTTATTATTAACAGTCTGGAAATGGAGAGATTCTGATTAAAAAAATACCATACAAAGGACAGAACAGGTCATGGCAGGCAAGACTTTGAAATTCAATCCTGAATTCTTACAGTAAATTACTGTGTGGTTTTAAACACATCATTTGCTTCTCTGTCACTGGGTTTGCCTATCTGTACATAAAAGACATAATGGTATCTAAAATAGATACCACAGCATTTAATTTAAAAAAAACCCAACACTTGTATATCTTCATTTCTGTAGTAGATTTTCTTTTAAATCTTTGATAGGTTTCAGAAAGCAAATTAATTTGGCATAATTTTTTTGAGGGTTTTCTTGCTCATGATATAAGCCATGAGCTCCCCCTTTTAGAGGTCATAAAACATATTTTCAGTTTACTGTAATTTTAAATTTATATTTTCAAAATCTCACAGAAAGCTCTTTTTTCAAGAGTGATGTTGCTTATTTTCATCTGCTTTTATAGGCAGTGGTAGGATAAACTGCAAAAACAAACGAACAAACAAAACTTTCTCTAGGTCACAGAATAAACCTTTTCTGTAAAGGTTATTATGAATTATGTAAGCAGATCCTTGATACCTTAACCTTAGTTTTTTTATTAAACACGGGAGCTCTTTTGTAAGTGGATGGCTTCTGCTGTGTAAATCAAGGTATTTTTAATTACAGATAGAAGACTGTATTTCATAACACTATTTGTGTGTGGTTTTGACTTCTCTGTACCCTCTACTTTAGGTGGTTATACCAGAGCAGTTGAACACCCTTCCAGTTTGGTTTCTCTTTCTTTGTTTCTTTGGTTGTTTTTTGTTCTTATTTATTTATTTATTTACTTATTTACTGGGCTTGATTTGTTTGTTTTACTTTTTTGGTTTTGTTGTTGTTTGGTTTTTTTCTTTTTCTTTTTCTCTATTTTTTTGCCTGTTATGAATTTTGTTCAAAAATAGTTTTGTCATGTTTATTTGACCTCTGCTCTTACTATGATAGTTTTCACAGGACTAATGGGTTCTGCTCCTTACCTTCTGATTTGCCTGAATGCATTCAGAAATGTCTATCTGGAGATTAACTAGATTGGTCACTTTCAAATGGTAAACCAATTAGAAAATGAGGCCTGCAGTAGGGTGAAGACATGGGGAAAAACAGTGTGAGTATTCATAGGGTGAGTGTTAGTACTCATCGGTTGAGTACTATTGCATTTGGAAGTAGACATCCAAAATATCCTGGGAAGTCATGGCTTGGAAATGCTTTTGTGTCATCAGTGGCTCTGATGAGAGTTGACTGGAGCAGTTCAGGTGTTTTTCTTATGGCTAAGGAGAGCCTCATCCTCTGTTTCTGGAATTGCAAAGGCCAGAAGTGTGAGAGTGTTTTGTCCACTCTAGTCCAGAAGGTTTCACAGACATGACACTTCTGCATTCAGAAAGCTTGCCAGACCCTTTGCAACCCAGGCAATCAAATGTGGGAAGGGAATTGATTTCTGATCCTGAAATCTATAGACACATACAGAGGTGCTTCAGAGAAAAATGTGCAAACCAGTGACATTCACAGTGGGTTTGGTTTTAAATTTGTGTGCAAAAGAACCAGTGTGAGGGAGGGTGGTGACTTAAAGACACATATTTCAATATGAGGGAAAAGTGAAGATTACAAGGCAATTTTATTCTAGAAAAGGTGATCTGAAGCTTATGGAAAGTGGCCAGAGGTGCTGAAGAGAGAGATGACAAAATATTGAACTGCTTGCCCTGATTCAGTGTTTCATGATCAGCACCAGCAATGCTGAGACTCCCATTTCCCAACACGTTCCAGTACCTTCCAGGAAGAATGTTCCTAAGCCATTGCTCAACATTTTTAAAAGAAATCAATTATCTATTTAAAGTGTTGTATAATTCTATACAAATATAATATTATATATAAATCTAAAGTGCTACAGAGAAATTTTCAGCTCGTTCTTTAATGCATCATATCTGGGCATTGCTAAATAGCAACAAAGATGAGGCATCTTTATTCAAATGGAAGTATTATCAAAGTCATGGAAAGATGCTGCCAGTTCTGCCATGTTCAGCATAAAGCATCGTTTTCTTTTGAAATGAATGAAAACCCTCCCTAATATGATTACACTTGTGAGAACATTTGTCAGAGAGAATGCAAGCCAATTAGGGATTTATTTATGATGATCCATTACAGTTAATTCTAAATCAGCTATGAATATTGCCAAATAGTTCCATTTAAATTGTTATCACCTACTGTCAGTCTAGGTCTCTCACAGATGAATTTTATCAGAATAAAGAGCTGACAGCACTTTTTTAAACTGAGCTACAGAAGTCAGGGTTATAGTCTGTAATTTCCAGTGTCTTTCAACACCCTTAATATCTGCTGGATGAAAATTGTTACTTAATTCATTTGGCACTATTATGCACTTTTGTCCTTGAAGGATCTAAATGGGCCTTGAGCTCTTTTAACCCAGGCAAGATAAAACTGAATATTTAGCCTATAAAAGCTTCATGTAAGTATATATGAGCTTTTTGTAAAACAAAACCAACCAACCAACCAAAAAAAAACCAAAAAGAACCGACCCACCCATTTAAAAAAAAAAAAAAAAGTTCCAAATTAAAAAAAAAATACTTATGTGAAGGAAAGCTGTAAGTAGGGAACTAAATGATATATAAACTCATTTGTGTTCAACACTTTCACCAATGTTTGGGTAAACAGCCACTCTTTTCCACATTTTGAGGAATGCTTGATAGCTCTGGAGGGGAGTGATGGGAGGGACTCTGATGGCCTTTAAATGAACTCCAAACTGCTATTAAGACTTACGTGCGCTACAGAATGCAATTATTCCTAATGGAAACTGCCCTCAGCTTTTACTTAATTGAGTGTTTACTACCAGTTTTTCTCTTCTACTTTTCTGCTGAACTCTGCTAAAGGTCAGCATTCCATAAGGTAGCTGTGCTTGTGGTCCCCCGAAAGACTTGATACTGTGACTGTTAATGTGGGGAAGACTACTAAACACTAGTAGGATCAGAATTTTTACTAGTTTTAATTGTAATACTTTTCTTCTCAGGAAGGAATGTGCTGCAGTCTGCCTTTTATACAGCTCACCTGTCCCACTCTTTTCATTGATGCATCTTCTGCTATGTCAAGAAGTATGCATTTTGTGCACCATGTAATCAGCTCTATGTAAACCCATCCTGTCTCCCCCTTTTTGAAGCCAAGGCTATGTAGAGCAAGAAATTGAAGTCTGCTGATACCGGATACATGAAGAAGGGCCAAGTAGTAAGGCAAAAGGGTCAGCAGAAACTACTCAATCTTCTCCTGCTATGTCTAGCCCTT
Source organism: Florisuga fusca (assembly GCA_038090715.1). NCBI lineage: Eukaryota > Metazoa > Chordata > Aves > Apodiformes > Trochilidae > Florisuga > Florisuga fusca. The sequence goes on from JAAWXA010000012.1 coordinate 2,281,236, forward strand.
TCCCCCTACATTTCTCATTCCTCTGCTAAACCATACATAGGTATAAGTCCAATCCACCAGGTGGAGAGTTCAGTTAACCTGGCTCCAGAAGATGAGACAGCCAAGTCTGTAGATAAAATTGATTTTTAGCATCTGTCAGCTTTCCCTGTATTGTCACCAGCAGGGGTCCAATGAAGGGAGGAACTTAAAGAGAGACTTTAAGGAGAACTTTAAGGAGAACTTAAAGCCTGGATATTAAATAGCCATTCACCAGAGAGTAGCATTTTCTCCTCTATTTTTACATCTTACTCATTGGTTTTCAACAACTAGACACAGCTTTTCAGGGTCTTTGAGTCTTGTATCTCTGTACTGCTTTGTGCTCATTCTGCCTACATGAAGGCTGCATTTGTTGCAGTGCAGTGGCCCAAACTACATAGGGATCCTGAAGTCTGTACTAAAGGGTTCATTTGAAGAGATGTGGATTTGTTAAGCTGAAGAAGGAATTAAATTGGTCTTTCTGATGAACTGCTTTTAAAAGAACATCAAATAAATAGTGTGAAGCATCACACTTGTTTAGGAGTGAGAGTTTTTTCCCTAAAAATCAACCAGAATATTATGCAGGAGTGCATGGGCATAAGAGATGCTTTCAGAAAAGGAAAGACCTGTTGGATCCCACTAATAAGTCTGGTAGAACTTCTGAAAAAGGTCGGCAGACCATTATGAAGGCAGGCTTGAATGTGTTCTCCAAAAGGGTCTGCACTAATTTTGATCTGATTCAGTATTTCCATGCTAGAAGCCTGTGTCCCAATCTTCCTCATTTCTTCTCTGTGTTGGGAGTCCATCTCTTTGAAGATGACATCAATGCATAGAAGCTGAAACATCAAACTTCTTAGAACAGACAGCAGATTGTGCAGGTAGCAGTCAGGAACAGGGAAAAGAGGGTGAGCAGTTGTCTGTGAATTTTCAAAAGGCACAAGAAAGACCTAAATAGCATCTCCACAATTACACTTTTGTTTTCATAGTGACTTGAAACTCTCTGTTGAGTGTTGACAACCACGACAAATGATTAAGGACTTAGTTCTTATTGTTCGTTTTCATAGGATGGGTTAGGCTAATTTTTAGCTACCTTTGAGCAATAAATAATTTACAATTATACAGACATGTCTTTTACTGCTTGAGTAGTCACTTGACATCTTGTTAAGTGGGAGCTGAGTAGAAGCTGAGAAAATCCTATGATGGCAGAAGAAAATTATGAGATTTAAAGGAAGCTCATGGAAAATAAAGATTTAAAACCAAAGCAAACCAAACCAAAACAAAAACAAAAAAACCCCAAGCTATATTTAATAATATCTTTCAAGCACAGATGCAAGGAAAAGTTCTGTTTGCTGTGTTGGTCCCAGGAGCTGAGAGCAATGTGAGTGGAAAACTGACACTTCATAAATGGCCTACTACCAAAAATTAAAATATCCATACCTTAAAAAGAGTTTTAAGATAGAGAAATAGTCTCTGGTTTTCATTTTACTGCACTTAAATATGACTGCCTTCAGATCACAGAAATTGGTGACTCATTTTTACTGACTTAGTAGAAAATATCCATTACTAAAATATTGAAAAAAACTACTTTAAAGTGTGAATAAATATAAATATAAATATACATGCACATAGAGAAATTAATTTAAAGTTCTTTTTCTAGAAAGTCCTTCTGTACTTGTGGGATAAGAGCTACCAGCTGGCAGAACATGTAGTATGGTATTTCTTTGAAGCAGCCTTCATTAGGTATAGTCCTTACTGCAAGCAGTATAGCATTATATTACTGGGTATTAGAAGATAATTTTTCATAAATAAAGTATTGGGAATGCAACCAAAATTAGTTCCCTGTGGGCTCAACCTTCTCCCTGTACAATGAATAAAGATTCGCTTTCTTCTAGGCATAAGAGTCAATTAGATTCACATAACTGTTTCTTGTTGGAGCAATTATTGCTGGAGCCTGCCGTCAGCATCTTAGTGTCCAGAATGGTTTCACAGAGAAAACTGATCTTTTTTATTGCATGTTTGACTAGTACATCTTTGCCACTATCTTTTTGTGACAACAGCTGAATCAACTGAACCAGGTTGTTTTCCAAATGCTTCTTGCATAACTAGCAGAATAAACTTATTTCTGGGCAATAATTATAAAGTTATAAAGATCTTTTTTTACGGAGTTTTAATACAGCTAAATACACTAGCTGCAAAATAAAACTATGTGTAACTATGACTGGGAGATCTGTGTGTTCTTTGCTAGGCATTTTTTATTTACAAAAAAATTGCTGAATGCAATCAGTATTTAAACAGAACCCCCAGCATTCTATCTATAAATTTCAGAGACCATGACCCAGTTTCCAGAAAATGCAGTTTGAGGCCCTGACACTTGAGAAAGCAGGAAATGCTGTGTACAACCTAGGCTGTCAGATGTGAACAACAGAAAGTAAAAGGCAGCATTTGGCTGCCTGGGGAAACTGTCCCAGAAAGAGAAAAGCCCCAGATTAACTCCCAGCTTGATCACTGGCTTCTCCTCTCACTATCACTCACTCTCTTCCCTGTGCCAGTTCTCCCAAACCACTTAAGAGTTGCCCCACATCTAACAGTGTAGGCATGGGTGTGGGTGTCCTTCACTCCTCACATCTGTAAAACAGTGTGTGGTAATTGCCTGCAGACTGTTCTTCTTTGCTGGGTAGCTCAAGCAGTGCCAATCCCTATGCCATGCATAGGAATGAGAGGTCTCCAGTGCAGTTTCATGTCTTCAGTGCAGCTGAGAGGAGTTGTTCTTGTAGGGCAGCAATTGAAATGCCCCAGCTAATAAGCCGGGTCTGTGCTGCAGGTTGAGCTGCATAGGTTTCATCAAGAACTGCTTCAGACTCCTAAGCCAGACTCCTAAAACATCACCTCAGTGATGTTTTCCACTATGTGGGACACGTCAGAGATTTTTGCTTTATTGGATTATTGTCTGGTTGGTGGTTACAGTCTATGGGGAGTCCTAATTCTTTCAAAAGCATCTTCTAGAAAAAACAAAACAAAATTGTTAGAAATTGGACCAGATGAGACACACATCTTAAAATGCTGGGTGAGAGAAAGGTTAGAGTAGACTGAAACCTGAATGATTAGTACTTAACATGCAGCTGTTATCTTTATTGTCATGCAACTTGTCAGTAAGGAAGTTTGGGCTGAAACATCTATGCCTTACAGAGAATGTATTTACTCATATGCAGAAGATAGAAATGGGTCCAGATTGCTGGGGATTTTTTTTTGTTTGTTTGCTTCCTGGCTGTTTTTTAAGTGGATTTGCAAAACTTAGAGAGAGTGAAGAATGATTCCTTAGCTGTGCCTCTGCACAAGCCTGATGAGCTGTCCCAGCCTGGTGCACTGGCTGCACTCATGCTGGAGTGAAGTGAGGTGAGAGTGAGTGCTGTGATAGAAAATTAAATGCGGACTTGACAAAGGGAACAAGAGTGAATGCGAGAGCTGAGATGCTAGGAGAAGAAATGAAAGAACAAGCAGACCAGGGAAAGTGACCAGGATGGGAAGGCTGAACACAGTTAGCCAGACCAGATGGTCAGAAGTGAAGTTGAGGGCAATTTCCATTGCAAGATTTTCTAACACATTTCCAAGTTACTATGCCAATATGTGGAAAGCTGTCACTTCAAGCAGTAAATTATGTCCTCTTGTCTCTCTCCTTCTCCCCATAGATTCCTTGTTCATCTCTGCAGTGTTCTGCTGCCATTCTTCACTGCTCTGGTACTCACCACGTTTCTCTGTGGCTGCTTATGAAGATAGTAGAAAAATAACATCAAAAAATACAAGATAGTCTTCTGATTCAGCTGCTTCAGGAGAGTTCACTCAGTGCCTCCGCTGGCTCAAGAGAGGAAATAATCTGGAATGGGTATAAGGAATGAGGGAATGAAGCAACAGAAAGGGATGGCATGGCATGGCATGGGAACAGCAGCTCTCTTTTGGTGACAACAAATCATGTGGTAGAGATGCAGCCATATTTTAGAGATGCTCTAAAATATGTTAAAAATCTGGGTCCCACATTTTTCTGTTGGAGATAAAACATGAAAGTAATCTGAAAACACATCAGAAGAAGTCACAAACCTTCACACTGCTTCAGTATTTGCAATTGCAGCCTATTGTAGAGGAAATGTGCTTTATTGTGAGAAGGTGCTGATATTGTTCAGCAGAATTCTGTTACTGATTCTGTGAAAGAAGTACTGTCTGTTTATCTTTTCATTTTCCTGCCTACTATTTCTGCCATCAGTAAACTCAATGAATGTTTCTGTAGTTGTTTAAATTAAACCTCTAATTAATTTGCAGTGTGCTTTCTCCTAGCAATTAGAAGTGTACAGGTCTGTTTTGTCAGACGTAACTATTCTGTTTTGCTGAGCTTGGAGTAAAACATGTTTTTCTGTGTGTGTGTGTGATTTACAAATTTGAATTACTTGAATTTCTCCTGTCATGGTCTTAAGCTCTGCCAGAGGAGATTTAGATTAGATACTAGGAAAAAATTATTTACAGAAAGGGTGATCAGGCATTGGAATGGGCTGCCCAGGGAGGCGGTGGATTCTCTGTCCCTGGAGGTTTTTAAGAGGAGACTGGATGTGGCACTCAGTGCCATGGTCTGGGAACCACAGTGTTAGTGGATTAAGGGTTGGACTTGATGATCTCAGAGGTCCTTCCCAACCTGGCTGATTCTGTGTGATTCTGTGATTGATTTGCCTTAGGATTTGGGTTCAAAGCTTTCCTAGATTCAATCACAGACAATAAATTCAGTTCTGGTCATTCAAATCCTAAGGCAAATCTCAGTATTTTCAATTCTCAGTGAATCTTCTCTGAGTTGAATTCTAAGTCTGTTAGCAGTCTACAATTAGGAGAGATATCAATGAGGAATAAATCCAGTAACCAGAAATTAATCAACTGATGCTAATTTGTCAGTGTCATTTTTTTTTTTTTTTTTTTTGTACCTGCATATTTTTGATGTAAGTATTAGATAGCTTCAGAGCAAGACAACTCTTCTGTTTGAGAGAAGGATTGTCTGGGACATTATATTCTGAGCAATTGCTAGACAAATTCATTGAAAAGCTGCCACAGAAAGACTGCTTGCTTCTATTGTGGTGTATTGGCAATGGGATGCATCCCTGCTGCAATTGGATCTAGAAAATTCAGGAAAATATTATGTTTAATGAAGTCACTGGGCAGGAAAGAGGGGCAGCAGGAAGAAGGAGAGTTCCTCATGTGCAGGATCGGGCAGCCAACAAGATCTAAATCAGTTGAAGTTAGACATATGTATTGCTTTACTGTGTGTTATTTCCCTTCTTTCTCCTACTCTTGGACATATCTCGTGTCACATATGAATATGAGTTTATTTTTACCTTTTCTGTCTTCCTGTAGATAAAAAAAATCCTGCAACAACCCCTCAATCACTGTTGCCAACTCAAGAGGAAAAAAACATCAATGATTACGATGGTTACAGGCAAGTGGATTATATCTATCTATAGAAACAGACTAATTTGAGGTGATATTGAAGCACAGTTTTGATTAATTAACGCTGGTGATTAATTAACTGTCTCCGTGTTTCTGACTGTTATTCAATAATACCTCCCCTTCCATATCTCCTCATGTAGCTGAGGTTTGAGCTACATTTTATTTACTTTTCTGTTGTGGTGAAATAAAGGAATTATTATCTTCCTGGAGGTATTAAAAAAATGTGTAGATGTGACACTTCAGGATCAGGGCTAGTGGGTATGGTAGATGTTTTTAGGGTTGATGGTTGAAGTCGGTGATCTTAGAGATCTTTTCCAACCATGATGATTCTGTGATTCTATGATTCTGTGGAAACCAGAGTACTCACCATCTTTGCTGTAGAAAATCATCTTAAAATGGCTGAACAGAGCATGAGAAAAACAACCAAAACCGTTATCTGAGTAAACAGTGATTTCAGTTGAGAAAGAACAGAAATTTACTATCAGAACATGAAGTATGGTCTTTTGTGTTTAAATATGCTTTTCACAGTGAGAGGAAATTCCCTCTGAAACTAAGGAAGTTGCATTTTCTTTTTCGAGTACAACAGATTTGATTTTCTGCATCTATTTGGTGAATTTTTTGCTCAGTGTGCTGGGGTATCTTTCACTGTATTATCAACTGTAAAATCTGGTTTTGGGACTCTGGCTTTGGGCCAGCTCTGTACAAAATTAGTGAAAATCTGAAGTAATACAAATTAAACAAAAGAGTTTGTTAGGTCTGAACAGAACTGTAAATGTTATAAACATTTTCACCCTGTACAATCAAACATTTGCAGTTAGAAACCCTTTACTGTTGACACATTAAACAGCTCTCAGAAACACTGTGGGATTAATCTTTCTCATAGGAAAACTTTGGGATATACCTCCGCTTAGATAACATTATTTGTCTATAGATTAACATTTTCTGTATTTTCTACACTTATGTCAAAGAAAGTCTCTATACTTATGTCAAAGAAAAGTAAATTAAAATAAAACAAGAAAACCACGGAAAAAAAGTTTTCATGCAATTGTTCTTTCATCTGTCACTTTCCCGAATACAGTATTAAGGGACAAATCCAAATATTTCCTAAGAGCAATCTGCAGTGATAAGATTGGGTAATTTTCTGTGACAGAAACCACAGAAGAGCCTGTATCCAGTGTCTGTATAGGAGGGATACTAGTAGCATTCCATGCTACTTTGTCCTGATTTTGTAAGGCATAAAAGTCTCTGGAGGTAACATCTAAGAAACAGATTTAAGCCCATTTTGCCACTGGAGGAGAATTCTTACAGCTTTCCACCACATGCATCTACGACTGTGTTCTAAGTAAGCTACTCTACAGTTAAGTAGACAGTGTATTAGGGTGTCTAAAATGCTATTAATAGTCTACCTAGTTTTGGGTAAGTTTCTTTTGGCTTTCCTGGAGTAATATTCAAAGAAATCAAGTGGGGTGTCTTTAGATACAGTATGCTATGGCACAGGGTTTTCTACAGTGATGTGAGGGTTATGTTTCACTCTTTCCCTTAGTGCTTTATCTTGGCTTGTGGGTAGGAAACACACCTTCCCACAATTATTGCTGCAGGAGATGAGGGCCTATGAAGTGAATGTCCCTTCTTTTAACTATTTGGTACCTTCTTGTCTGCACTTGAAACAGGAAGGAAACAAGCAAAGAATAAAGGTTCCAGTAACTACTTTTTCACAGGCATACATGGGGAAGTACATCATCTTGTAATTTACATTTTAATTTATGGCATTTATATTGTACTATGACAACATGAGGCTGTTTCTTTTCATGCAAAGAGCGTAGTTAGCTTGTAGCATGCCATCTTCATTTAAAGGTCATCCACCTCTAATTTCCAGTAGACTGGGAGGGATAAGGTATGCTTCAAGTTGGAGAAAATGGAGAGTAAAATCTGAGTCTTGAACAACCGGGAAATGGTTGACTGAGGATTCTGCACTGCATCCCAACATTTGTAAAGGTTAATTATAGTTGGTTTTAATATTAATTTCTATTATTGTGATCTGTAATTTTTGTATATGCATCTCTGACAGTTCGTTAAGTGGTTTGTTTTTATCAACTTTATTATATTTGCTGAAGAGGAATTTATTACTGCACTGAAAAAAAAATTAAAATATTTCTCCCAAGTTATGAAAGGAAAAAAAAATCTTTAAACCTCTGAGATCTGTTTTTCACCCACTGCCCATAGGCAGCCAACATTGTTAGAAATTAAAGATGAAGGTGGCTAAATGGCTTGGATGTGATAAACTTCTACCTGACCTACTTTCTCCAGCATAGTTTTTAATGCAAACTAGCCTTTACAGCGTATTTCCTCAACATTAGCACTGTCATTAATTTATCCTTCCCAGCAGCATTAAGGACAAAGGTTTTGCTGATAATTCTGCTTCTCAGGGCTTCCAGTGATTCATTGTCTGAAGTGTTCTGGTAACTGAACACACTTCACCTCAAACCTGTCCCTGTAAGCAAACTCAGTCCAGCTTCAGCAGTGGACCTTGATGGTTATAGTAGATCAGGCAGAGGTATGACAATTTTTTCCATTTTTAGTTCATTGTTGGATTTATATTTAGTAAAACTATGGGATTAGAAATAGTGCCCTCTTTGCATCTAGCTTCTCCTTATGAAAATCTGTATTTAAAATATGTTTTACTATTCAGACCTCTGTCTTCAAAACAGGATTTCTTAATTTACCAGTTATTTTGAACCTATTTACAATAAACACCCATCTTCAGTCTTTCCATAATTACTATAAACCTATGTCTCTTGAGTCAGTCTGTTAACCTGAAAAGCCTGTTTTTTCCTGTGCATGTTGTTTCACTTTGGTATTTTCCAGTCAGTTTGCAAGCAATTATCTGGAAACCGATTAGTTTGAGCAACACATCTGAACCAAGGGGCTGTGGTAACCTTCATCTATAAAAAATGTCACACATGGTCTCACCTATGTTGCTGAATTATTATCAGAAAGACGACTTTTGCAATAAGTCTTTAGCTAGCAGCAGGAGTAGCAGCATGTGACTTGAAAAAGATTTAATATCTCACACTATAAAATATATTTTAGATAAAGCATCTTAGCTGGTAGCACTTTCATGTGGAAATCTGTACTGTTACATTCTTATAGATTACTGCAGACTACAGACTATAGACTTATAGACTTCTGAGATAATTATTTTTGAATGGAAACTGTGAGAGAGAAGCTAATAAGGTTAGGTTTTTACAGCTCAGCTTCCTTGCAAATGAGTTATTTTGGATTTCTATCTGCTTGATTGATAGTCTCCACCTTTGAATTCAGCACATATTCTGGGGTAAAAGGCCAAGAGTAACAAACAAAACCTTTGATCTTTTTTTAGCGAGAAATATAAATAATATGGGGTTTAACTGCAGCACTAGTTATTGTGATGACACAAAGGATGAAAAGCAGATCATCAACTTGTTTAGTGTGACGTTCTAGAACTATATTTTAGACCAGCTAACAACTGTTCCAGAATATTCCTATTGGATTTTAAATGTAAAATGATGTTGGGTTGACAGGCTGATGTTTTTAACACTGAGGAAAATGGGCTGGGACAGAATATCAAATAAATGTCTGAAATTATTTTAAGAACTTTTTTTTGAAACTGGAGGGGGCAAATTAATCAGAATCTGAGCTACTTGTGAGAAAAGACTGATTATTTATTTGGAAGACAAAAATACTTTCAAATAACAGTGTTATTTCATAAATACACTGTAATAATTAACACGAAAAAGTTAAGAACTAGAGCAAAACCCTGTAAAAAAACAAATTGACTTTTGAGAACAGCTTTCTTTTGCTGGTGTTCTCTAATTCAAACAAAGAAAAATCACAAACATTGCAAGATTTCAATTTATCCTTGTGGGAAAGACTAAACTCTGAAATACATTTTATACATATACATATATATACACCTATAAATATATACTCTGAACCAATAAACTATCAAAACCAATATTCTTTATCTTACAATGGCACTGAGGCTATATGTCAGGGTTTTTTTAATCTTTTGCTAATGAGCTATATTGATTAGGAAAACAAGACAAGATTAGAGGAAACAAGATTAATAACAGGACTTTACACTAATAGTACAGCAGCAATAATTTTAGAAGTGAGTATATTCTTAGATTTTTTAACAATTATATTGATATTGAAACCTTGTTAAGGGAATGTCTTTTGCTAAAATGTTCCATTCTCCTCTTAATGAATTACTGTATTTACAGTTCTCATCCCTTGTGTGCATGGGGTGGAATGATTTCTTTTCTTGAGACATCAAAATGTTATTAAACATGACAAATAAGAAACATCTATTTTCCAGGAAGAGAGTCAGGAATTTTGATATTCCCTCTGTATTTCCTTGAGTATATAATTTGTTTTCTCTACTTATTGTTAAAAAAACCAGAAATTTATCTTGTTGCCTGAGCAAAATTCTGGAAATGAGTCCTGTTCAACAGACCTGAGTTAATACTTGTTTTTATTTTCCGCATAATTTTCATTAGAACCTAACAAAAGTCTAAAGAAAAATATGTAGTATATACACTTCTAGTATAATTTAGTACCTAACACCCCATACTTATTTGCTAGCACTGTATAATTTAAACTTGCTAAAATTATGTCCCAGAAGATTGTATGTATCAAGAAAGTAAAACAGCAATTATGCTGTGCACTGAGAGGTGACACAAAAAGCTGCTGAGTTTGGATTAATGTGGTGGCACATAACTGAAGGAGTTGATAGGTACCCATACTTCGTTATATGTGTACTGGCATATGTATTTCTTACTTAACAAAGCAAACTGAAAGAGCCTGGCACAACTACAAAAAAATAAGTATCTGTTAAATATAAAATAGAAAATGATATAGAATATAATTTTATAGAATCACTGAATGGTTTGTTTGGAAGTGACCTTAAAGATCACTTAGTTCCAACCCCCCTTGCCACAGGCAAGAACACCTTCCACTAGACCAAGTTGCTAAAAGTCCCATCCAACCTGGCCTTGAACACTTCCAGGGAACACTTCTTGTGCTGGGGGACTCCAGAAATGGACAGTGTGCCAGGTGAGGTCTCTTGAGAGAAGAGTAGTGTGGGAGAATCACCTACCTCTACCCGCTAACCACATTTCTCTTGATGAAGCCCAGGATGTGCTTGGCTTTCTGTTCTGCAAGGCCACACACTGCATGTTCATATTGAGCTTCTCATCAACCAGCACACACGAGTCCTTCTCAGGGATGTTTGCAATCCCTTCTCTACCCAACATGTATTTGTGCTTAGGACTGGGTTGTCCTGACTCATTTACAGGACCTTGCACTTGGTCTTGTTAGACTCAAAGTTTGCACAAGCCCACCTATCAAGCCTATCAGGGTCCCTCTGGATGGTATTCCTTCCCTCTGGCATGTCAACCACAGTACACAGTTTGGTGTCATCAGCAGACCAGCTGAGCTCAATTCCACCGTCCATGTAGCTGACAAAGATGTTAAGCAGCACTGGTCCAGTACTGACCCTTGAGTTACACCACTCAGCACTGTGCACTTGGACACAACTTGCACATTAAGTATAGTACAGACTATGGAACTTATCAGAAGGCAACTGGATATGGCAATAACATATATAAGATATGTGTCTTTGGGTTTGGGAAAATAATGATCCTGAAAAGAAGTGTAGAAAGAGTAATGCTAGGTAGCTAATTTCATGAACACTTGAGAGTCTATTTGAATCAAATGCCACTACTGGATTTAAATCTGGGATAATACTTTTTACATACATATTCAGCTATGTGCATGTACATGTATACCGAGATGCACACATAGAGTTCAAAAGCTGATGCAACACTGGTGACATTTTCTGTTGTTCAGGAAGTTTTCCATTACTTGTACATTTGAACACAGGTTTTACTTGTAAAACAGTAATGAAAAAGAGGAAAATTCTGCCCCTTTAAAGAAACTAAATGTTAGACATGATTTTGCAGTATTCCTTCAAAATTATTAAAGTTCCAAGAGGACAGTCCAAAACTTCTGATCATCTGGGCACACTTAACATTCAGAAACAATAGCTAAAATTTTGAAAAGATGACATGAATTTCCCTTCAGGCTGTCTCTCTGCCATATTAATGCATTTTATCAATTTGCTGTAATTCTTAATATGCTTTGCCAGAGATACTTTTAAACTAACTATCAAATTAGTTCAGTTATAACTCCTCAGGTGAGAATAAGGTACACCATATATTATTTTTTATACTTTCTTATCTTCCCATTGTCATTTTGAAATACATCACAATGAAACTCCAGAAATGGTATCTGCATGTACGGGAAAGGGATGTGTTTGTCTAAGAACTGCTTGTGATTTTGTATTAGTAAGTGGTGATAGCAGATACAAGTAATTACTCCAACATTTGTGTTTGTAATTTTGTTCATCCTGGAGGATGTGAGGTCTGCTACTCTGCTCCTGTCATGACCCATCAATTCTCACAATGTAACTATACCTTATTTCAAGACCTTTTGCCTGCTGCTCTTCAGGTGTGAATCTCATTCTGGTGAGGAAACTCTGGCAGCATGAGGACCCAAAGGGACTGTTGAAACAAGTGTGAGAAAATTGACAAAGGACTTTAATCACCATCTGTCACAATATAGAAGAGATACATTGAGTACTGGAAAGAGTAAAAAGAGATGGAGACCACAAATGGTGGAACACTCTTTTTGAATAGAAATGGTGGGATACTCTTTTTGACTGCTCAAGAACTGCTGCAGGACTCTTGTAACAAGATGTTATATCCTGCTGCAATTTTGTTTTTTTTTTTTTTATTCTCAATATGTTGTGCTTTATTTTAACGATTAATTTTTGTGTTAAACTTTGAAAACCTTTAGCTCACTTAGTACTTCCACAAAATGCATATGTAACTGATAACCCTTGCAATAACAATGTGTGTTACATTCTCCATTTGCCTTGGGCATTTTGGAGCTAGAGTGACTACAGTCAAGGGTGGATTATGTGGAACAATGGCAATTAAACAATTACTTAAAAATTACATAAGAAATCACTTATATTACACATGTATTTTCAAGGAAAGGTACAACATTTGGAGCTGATGGTCTGTGGTTAGTGTGCCATGACTACACTAGACATTGGCATTATCAAGGGTACTCATCATGCTACCTCCAAGAGAAATTGCAGAGCAGAGTAGACTACACAGCCACACTCTGTGGCAACAATAACAACTAACTTCACTTATGATACCCTGACCCAACAGCCTGTTATGCTTTGACAAAATGTTGTCCTTAAGGTGGAGTTTGCTCATTATAATCTCATAATAATACAAATACACATCTCCATCCCTAAAGCTAACCCCTTCCAAGCTACCACCCCTGACAACTTGCACTCTGAATTTTCTGTAATCAATACCTTTAAATGAGAAACGAGTACTTTGCACCAATCATAATAAAGGTATCATTGACTGAAGTCACTCAATCTCCACTTGTCAGGTAAAATAGTATAAATATAGCCAAGAGAGGAAAGGATGTTGGGGAAGATATCATCGCGGGGATACCCCTGACCTCTAGGACCAGTCAATGGGCTGAGCTTCTCTTCCCTTCCATTGGGATGCCTTTGGTTAACATTCAAACATCCAAATGGATTGAGAGTCTCTGCAGGAATTATAGCAATCTCTATAGAGTGTCTTAAATGTAAATCTCTGCAGGATCACTTTCATGTGTGGATTTGGCCCAAGTGTCCCCAAGGAATCGTGTTTTGGTCACGTTGCCCCTCACCACTCCCCATCCCCTCCTCCAAAATCTTTATGGAGTCACTTTCCTTACTCATAATCTAGGTGTTTGCACACATAATCTAGGTGTTGCTTTGCAGACAGTAATTTATTAGCAGCAAACCAAAGAACATGTATACTATTGATTTAATAAATCACATTATTAATTAATCTGGTTGGTGAGGAACATTATTGAGTGTGACTGACTTCTGGTGTGTGGCCATGATAGTTCCTATTAAACATGACTGGGTGGGTAGTGTGATCTTTGTAGTGTATCCAGACCCTTGTTTCCCAGCCTACTAAAGATAAATTGGCTATCACTAAGCCACCTCCAGCTCCTCTAACATCTGAGGGTGAGCTGTATTGAAAGGGGGTTTATTTTCTGCCTCAGAAATTTTTTTTTCAGTAAATGTACTTTTCAGTTAAGTGTAGCTTAAGTGACTTACGTTCTGAAATTAACTGCATGTTTTTCAGTCAGTGTTTTCTCCTAAAACAGAGATAAAGCTTGATGTTTATAGTTTTTACTGGAGAATGCTATGCAGAAAGTATACGTGCTATGCATATATACTATGTATGCTTACACTTACAACACCAAGTTGGGTGCGAATGTTGATCTGCTTAGCGATAGGAAGGTTCTGCAGAGGAATCTAACAGGCTGGATCAATGGGATAAGGCCAATTGTATGAGATTCAACAAGGCCAAGTGCCAGGTTGGATATCTGGGTCACAACAACCCCATGCAATGATACAGGCTTGGGGAAGAGTGACTGGAAAGCAGCCCAGAGGAAAAAGAAAAAGACCTGGGGCTACTGAGAGAGAGACTGAGGGGAGACATCTTTGCTGTCTACAATGACATAAAGGGAGGCTGTAGTGAAGTGGATGAAGTTGGCCTCTTCTCTCAAGTAAATAGTGAGAAGACTAGAAGAAATAACCTGAAGTCACACCAAGGGAGGTTTAGACTAGATATTATTAAGAACTCTTTACTGAGAAAGTAGTCAGGTGCTGGAATGGGCTGTCCAAGGAGGTTATGAAGTCACCATCCCTGGGAGGTTTTTAAAGCCATGTAGGTGTTGCACTTCTACATGCTTTAGAGCACATGTTGGGGGTTTTTTGGTTTTTGGTTTTTTTGTTTTATTTTGTTTGGGGTTTTGTTTGTTTGTTTGTTTTTGTTTGTTTTTTCACATGGCCAGGTGGACTTGGTGATCTTAGAGGTGTTTTCAAATCATGAAAATTCTGTGATTCTCTGATTCCTACAGAAACTGCTATAGGTCACTGCTTGGTTTTGCTATACTTCTTATGCACCCAAAATGTACACAAGGAAAAGAGGTCACACCTGAGAGCCTCCTGTGGGGAGGGGAGGACCAGACAGTTGATCCAAAATTGACCAAATTAAGTGTTCCATCCCATATATATTATACTCAGTGTAAATCTGAGGGATCATGAGGGTGAAGTTCTCTGTTCCCATGTCAATATCTTGGAAGGTCTCTATCTGTTCTCCCACCTTTGATCCTAACCTGTAAATTCCTCAGTCCATGCACTACTGCATCAAGTTCCCATCTGATGGTGAGTCTGGGAACCCAGTCCAGGACTTTCCCAGGGTACTCCTGCAGTCTTTGTGGTGATGCGAGTGATATTTTGGGGGAGTACAATATATTTCTGTATATACTTGTATATGTTTGTACATATTTCATAATTTTCTTTCTCATCTTATGTCTTTCTCATCTGCCTCTCTTAACTCTTCTTCTACTCTCTCACTTTCTCTTTCTCTTTCCTAAAATACCACAAATTTTAGCCCCTGCACAGCTTCAACACCAAAATAATGAGCCTTTTTGAGTGCAGCCTGAACATATGTAATAATTGAAGTATCAGCTTTTGTGAGTTATGCCTTATATAGTTCTAATTAAAATCTTATGTTCAAATACAGACCTTGATTGTCACTTCAGCTTAATCTGACCAAGGGGTATCTGATAACTGAACATTTCCTTAGACCATAGTGCTGACTCAGTCTGACTGGGAGGCCCAGGTCTGAAACTATAAGATTGTAGCCAGCCACAATGAGGCTCCTCTCTGAGAAGGAGTTTAGAAGGCAAGGGGGTCTGATCTGTTTCTCCCTGAGTGCCCAGACTGGATCTTAACAGAAGCATAAAATGGCTGAGTCATTTATATATTATTTATACAAATTATTTTATTTATATTATGTTTCTAGTATAGGGTTTTTTAAACCAATATGTATATTTGTTAATTTATGCAATTATTTCTACAATTCTTATATCTTCCTACATAACTCAGAAATTAATTCTGAAAGACTGAAGGAATAACTGAATCTTATGTGAAGCCAGGTAAATCTAGTAGATCTGTGCTTGACATCTATTGGATCGTCTCTTTAATGCTGCTAACTGATTTTAACAATTAATGAATTGTATAAAGTCAAGACCTAGGAAATGTGAACCTGAAATTTCCTTATGGAGTTCAATTAGTCCTAAATAGATACCAAAGAAGACTGGGAATGTGGTAGATTTTAATTTCATGCACTCATACTGATTCTCTGCTGTTGGAAGCACTTAGTGCTGTTAGAATGTGCAGCACAAATCTCATGTGTGAATATATCTTGAGGATAATGTTACCAAAAATAGTTTAAAGCAGTGCAAATTATAGATTTGATGTGATTTTTTCTTACAGAGAGAAATCCCTTGATCCGAAGCTCATTCATTTTGGTAAATTACTTTGAGACTACCCTGGTCTTTAAGGATTATTTGGAAATGGGAGGCCTGTGGTAAATTGGCCATCTTGAGGAAACAGGATGGCAAAAGTAAGTCAGGTTTTGGACATTCATTTTTCTCCCCTCTTCTTCAAAAAGCCCAAGTATTTTTGAATGAAATGCTAATTTTTACACTGATTAATCAAAAACTCTTGTCATCACATGTGGAGTAATGCATTTATCTTTCTAATTGGAAGAAGATTTTGCCACTGATGCTGAAACACTTCACTGTTTCACATTGGCTGTTGAGAGGGTTACATCTCTGTCACTGAAAATTCTGTTTTACTACAACAGCCAGCAGGTCAAGAAGGAAGAAGGAGAGGAGGTGGAACTCACTGAAGAAGGAGGTGGATTATGATTTTAAATATGTCTCATTTTCTGGGTAACGGGACTTTCCTATTTCCCAGGTGTAAGCAGAGGGCTTAGGATGAGGACTACTAAATTTAGCAAGTATACTGTAAAGCCCATGTTCTCTTCAGGTGATGCATGAAAGAAATACAGATCTGCTTGTAAGAATGCAGGCATGCTGTCTTGAGGAACTGAGGATGACAAATGTTTTATCATAGATCTTTATTGGTAGCAAATGTGAGCTACCAGTTATTAATCTGTCTCTTCTGTTGTCCCTCTTCTTTGATTTTTTGTCTCTTTGGTGCCATGCCCTTATATTTCAGAGGCAATCCCAGAGCTGGATTTTTGTCCTGCTGAAATAAACGAATCTGGTGTCTGTTGAGAAATTTATGTGTAATAAGTGTTTCTACAAAGAAATGCCTGGTGGTCTTATGACTATATGTATATCTCTACATCCACAAGAGACAGCCCATATAATACAGATTAAAAAAATCTCTTGGTGCTGCTATAATTTTCAATACTAATAAAAATGTCTGTAGATTAAACAGCAGTCCCCAAACATTAAGATTATCCTCTCAAATACTATAGAATAGCAAAAATATAAGCCAGAGTTATCTGCAATTAGTACAGTTTTTACTTCTGCTTATCATTCGTGGTCACCAACCAATATTCATAAAATTTGATAGAGACATTGTGTTTCATGTGAGTGTAATAGGGGCTTTCCATGAGGACAGCTATTCCTTCTGCTTTCTATGGGAGGGATTGCAGACATATACCGGTTTTCAGCCTTCAGAGTAATGTTTCTCTGGGGATTAAACTTCACAAGGCCTATTTTGGTTCTATATTCATGCTGTTTGTTGTTGTTGTCTCAGCAGGTCAAGAGCCTTCAGATGTATCCAAGACTCAGCAAAACCAGGGAAACAATAAATGTATCTTCTAGATAGATATTTCTATAGTAAAAATAAATATAGCTGCCTGTATAAAATTTAAAAAGAAAGCCATGAGAGGATTTCAATATATTTTTTTGTTTTGCCATAGACATAAAATGCTAGCTAGCAATGTACTGTGCTTTAACACTGCAAAATTTTAATAAAAAGGTATATCCAGAATACATGCTAGTAAATACAACGATGACTATTTGTATTTGTAGCATTTATGCTTTTACAAGCGTACCCTAGATTGCAGGAAGGGCAGTTAGGTTAAAAGAATTGAATCATAGAATCATAGAATCGAATCGAATCGAACCGAATCGAACAGAATAGAATGGCTAGGGTTGGGAGGGACCTTAGAGATCATCTAGTCCCAACCTCCTGCATGGGAAGGGACACCTCCCACTAGGCCAGGTTGCTCAGGGCCCCATCTAATCTGACCTTGAGCACTTTCGGGGATGGGGCAGCCACAACTTCCTCAGGCACAGCATGACAGTTCAGAACACTTTTAAATGTGAATACTTGTAGCCTTACCTGTACTAGCAACACACTGTACAAAAAGTATTGTATACTACTGATAACCCATACAGTCTCTTTTTCCTGAAGTGTAAGATAAGACTTGATAAAAGCAACTGGAATTACGTTTACAATTGTTCTTTAGAAAATCATAGAATCAGCTGGGTTGGAAAGGACCTCTGAGATCAAGTCCAACCCTTGATTCACTACCACTGTGGTTACCAGACCATGGCACTGAGTGTCTCTTATTAAAAATCTCCAGGGACAGAGAATCTACCACCTCCCTGGTCAGCCCATTCCAACGCCTGATCACCCTTTCTGTAAAGAATTTTTTCCTAATATCTAACCTAAACCTCCCCTGACAGAGCTTAAGTCCGTGCCCTCTTGTCTCACTGGTAGCTACTTGGGAGAAGAGACCGACCCCCCCCTGGTTACAACCTCCTTTCAGGGAGTTGTAGAGAGTGATGAGGTCTCCCCTGAGCCTCCTCTTCTCCAGGCTGAACAGACCCAGCTCCCTCAGCCCTTCCTCACAGGACTTGTGCTGGAGTCCCTTCACCAGCCTCCTTGCTCTACTCTGGACCTGCTCCAGCACCTCAATCTCCTTCCTGACCTGAGGGGCCCAGAACTGGACACAGTACTCGAGGTGTGGCCTCACCAGCGCTGAGTACAGGGGCAGAATCACTTCCTTGGACCTGCTGGCCACACTGTTCCTGATACAGGCCTGGATGCCATTGGCCTTCTTGGCCACCTGGGTACACGGCTTGCTCATGTTCAGCTTCCTGTCAATCCAAACCCCCAGGTCCCTCTCTGCCTGGCTGCTCTCCAGCCACTCTGTGCCCAGCCTGGAGCTCCCCATGGGGTTGTTGTGGCCAAAGTGCAGGACCCGGCACTTGGCCTTGTTGAACCTCATCCCGTTGGAATC
Organism: Florisuga fusca; assembly: GCA_038090715.1. Taxonomy (NCBI): domain Eukaryota; kingdom Metazoa; phylum Chordata; class Aves; order Apodiformes; family Trochilidae; genus Florisuga; species Florisuga fusca. Next base: position 2,299,991 of record JAAWXA010000012.1, read on the forward strand.
AGCCCAACTCTCCAGTCTGTCCAGGTCCCTCTGCAGAGCCCTCCTGCCTTCCAGATGATCAACACTCCCCCCCAGCTTAGTGTCATCTGTGAATTTGCTAATGGTGGACTCAATCCCCTCATCCGAGTCATCAATGAAGATATTAAACAGAACTGGGCTGAGCACTGATCCCTGGGGGACACCACTAGTGACCGGCCGCCAATTGGATCAGCACCATTCAGCACCAGTCTCTGGTGGCCTCCAGCAGTTCCTAACCCATCACAGAGTGCTCCTCTCTGAGCTGTGGGCTGACAGCTTTTCCAGGAGGAGAAGCTTTGGAAGACGGTGTCAAAGGTTTTACTGAAGTCCAGGTAGACTCCATCCACAGCCTTCCCCTCATCCACCATCCCCATCACCTGATGATAAAAGGAGATCAGGTTGGTCAGACAGGACCTGCCCTTCCTAAACCTGTTCTGGCTGGGTCTGATCCCTTGCCCATCCTGCAGGTGCTGTGTGATTGTCTTCAGGATGATCTGCTGCATAACCCTGCCAGGCACTGAGGTCAGGCTGATAGGCCTGGAGTATCCTGGGTCCTCCTTTCATCCCTTTTTGTGTATTGGTGTGACATTCACCAACTTCCAATTACCTGGGACCTCCTCAGTGATCCAGGACTGTTGGTAAATGATGGAGAACAGCTTGGCAAGCTCTTTCACCAGCTCCTTCATCAACCTGGGGAGTTTGATGTGTGTGAGTGTGTCCCCACTCTATGGGGAGTGCCATAGACTTGTGAGGATCCAAGTGGCTTAGCAGGTCACAAACTGTTCCCTCCTGGATTACAAGGGAGCCATTCAGCTTCTTATTTCTCTCTACAAGTCCCAGAAGCAGCTGTCCTCGGGACAACAGTCTTACTGTTGAAAACTGAGGTAAAGAAAATATTAAATGTTATTTTAAAACAGCTCTCTTTCTACAGATTTGTCCTATAAGATTTGTAAAGTTTCTTGCTACCATCTCAATAGTCACACTGTTAAAATGCTTGTTTTAAAACAGAATTAATCTCAGTCTTTTAGAAGGGCCACATAATTAACAAGACGCTTTGCTTCACTTTCTCTTCATTTTCTAAGTTTGTATCTATTTAAAATTTACTCTTATCTCATGGACATCCACTGTCAATGTCCATGATTCACCTCATATCAAATAAACATCAAATGTCCCTACACGAGGTCCTGTCCTGTCACTGCAGGGGAAGCAGTGCAGATACACAGAAATAAGATGCACCAAATGGTCACGGCTGCAGGTCACATGGAAAAGGCCTCAGTGAGACACATCTGAAACCGTTTTAATCAGCCACATCAGTTTTGGCTGTAAGGGAGATATATCATTTTAGAGTGGCTCAGGATGTGCTTCACAGTAAGACAGGTTTGGGGTTTTCCTCTAAAGTAGGTTATTTAGCTATCTATAATATGTATAGCCATCTCCTCACCAGGTAATTAATCAATTAATCAATTGACTAAGATACTTAGAGGATTACCTTTCTGTTTAACTTTTTTTCTTTCCTCAGAATACTTGTTATTTTATGGACAGGCATGTAGCATTTGACTTAGTATCTCTCTTTCTCCTTAGTATCTTTCCATCATGCAATTCGGTGCCACACACAGATATTTGACCTAGCTGTGAGCAAGGTTTTTAGGGTTCTGGCAGCATTATGACCACATTCTTACACATGATCTGAGTTGAAATCTAGGCCTCTGGGATAGCTCCACAACGTTCTCATATGGCACCCAGGTCTGAGGCTATTACTATACAACTCTGTCACAACTTTGACTTGTGTTCAGATCAGGAACTGCAAAATTATGAGAAATTTCTGCTTATTTTTTTATATGTCTTGAGGACAGTAAGAGAAACTTATGTCACTGAAGCTTTAGATTAGTATGAAATAATAATAACAAAAATCTTTTGAAAAACTAGAAACATCTGTTGCAGTCTCATTTTTCCTGTTTTTTTTTGCCACAGCAGTAGTGACTCTATTGCTGGTGAAATTTTGCTGGTATTAATTTAATGCAACAACAAATCACAGTGAACATCTGTCCCCTTTTCTTCTTTTCTGTCACATCCCATTCTGACCCAAGAGCATTGTCCTAGTGGATGGTAAACAAATATAAGGGAAAATATAGCATACCATCTGCTTTCTTTTGTGTTTTCCCATAATATGTTTTGATGTTATATATTCACTAAGCAGGGACCTCGTTCAGGCCAAAATTATATAGCAAGCTAAATTTGGCTTATGGCACAGGTTCCATAAACATAGTCTCATAAACTGTGAAGTAACCTTGGCACAAGGTAACATGGTCTAGATGTAAATACTGCATCATGGCTTTTGCTCTGGCTTGGAACCTTCTTGAAGAGTTATTTTTAATAATATCTCTGTGCCATTATGAAAATTGAAGGAGCATCCACAGGCATTCTGTAAGGGTTGTTGTGACTCTGCTGCCATTTAGTGTTTTGTTAATTTCCAGTTTTTAATAGCGTGTGCAATGTGCCAGTAGTATTCCGTGTGTTAGCTCGAAGGTTATAAAATGACATGACGTGGAGAAATTGGAGAAATAGTCTGGAAAACATAAATTAGCATATAACATGGTCGGATGTTAAGTCCTGGCTTTAGCAAGGGCAAGAAGCTATAGGATATGGTGTGGGCACTACAGCTCCCTGCAGGTTCAGGGGCTGTCTGTAAAATATGGGGCAGCACTTACATTTTATAAAGCAAACATCATCCTGGAAAAAAAAATAATAATTTGAGATAAATGATAAAACTTTGTCCTATGCAAAATGAGTAAAGCATTAATCTAAAGTCAGCTATTTCACTCTGAGGGAGAAGTGGGCCATCTGAAAACATTTCACTAGGACACAACCCCTGGGCAACCAGAAAACATTTCCTACAGAGAGGACTTAAAGATTCAGGACTGTTTAGACTGAAGAAAAAACCTTGAAGAGGTGTATGTGAAAGGACTTTTAACTATTAAAGAAACAGTAGAATTTTATTGCAGATCCAGGCCATGAGTTGGCAAAAACTTTGTAACTACAAAGAAGGCCAACCTGGGGCCTCTCTGGGGAAACCAATGAGGCTTTATCCATACAAGTCTTCACAGTGATGCTAGACAGGAGAGTGTCGAGAGGTATGTTGGTGTGGTCAGTCTTATCTTGCCTGCATGAGTGAACCAAACAACATGGATTTTTCTAGATTTGCATTGCTGACAGCTTGATGGCAAATTATCCTTCACACGTAATTCATGAACTTATCCTTGGTTAAGGAAACCTAGTTAGAGTATATATGAAGGCATTGAGAGATGTATTAAACCTTTTTTCTTTGTTTTCCCTCTGCTAACTACTGGTAAGATACTCCATTATAAAATAATAATTATTTTATTACTAAACTAGCCTGTATCATGTTGCAAATGTCTTGCAGTCCTGGACTTGGCTACCAGCTTACTATCTTTATCTTTATTCTGACTGAAAAGACAATTATTTTTCTTAGAAAAGTAAGGCTGAAAAGGTCACAGCTTAAGTAACACGCAGAAGTAAATTTTAGGTGCTTGAAGTTATAGAAGAGAACTGAGAACCTTTTTATGATTCTGGAAAAAAGTCTAAGGCAGTCCTTTAATGCCTACATTGCTTCAGTGAACATTTTCTAAGAAGACAATGTTAGTAATAAAGTAATAGAAATTTCTAATCTATTTATGAATGAAAGAGAGGACATGTCTGAGTGAATCCAGAGGGCCACGAAACTGATCAGAGGGCTGGGGTACCTTTTCTATGAAGACAGACTGAGGGAGCTGGGGTTTTTCAGCCTGGAGAGAAGATTCTGGGGAGGCCCTGTAGCAGCCTTTCGGTACTGGTAGGTGTCTGTCCTACAGGAAAGCTGGGGAGAGACTTTTTACAAAAGCATGTAGTGACAGAATGAGGAGTAATGGTTCTAAACTGGAAGAGGGTAGGCTTAGGTTAGGTATCAGGAAGAAATTCTTCACTTTGAGGGTGGTAATACACTGGCACAGGTTGCCCAGAGGACTTGTGGCTGCCGCCTCCCTGGAAGTGTTCAAGGGCAGGTTGGATGGGGCTTGGAGCAATGGGGCACAGGGGTTGGAACTAGATGATTTTTAAGGTCCTTCCAACGCAGACCATTCTGTGATTTATGTATGAAGGTTAACTAGCCACACTCTTAGTGTTAAAAAAACCCAAACAAACACACACAGACACACACAGACCATTATTTTACTCTACCTGAAAAAATGTAAAACTTTTAGATCCCAGGAACATGGTAGTTTGTTTTGATGTCTCCTCTTTCTGGGATGAGAGTAGTGACTTCGCAGCTGTAACTGCAGTGTGCCCTGACATTCACATGAATAATTCTCTTTCAGGAAGTGAGCTGAGTTGTATGACTGGAAAAGATCCTACCTATTCAGTTGTGTAGCTGAAGTATCTTCTATTTATCTCAGTAAGGCACACAGTGCCTGGAATTGATAACTTTATTGAATCAGTCAAAAGAATATAGAATTCTATGGAATTTCTAGATTATTAAAATTCCTCAAAATGGATGTTTGACTTGGAAATCTCTTCAGGTTATGGAATTAATTTGATGCATGTTCAAAATCATAACTAAGTCTGGGATTATTTTAAATTATTACTTTTTGTTGTTCATGTCTGAACACTTACTGTCTGAAGCGAGTCCTTTCCATTACTTTAGCAATTTTTGTTTCTCCCTAAACTGACATGACTTTTGATAGAACTAAAAGCTGTGTTTCTTTGCAAGTCTGTACCACAAATCTATCAGAAGATGCAGCTAGGAATACTTTCTCTAACTCTAGAGAAAGTGTTTTTGATACTCCATTTGACACCTTAGCTATAATGGTTGTAGCCAGTTTTGCCTTTAAAAGAAAAAAATAATTAATATAATTTGCTTTAATATTACAGAAGTAGCATGATGTATGTTTAAAATAGCCTTTTGAAAGAACATGTAATAAACTCACTGGTTTGATCAGAGGTTTTGGAAAGCAATGTAACTCAAATAAATTATATTAATGGGATGACAACATTTTTAGAGATGTAATTTTGCCTACTAATTTTTCCTGCAAAAATTATTTAATGAAGTAATATTTAACTATTAATGTTATCTTCTAAACATATTTGATTCATCAAAAGAAAAACAAAATATGAATTCACAGTTTACATGAAGGCTAACTTACATATGGATTTTTTTTTTGGCTAAGTGAAACTGTTGTAGAACTAAATATAATCACAACAATGTCAGATTTTTAAACAATTTATGATTTTGACAAATTTATTATCACATTAATTTATCATATAATTTTCAATAGCTTTGTATCTTTAGTATATAACATTTCCTACTGAAAATGCAACTTATAAAGGCCAGGATGTTCAGAAGTATCTGTAAACAACATGACACATAAGTTTACCACTATGCTTGTATGGTGAAAAGACCATTTTTTTAAACTTCTAAAATTTTTTCTCAAAATTTTTGTGCTGTTACTCTGACATCTCTTTCCTTCCTCTTCACTGTGAAAAATAATAATATTGAAGCTACTGCAGAAAATACTTATTTGCAGTTACTGAAATGAAACACCTTGGGATTAAAAAATTATATTTGTTGAAACTATTTCCTTTGATTATAATGAAATTTCAAAAATTTGCTTATCACCCTGTCCTTTTCCCACAATTTCTGCTAGATGTATAGCTCTGGCTATTGTTTCTGGAGACACAAAGTGTGAATTGACCTCTATAAACAGAAGATGCTAATGAGGCCTCTTATTCCGACTGAATTCCAAACATCTGAAAAAAGGAGAGACAAATCTCCTAAGTACAGCAGTCTTGGATACAATGCTAATATTCGAGCTTTTTAGTGATGGCATTGAAAAATAAAAATATTTTTCCACTTCACAATGTTTCATATTAGTCAGTTTTTGGGTCCTAGCCCTGAAAGGAAAACAGATGAAGTTTTAACTCTGTTGTTATATAACTTTCAGTTTCCAATCGTATTACACTAAGACCACTGGGCCCAGTGTTTCATAACAGTAGGACAAGTTCAAAATATAAAATGAAAACTAATTGTAATCAACAAAATTTAAGAAGTAGACACATTTGTCTTCTATTTAGTTCCTGCCTCTATTTTGCTGTCAAGTACCAAATGACAATCTAACAAAAACAGTTGACTTTTTTTTTGAGTTCTGATGACTGCCTCTGTTTTATATATATAAAATATATATAATATTTATTTATTTTATAATTATTATATTAATATATTATGCTATATTAGTATATTAATAAATTAGAATAATATAAAATTATTAACATTAATAATTATAATTAACTATTAATAATTGAATAATAAAACAAATATAATAATATATTATGTTAATATGTTACATTAATTATAATATATTAATATATTCATATTTATATAATTTATATATATATATATAACCTCCTATATATAGGACACTATAGTACAGAAATTATTCAATTTACTGAAAAAAACAAGAGAAAATTTGACCTTGTCCTGGAAACATCAGTTCTGAAGCTATGATTAGCATCTATATGTTGATTTTAATAGAGGTATATAGGAGAAACTCACATTAAGCTGCAGAATATATGGTCCCTCCTAGTTTTGTATGTAGCTTCGGTGAGGAAGAACCTATTATCTAAAATCAATATGAAAAAATTCTGTTCCATTTTTTGTGTATATCTTAGGATTTTTAAAGAGATCTTTTGGTGAATTTTCCATCAAAACTTAGAATTATAGAATAATAGAATATGCCAAATTGGAAGGGACCCATCTGGATCATCAAGTCCAACCCCTGTATGCAGGGGCTGCCCCAGGATAACACCATGTATCTGACAGTGTCATCCAAATGCTTTTTGAACTCAGGCAGGCTTGGTGCTGTGACCAGTTCCCTAGGGAGCTTGTTCCACTGCTCAGCTGCCCTCCAGGTGAAAAAAAGGAAACCTAAACCTCCCTTGCCTCCGCTTCCTACCATTCCTTGAAGTTCTGTTTTCGGTCCCAGGAGTGAAGAAATCACTTCCAGTCCCATCTCTTCCCCCCATGAGGAAGGCACAGACTGCAATGAGGTCACCTCTCAGCCTTCTCTTCTCCAAACCGAACAAAACAAGTGACCTCAGCTGATAAATGTCATCTCACCTGACTGTAGCTGGGCAAAAGTCAAGTGTCTAATCTAAGATCACAGTGTTAAGGTGTTCTTGTAGTGCAATGGAGAGGAGTCTCAGCAGTACTTAATTCCATTAATAAATATCTATTTCACATATCTGTGCAAAACTAGGAATTAACACCCACCACGGATTTTGTATGCTAGGAGTCAAGTGAGATGAATCCCACTCCTTTTGTTCTTCTTTACTTATATATTTTGTACACTAATTTTGTGAAAAGTTTTGTTCTTGTGCTATGTATTTACTATAGGTAGAATCAACATTGCTCCCTTATATTGGATAATCTAATTACTATTTTTATAACAAAAATCTAGATTTTACTGGCAAAATCAACGTAAATACCTGCTGGAGTTTTTTGACCTTTGACCTTTAAGTATATTTAGGAGCTCTTCACAGCTGGGAGGAAGTGTTGACCTCCAGGAGTAGGACTCATAAAAGAAATTATTTCTGTGAAGCCTTATCACAGTGGTTTAATTTGTATTTCCTTTCAGTAGTTACACTCTCATGAGAGAGAATTAGTTGGGTGAAGAGGCTTGACTCTGTTTAATGGTAATCTCTGTGGTGTTGTAAAAGAAGATATTGATCTGGAACTCCATTTTTACATTATGGATTGACTGCTACATTTTCACTCATGTCAATAGACTAGTCCTCATATAAGTTCTCAAAATTCTTCTGTGTCTACTCTACTCCTTTCCTTATGCTTTGCAATGGACATTTGGGAGTGGAGGTTTCTTGCTTCAGTTACTCTGGGTATGTTCTATATTAGAGTCATACATTATAATCAGAGTGTTGTAGGCTGTATATTTCAGGATAGTGATTTTTAAAATCTGATATAGTATACTGGATGATATCTGTATGTGACTGTAAATATTTAGTAGATGTGATTCTCCTTGCAGTGCCTTTGTTTTAACGACCCTGTGAAGTGTAAAATGGTTTATTGTACTGTATCAGGGTTTTGGCACTTCTTAATGCTCTGTAGAGATCTTATCAGATTTAAAAAAAAAAAAATTACAGGGAAATGGCTAGGATTATATATACTTTATGTACCAAAAAGCCACATAATATACCCGTATTTTAATTATTTATTGTTCTAAATAAGTGCTCCAGGAAAATTCATATTATTTGTCTAATAAAAGTGAGTACAATGCATCTTTACTAATGCACCTACTTCAGATAGGTGATGCAGAGTTGGTAGCTTTATTTAAGCAAAGGAACTGAAGTTACATTTTTTGGAGGCAATGGTAATATACCTAGTGACTTTTTTTGGTGGTTTTTTTTTTTTTTTTTTTTTAATTGGAGTAGAACTGCAATAGAAAGTTCATTTGAATTAGTTGTGTTCACAGGGGTTTAGATGATTGACTAAGCATGAAACTCATGGAACCATTAAAGCTCAAAAACAAATGTTGATGGAAGGCAACATAAGGAAAAAAAACCTGACAGAATACATAGTGATTCAGTGAGATGTACAGCATGAGGGGAATTCAGAGCCAAAACTCTATCAGGTAAGGGGATTTTTAAAGTGTTTTATAGGTAAAGTGAAATGGTATACTAAAGTAAATCATTCTTTAATACAAAAGAAAAATCTTTGACCATTCTTGAGCACAGTATTAGCCTTAGAACCATCTCTGCTTTCCAGCTTTTTTGGTCAAGTTGTACGAACATCAACTCTCTGTAATTTTCAGAGTTGTTTCCTTTCACCTTTCATCAGCTCAGTATTGCTGTTGTTAACTAAGTACATGTCAGAAGAAGATGAAATACAATATGATATAAATGGAAACATTTAAAAAACTTTCAAAACCTCCGAATTCCCACTGGTTCTATCAGGTGTCTCATACTGGAAACAGAGGGAGTGATTTTTCTAAAAAGGATGAAATTCAAGACTGAATAATAAAGAGTTAATATTAAAAATAATGTTTTGAAAAGTCTCATTTTCTTGCCACTCCTGAGAAATAGTAGCAATTAATGGAAAATTACTAAACCAGAAGATGGAAACACAGATAAATTTATTCCTGTTCATTTCTGTGATTATGATATTGTCCAAGATATCATTACAAGAAAAGATTAACTTATCTCCAAAAAAAAGATGCTAAATGTTCTTTTGTTATATGCAATAGCATGTGCACACAAAGAAATAAACACTGCAGTAAATTATTCTATGGATGGATAAAAAAGTTTGGTTTCAGAGTTTCATTTTTTAAGTTTTCTCAGATATTTAATGTGTCCAGGAAGTCTTATTCACTACACACCTTTATGTAAATAACAGTCTACCTTTTTAGTGACTTTGATGGCTGTACAGGGTGAACATTAAACCATCAGAGAAAATCTACCAGGTGAAATGGTAAGGAAGCTGGATAAATTATAAATTATTATAAATTCTGAAGGCAAATGACTTTTTTTTTTTTTTTTTTAACAAGTTTCTTCATGGTAGATGGAATGATTTTTTTTTTTAAGTCTGCTTTATTCCAATAGCCGAATTAATTTTCTCAAAAGTCTATTTCACTTCTGTCAACAAAAAATAATTTTGTTAAGCTTCTTACTTCCTTCAGTGGATAAAATATATTCCAGTGTAGTATTGTGACCAAATATTGCTTTCATTTTACGAGCAGAAGGAAAAAAGAGAATGTTATTTTCATAATAAAACTGAGACATTTATTTTGAGGTGATACAAAAAGGAACATTTTAGCAGTCACCTTGAAATTCAGCAAACTTTTCTCAGATGACATATAAACTTGTTACATAAAAAATAGGGCTGTTCTAATAGGAAATGTCACCATGCTACACACTGAGAACACAGGAAGATTGGAAAGACCTTTTGATGATTTTGTATTGAAGGAAAATGCAGTACTCCATTCAGGATAGTGAGGCTTAGTAATTTTCCTGAAAGTATATGTATCATTTTCTGCTGCCCAACTAATATGGGTTGTATCAAAAATTATTGTGTGGAGGAATAAGTAAAGCAATATTTCAAAATGGTTTGCAACAGAATATCGGTTTTCAGCTAAAAGAAAATTTCAAGAGAGATCTCTGCTTTCTTTAACAATCATTCTTTTCTTTCTTTTCATCAGAAAACACGGAGATGTTCTGTCAGAAAAAAAAAATAGCCAGTACAAGTAGCAACCCTTTAAAATATATTTAGGTCCTCAATGCCCGTTTATACCAGTAAGAGCTAGAAACTTAAAGCTCATTAAAATATTTGATATGTGGTACTTCAGAATAGATGCATCATCTTTAATGAAAATAAAAGGAAGAGGTACACAGTCAGTGAACATTTCTGTGATTTATTTTATAACAAAAACTAGTCAGGAATTACATGCTCACTTAGTGACAGACATAGCTGAAAAAGCAGGTATCCTGGCTTGAAAGGTTTTTCTTGTAATTAGCAGGTTTTGTTGTCTCTTGGATCTTTCCATGGCTCTTGAAGCATCTGAGAAATTCAGGAGGCATATTTGAGATGAATTTATAATTTATATTTTAGTTTCTCTGTTCACATTCCCTCGCCTTGAGATACTGGGAAGTGGGAGGAGAAAATAGTACAAAATGGTGTGTAAATTTAGCTGTATTACGTTAAAAAACTGGCAGAAATATATTTGCAAGCTAAGATTAACTCCTATGTGATAGCTCAGGTTTGTGATTATGCTTTCAGACGTATCTGTCACTAAGTTCTGCTCTGTTTCAAAAGAGGACAAAATTTTTTTTCCTGGAAAGTGGCAGAATAAGGTCTGCTTACAATGAAAGAAGAGAAAAAAAATCATCTGAAACCTGACTTAATTTATACAGCTTAGTCTACCTTATCTATCCCAAAGCATTTCAGATATTATACACATATTAGCAACAAAGGTCAGCAGTCATCATAGAATTTTTGAGCAACCTGTACCATTAAGAGGTTCTGAGCATTTTCTACTATTCCAGTAGCCCTGAAATGTCCATATTACCATTGGAGAGTGCAGCAAGCCAGTGATGCAGACCACAGCCCATGCAAATCTGCTTTTTTCTCTTTGTTGCTGTGCCTTGATGCAGGCAGGACTACAGCATACATGCTAAAATATTAGGTCTGCTCACCTGTTTTAGCTGGATAAAAGTAAATGTACCATAAATTAGGAGAGATCATTTTTTATACACTGACAGTCCTGATACTTTTTATTGCTAACTGTTTTCTGCAAGAATTTATGCATGCAAATAGAGAAAAGTTTCTGTCTCTTGAAGAATCAGGCCACTACTCAACCAGCTTTTAAAGAAACTTTCCATGAGCAGTCATGCTTTGCTGTGTTCCCTTTACAGCACAAGGTAGAGCTGGTATCGCCTAGGGCTGCTGGTGAGTACATCATTGCAAGCATTCATACATATGACAGATAGAATACTGAGGCAAAATGAGGACAAAATGACTCTTCAGGCAGCTTTGATTGAGGTGAAACAACTGCCTGAGTTTAAATCATTTGCCTGTCCTCTGAGTTCCACAATTCAATACTCCCAACAGTAATTTAAAGCCGTAGAAGTCAGATAGTGTCTGACTATAAGGACTTGGTAAGAAGATTAGTCATCATAAAGAGGAACATTTGTGAAATATGAATTATTCACTCTTTTTATGCCTTCATCTATGCTATTGGATGGCCCCAAGGGTTGTGGTGAATGGAATTAAATCCAGTTGGCAGCAAGTCACAAATGGTGTTACCCAGGGCTCAGTTTTGGGGTCAGTTCTCAAGTATTTTTACAAACTTGGATGAGGGGATTGAGTGCACTCTTGGTAAGTTTGCCAACAACACCAAGTTGGGGGGGAGTATTGACCACCTGAGGGAGACTTGGACCAGATGGATTGGTGGTCAAACGCCAATTCTATGAGGTTCAACAAAGCCAATGCCAGGTCCAGCCTTTTGGTCACAACCCCATGCAATGCTACAGGCGTGGGGAAGAGTGACTGGAAAACTGCACAGCAGAAATGGACTTGAGGGTGCTGGTCAACAGCTGGCTGAATATGAACCAGCAGTGTGCCAAGGTGGCCGAGAAGGCCAACAGCATCCTGGTCCATACCAGGAATAGTGTAGCCAGCAGGACTAGTGAGGTAATTGTGACCGTGTGTTCAGTTCTGGTGAGGCTGCATCTTGAATCCCATGTTCATTTTTGGTCCCCTCACTACTAGAAGGACATGGAGTTGCTGGAGCAAGTCCAGAGAAGAGCTATGAAACTGGTGAAGAGTCTATAGAACGTGTCTTCTGAGGAGCTGACTAGTGGGACAGCATAGTTATAAGAACTTACTGTCCTCCACAGAAGTTTCTTTTGCTTCAACCTGTGGTGATAACCTCTTATTCTGGAATGTGCACTTCTGAGAAGTGTCTTAGGTAGCTGAAAGGAGGTGCTAGATCCCTCCTTTGGCTTTCTCTTCTTCAGGCTCTTTTTCAGGTTTTCACCCCAGTTTTTAAAGCAGTAGACTCACAAATGAGCGTGGCACAGGACCAATTCTGATTTGTGAATCTTCTCGTGGCCCTCATTTGAATCTAGGCCAGTACTCTCTGATGTTCCCCCTATTGAGAATAATGTGAAAATTATGCAGTATGCAGGTACATGCCAAAGAAATGTGGGCTGATAGCAGAGACTGTGAAGCCACTCAGTCCATGGAGAAAGAGTGAGAAAGGTTAGAAATTATTTTTCTTCAGTACAGACTAAAGTGAGAACAATTTGCAAAATATTTGTTCTTAAAATATAGTGATTCCATTTATGATTTTACATAAACAATTGATATTATAGAGTGAAGGGGTAGTCTATATCTTGTCTATCTTATTTAAGCTGTAAGTCTTTGAGGCAGCCTAATACAACATTGATAGAACTGTGGAAAGCCTAAAGATATAGCAGATAGATGGAAGGAAAACTTACAGATCTAGGTGTAATATTCTTAGAGTCAAACACATCAATAACAACATCCAGCCTGAAATGATTTTTGTACCTGAATTGCAAGGTTCTGAATAATGAGATTAATTATGACATGGTCTAGCTGTAAAGAGATGCTATATTTTACATTCTTACATTTTGCTCAGTTATTTCGACATGAATGCAGGGAACACAGCAATTATCATGATAGTGGGCGACAAGACTACAAAGAAAATGAGAAAAAAATTAGATTATTGTTGAAACTAAAAAGCAAAAAGTAATTTTAAGTCCAAAATTTTATTCTCCAGGGAAAATCAAATATTGTCTAAAAACACAATTTTAAAAGAGACCAGTGTCTTACTAAATTCAGAAAACAAATGTGACAGCTCTTGCTTTCTTTAATGAGTTACACTGGAAGTCAGCTTTTCAGACTACCTGCAAAGGTTCTTTTCTCTCTCCAAATTGTCATGTCAAGAAAATTCAGCACATGTGAAGTCCATGAAGTCTAATATTTTGAAGTACCTGATTGCAGATTTTTTAGAAATAGCAAAACTGAAAGGTGGCAAAGCAGCAATGGTTGTATAATATCTAATAATTCAAGGATTTTATACAGTATGGAGAACATATATAGCATTGACAGCTATAAAATGATTTGAGGCAATTTTAAGTATACCTTTGTGGAACTAATTTGACAATGAAAAGTGACTGTACATTGCCTTGGTCTGAATTAAGTTCACTGAAAACTCTGGCTAAACAAGGAGGAGCTCATTCAAACTATACAAAGCCTCACAACATTTTATAAAGAAAATGCAAGTAATTTTTTACTCCTACAACCAATGTTATGCACATTCCCAGTTGTTGAATTACATGTAATCTGTGCAAACATCACAGCAGTATTTTAAACTAATTCGTCATAGTTGTAAATACTGCATTTAAGGAAAAGGAGTGAAAAGTTGGGATATTGAAGTGAATTGTCCTCCTGGAATGGGGTTTCCTCATTTTGCCTTGTTTGATGAATGAAATCTTTCACTGGCATAGATCGGTGCGGCCTGGTGGTCTTGTGATAAGCATTCACATAAATTAGGGATTCAGTATTATGTAGAATTAAAAAATGGTGTTCAATTCGACAGAAGACATCAAATTAATGCACTAGGCCTTTGGCAGTATTCAGTAAGGATACAGTGTGGATTTGCAAATTCTAAAAACATATGAAAACTTGCGTTTATTTAAGCAAACAAGCTTCACTTTTCCCGCAGAAGTGGGAAGCTTCAATATGGTACAGTTAAAGTTCTACAGAAAAAGTTCTACCTAAAACTTTGATATTTATCCAGTTTTAACAAACAGAGCCCCAACAAACCTGACTAAAAATCCATTCTAAATTAATATAAGTCAGCTTTAACATTTCTTTTCTTTTCTTAGGGTAATATAAACTGAAATAGAGTGATATATTAGGCAATAATTATGTTTCTCTCAAGTGTGTGAAATGACAGATTCATGTGGCATAATCACATTTGACAGATGTGCTGTATTTCCTGGGAGAATGAGGGGCCATTGTCTATTTTAATGATACTATTCAACTGGCAAGTGATAAAAGGGACCATATTTCTTTAAAAAAACAAACACATAGCCCAAATATGTATAATCATGATAATGAATATAAAATTTAGTGTTTAAGGATGCAATTACTCATGTGGAAGTTACAGATTTCACAAAGAAATGACAGCATACTATCCTTTGCCATTTCTTTAAAGGAGAGACTATATGAAAATGGACTTGGTCTCTTCTGTTTTCAAATAAACTATTGCATTAATCTAACTGATATATTTGCATCAGCCCTCACCCAAAACCATGGAGAAATGTGTAGTTCTAATCCATAGTTTTTGGTTAACCCAAATACTAGCATTGAACAGCAAAGATGTCAAAATAAGAAAAGCTGAAATGAATTAGCAAAACAGAGAACTAACAATTTACTGTCTATATAGTGCAAATGGTTTTCCAAATTACCTTTATGAGTAAAATTCCCTGTATTAACGTCCTGTGTTACCATGGTCCCACTGAGTCTTCCTCTCCCACAGTCCTTTCCTCTTCTCTTACTTGAGTTTAAGTGACTAATAACCTGGTATCCATTTCTTTATTTTAGTTTTCTGATTATGTAATTTACTATTAATTACATAATCTTAGATGAAAAGCTAATCACTGAAATAGGGAACAGTTAGAGAAGTACCCAGCTTACCACTGACATTAATACCAAGAATCAAAAAAGAGGTTTGGTCATTCCCAAATTAGATTCTCTCCAAAGTTCAAAGCTGTAGAAGTAAGTCAAGTACACCTTATTGCCTCCTCCGGATTCAGGCAAATAGTCTAGAGAAAAAGAAAATTAGTTATCAGATTTCCAAATTATATAAATTCTAGGTTTTACTCCATGATCTAAACAGCATTTTAAAATGCATAAATTCCATGAAGGAATAGATGTATCCACCAAGGACATCTAATGCCGCAGCAGATACTGACTTGAAATGTGTTCAGAATATTCACCTACAAGAAATCACAGATGGCTCATATCTGCTTATCAGTCCACCAGTATAATGTATTCTCAAACACTTTCATCTTTAATAGAATAGTTATCTTCAAAGAACCAAGGTATAGTTTATAAAAATCAGGCCTATGTAAGTCCTAAAACAATTTCATATGATTTTTGAATTTACATAATTCTGAGAAGGAAATGTAGGAACAAGACTTGATCTGAGATATTTAAGAGGTGACAAGCATACTTCATATGATTCCATGCCTTTAGAAAGCTGTAACTAAAGTGATTAGAGAGAGTTTCAAGTATGCGAAAAATTAAGACTTGAGATGCTCTGCAGAACAAAATAATATGTTTTAGAGCATGATTAGTAACCCCATGAGGTGATTTCCCTTAGTGAGTCATGATTTTTCTCTTCCTTTAATGAATAATATTTTCTGCTGTCCATGAAGTTGTTGCCCAAGATGTATCTTGCTGGTTGTCTTGCCTTCATGAAAATGTCTTGAAGTATTGTATTTGCACATACTTTTCCTTTCCTTCAATTAAACATACTTTTTGAAATGCCTTCAATTAGAGACGTTTTTGTTATTTTACTACTGCTAATTATACCAATATAGAAGGTCTTAGTTTCACACAGTTAATTAAATATTACTATAATATACATAATGAATCATGAAACTAGAGTTACAAAAAAGAATTATGTATACTAAAGTAGTTCCAAACAGATTATATTCAAATGCATTGCTCTTTACCTTATCATCTGTGAGGCTTAAGAAACAGGAGAAATGTGTTTCTACACTTCAGCTGATTATTTAGAGTCTATGCTGCCTGGAGCATAAAAAAATGTTCCTCCAAATACCCTACTTCAACTGGAACAGTACTTTTTAACTAAAATATTACTAAAATGAATATATTCTGTAAGCTGATTCATTTAGAAGTTGTGACAGAGTATTTCGGCAATGCACAACATACATTTCTCATTCTTACAGTTACTCTGAAGATTTTAATAACTGTCTGATAACTCTGGAAAGGAAAGTGGGGAGACAAGATCTTGAAAATATATTGTCTTCACCATGGAAAAGATCAGACATTGCAGGCCAGGTAGAGTTGCAGTATTTCTTACCTTTAATCTGTCATTACAAACTTATCTTAGATGTTAGGAAAGATGAAACTGTAGTGACAAGTGTGACCCCTGACTGTTAATCTGTTTTACTCTTTAGGGGAGTTTTTATTACTAGTGCATTTTTGGAGATGCACCCAACCTGAGACCAGGTTAACTCAACAACTTAAACTTTTCAATCATTGCTTTAGAATTGAGAAGTTGCAAAAGGACATTTTTATTTTATTCTTTAATACTTTGTAAAGTATGTTTAAGAAAAGACCACTGTGATTGTATTAGTTCACTCATGAGTACACAGTATTTAACACCCTGGCCTATATACAGTGTAGATGTTTAAAAACTAGTTATCATCTGAATGTGGCTAAAATCACTCTAGCTTTGATTTCTCATTAGAACACACTAAACTGGGTGTATTCTTTTTAGAATGGATAGATTAGCTTTTGCCTTGCTGTAGATATAAACCACATATATAGGAGATATGTGGACATTTATAAAGGATGAGAAGGGGTTCAGGATATTGAAAAATATTTGCCTGTGTTGCATGTTACAGAAGATGCACATATCTCACAGTTCTCATTGAAAGTAGGATAGATTAGCAGTGAGAATTCATATTAAAAAGATGCCTTAATAAAGTGCTGTCATCATGAGAAATGTTATAAAGCATTATAAATTAGTCTTGAATGCAGTATACATTGTGATGTATGTGATCGTTTGCTGCCATGCCTAGTGTTTTGTTTATTCAATGCCAAGAGAACTTGCAAGGGATATAACGTAAGAATGGGCTCTGCTCTGAAACAGTGTGCTGTCTTGCATGTAATTACATGGTCATTAGGTAACATGATCTGCAAAAGGAAATCACATAAGGAGAGCTGTAGTTATTCTCCCATTGTTGGTGGGCAGAGGGGGAAACTGTGATCCTTATGCCTCCCAAATATGGTACAGTCCCGTTGCCCCTTTCCATCATCTCCTTGCCCTCCAGAGTGTCCTTACAATTACCACTATGGATATATGGTTCTTCTTTTCCAGTAATACCAGTAGGACCAGCAGCTAGGATGACTACAACAGGATACTTTTTACCCAACTCTTGTTGAACTCACACACACTTAGAAGTTGCAACAGCTTGGCAGCATGTGCCAGAAATACATACCTGCTCATGCCACAAGCAAACAATCTAGGAACATCTCTTTGGTCACTGGAGCAGTTAAATCAACTTGTGTATAAAATAGAAATGAAAACAGTTCCCCAGCCAAAAACTAACCAGTGGGGATACTAAAGGAAAATGGCTCATTGCTATCTGACAGTAGTTCCCTTTTGTCTGTTTATTCTCTGTAGTGAAGTTATGCTTGAACAGTTGGGGAGATTAAACTTTGTACTGTGGGGAGTGGCTTAAGAAAAGAAACCTTTATACACAGATCCATTTCTCTTTAAGGAACATGAGTCTCACAGTGACAAGAGCTAAAGGGCGATTTGCCACCGATAAAACTATCAGCCCATAAATGGTACCAAGCCTGCTACAGAGAATACTGTATGGTAAGAGAGAACCTGTGCTAGAAAGGTGAAGTAGAGGTGTAATTATTAGAAAAGAAAATAAATAACATTTAATGAATTAAATTATAAATTAGCTGAAGAGGTAATGAAGTTTGAGTTTTACAATGAAATGAAATTTAAATGCTACTTCTATAAGAATCTGAACAACGACTCTACAAGCAATGCATCAGGGAGTCCTAATTCTATTAAATCTAATAATTATAGTGTCTGTTTCTTAATACAGAATTAATTTGCACACAGAAGAATAAATTAAGACATTGAAGGGTTTAATGCATTTCTCTAGACAAAAAGATGGGACAAATTCTGTTCTTTTAAAATGCATACACATTGCTATCATTAAGATACTTGTTACTCAAGACACATGGAGTGTAATGGTCCTGGGACACAGTCCTGAGTGGCAAAAGAGTCAATGGACGTTTGATGCTCTTTAAGGAGGAAATCTTAAAGGTGTGGGAGCAGTCTGTTCCTGGGGGTTTAAAGATAAACAAGTGGGGAAAAGAATCAGCCTGGACGACCAGAGAGCTTTGGGTGGAACTCTGGGGAAGAAGGAGTTTATGGCCTTTGGAAGAAGGAGCAGGTAACTAAGGGGAAAAACGAACATGTTATTAGGCCATGCCAGAAGACCAGAAGGGCCAAGGACTAATCAGAATAATCTGGTCACTGCCATAAGGGAAGAGAAAAAATGCTTCTATAAATACAATAGGAGGAGAGATAATGTTGATCCTCTATTGCATGTGGGAGGGGAAATAGAGTGATAAAGGACTAAAAAAGGCTGAGGTACTTAATGCATTCATTGTCTTAGTCTTTAATAATAAGACCACTTTTTCTCCAGGTACCCAGGCCCTTGATCTGGAAGATACGGACAGGAAGGAGAGCAGAGTCCACATGATCCAAGGGAAAATGATTAGCAACCTGTTGCATCATTACACAAACACATGTGCACATGCTTTTATGGGACTAATGGGATCCACCAAAGCTACTGAAGGAGCTGGTGGAAGTGCTCATCAAGGCACTTTAAATCGTCTGTCAGCACTCCCGGCTAACTGGGGTGGTCAGAGTTGACCAGAGGTTAGTGAATGTGACATCGACAAGATGGGCTTGAAGGAGGATCTGGGGCTCAGTACTGGTGACAGTTCTCTTGGATATCTTTATCAGTGGTAATGATGAGAGGATCCAGTACACCCTTGGCCAGTTTGCAGGTGGTATCAAATTGAGTGGGAGTATGGATCTGCTTGAGGGTAGGAAGCCTCTACCATGGGATCTGGACAGGCTGAGTCAGTGAGAAGAGACCAGTCATAGGAGGTTCAACAACACCAAGTTCTGGGTTGGGCATTTGGGTCATAACAATGCCATGCAATGATGCAGACTTGGGGAAGAGTGACTGAAAAGTTATCCAGAGGAAAAGGACCTGGAGGTTCTGGTTGACAGCCAGCTGAACATGAGCCAGCAGTGTGACCAGATGGTGAAGGCCAAGAGCACTGTGTCTTGTATCAGGAATAGAGTGGCCAGAAGGAGTAGGGAAGTGAACTTGCCCCTGTACTTGGATCTAGTGAGGTTGCACCTTGAATCCCATGTCCACTTCTGTCCCCTCACTATGAGAAGGACATTGAGGTGCTGGATCATGTGCAGAAAAAAGCAACAAAGCTGGTGAAGGGTCTGGAGAACAAGCCTTACAAGGAATGGCTGAAGGAACTGGAGTTGTTTAGTTTGAAGAAAAGGAGGCAGAGGGAGAGTTACTCATTCGCTACAACTACCTGAAAAGAGTTTGTAGCCATGCAGGGATTGGTCTCTTCTCTCAAGTTACAAATGGTAAGACAAGAGGACATGGTCTGAAGTCAAACCTGCAGAGGTTTAGTTTGCATGTTAGGAAAAATTTCTTCACTGTATCTGGCTGCCTTGCTGTGGAAGTGTTTGAGTCAACACCTGTAGAGATATTTAAAAGATGTATAGATATAGTGCTCAGGAACAGGTTTAAGTGGTGGACTTAGCAGTGCTGGATTAGCAGTTGGACTTGATATTAAATGATAGCTTAATTCTGCTTTAGCTACATTTCACATTTTCTATGTAAATTTCAACAAGTCATTTAAAGTTTCCATGCCATGATTGTCTGCTATTGCTTGCTAGTAGTACCCCCATTCTCTTAGACAAAACAAACAAACAAAAAAATTTAGCCATCTGAAACTGAAGAGAAAAAAACCTAATACAATATTAGAATCTTCTCTGTTATTCTCTGTTATCATCATAGGGGTTGCTTTAATGTCATAATATACAAGATGACTACATATCATAAGTTTTTCATTTTCTTTCTCATCTCTATATTCAGTTCCAAACTACTTCCCCAGTCTGGTAACGGAAAAGGGAAAGGAAAGGCATCATACAGACCCAAATGGACTACTATGGCAGGCAGATGAAAAAAACATATCCTCTAATTAGTGATGTGACATAAGAGGGAAGAAAACCATAAAGAGGAAGAGAATGAAAAGAGGAGAGCTAAAAGAGGATGGAGATTCCAATGAGGCTGCACGTTTTTAAAATCTTTATAATTTTTCACAGTAGATGTTAGTGGGACAATGAACTGTTGAAAATTTGAAAAGTGGTCTTAATCCCTTTCTTTTGTCTCTGAGCCATAAGTCTTGCTGCTTTTATCTTCTCCAGTATGAATGTGTTGGTTCTCAGAGACAGTGTTCCTAGTACAGTTATATTTAGTGTGACCTTAATCTTGCATGTATTTCAGCACCAGCTCCACTGAACTTGATGTAAGTACATTTCACGGGTGCTTCATGAGACCCACTGTGAATGTCAAGGAAGAATTTTCCCAAGCAGACAGGAATGTTAGCTGTTTTACTATTTTTATTTTTGTCCCTACTCTGAACCATAAGGAATGCTCTGTCACCTGAAAATGATATCTTAGGTATCCTATCTTTACTGTAGCAAATGAATGTATTAATTTGGTGTGACATATTCTACACCCTTTCAAAGGTGATATTTCATTTATCATTTTCTCAGAGCATTTCTCTTTTGCTACTGAATGGTGTTGAATGAGTAATATTAGTGGGGCTGGAGAAGATATCACTGGGATAAATGCACTTCAGTTTTCCCTGCAAGAAC
The DNA here is from genome assembly GCA_038090715.1 of Florisuga fusca. Classification (NCBI taxonomy): domain Eukaryota; kingdom Metazoa; phylum Chordata; class Aves; order Apodiformes; family Trochilidae; genus Florisuga; species Florisuga fusca. The sequence continues at coordinate 2,321,359 of JAAWXA010000012.1, forward strand.
TGTAAAACCTAATATTTATGTGGAAGGAGAAAAACCATATAGTAGAAAATGCCTCTGCCAAAATAACTGTTATGAATAAAATCTACCTGGTGAAATGATCACAGGTATAGCTCTTTTTAAGTGAGTTTCTCCAGAGAATATATCACTGGCTTTTTATGTTGCTGGTCTTAGTCCCCTTTGGCTTTACATGAGGTCTTCAAAGTTCTTTGGATCACAAGAACCTAAGAATAAAATTATGAACTACTTGGAATTCAATCTCCCTAAAAGAAATTTTATAGGTGTGGATCACTGTAAGAACATATGACAATTTTAGGGGTAAAATGGTTTTATAGTGATGGGGTCAAATGGGAAAGAAATGTAAAATGATAGCACATATGAACAGGGTTTGTCTAGATCAGTCTGTGAATGCCATGTTGTTTTTATCAAAAAGAGATAACACTTAGACACATCTGATAACTTTCTTTGATAAAATAAAACCATGTTAGACAAGGGAAATGAAGTAGATGTAATCTATCTAGATTTCAATAAAACATTTGATGTGACAATCCTTATTTAAAAGGGAGATAATAGGAATTAGATCTTGAATTATATGGAAGGGATCAGAGAGAGCAACTGATTGTGCTGAAAATGAAAAAAAAGAGGTTACTAGTGAAACATGAGAACGGGTCATGGGATTGAGCTTGCCTAATATTTACATTTTTTTACTGCTTAAAAAGTAGAAATGTGCAAATGAAAAGTCAAGAGATTTACAGACGTTTAACTGGATTCCTCTTCTAAGGGGAAAAAAAAAAAAAAAAGGAAAGGAAGAAAAAAACTATGACAACATAATACTAATTTTAGAAGTCCCTGAAAGACTTTTCAGGTTTTAGTAATAGAAATAGAATTCCATTTCAAAGTACAAAACAAAAGAGTTCAGGAATTACCAGGAGTTCTGTTATAAACTTAAGGATTTCTGCTACAGATGTCAAGTAGAAGAGCTCCATGAGGTAATTAAGAGCAAGAGAAGAGTGTTTCACCTAACTTTAGCCATTTACAGACCAGTGGGGAGAGAACAGCACCCCACAGGATGATTCACACTGTAAAATATATGTTGAAGATATGTGGGAAGTATGATACTGTTCCCAAAGAGAGGGATTGGTGGCTAAGGACATGCCACATCCTGTCAGAAAATGCTGTATTGCTTCTAAAACTGCTGTTCTTGTGAATCTCTTGAGGCTTTTTTTCTGTCATTATTGACTGAATAAAACTTTCCAAGATAAAAGTAGAAAGATGATTGACTTTCAAGTTCTTCGAAGTCCGTATGAAACAATGTCTTTACACAATAGCCTAGGAGGATGAGAAAAAGCTTTGACATTTGAGCATCAATTCAAAATGGTATTGAGTTTCAGAAGGACCACACTGAGGCTGGAAAGATAAACATCAGTGCAATTTTATCTACATTGAAATGCCAAAAAATCTCCCATCATATAGGATGAGACTAGATAAATGAGAAAATTGCAGAATATTTGTAAATCTTTGTAACTCTAGCATTCTTTGTTATATTAAATACATGCACAGACTAAAACCCTTTGCTAAATTTTATTCATAAATTTGCTGCTGTATTTCTGCAGCAGTTATAAGTCACAGTATCACACTGTAGATGATCTCTGTGGGATCCCACTTTCAGAGGTATTGCCAGAGAGTCCTTATCAGGTCAGTCTGTAACACCACCCAGATAGTGTTCATAAATGATACAACACTAGAGTAATGGATCATAATTATTATTTCCCTTAATTAATTTCCCACTTGTGTGAATGTTATCGGTGTGTCCTACTGATGCTATGTACAACCAGAACCATGTTCGCAGAATGTCACTAGAGTTCAATCAGTCCTTCCAAATGACAGACCATAATGAGTCATGAAACTATTTTTGCAAAGTGAATCAGAGAGAAAAGATGGTTCTGCCTGCCATCAGAATCAGGTTCTTCTAAGGCTCTAGTGTACTATCCAGCAGAGAAAACAACTACTTATTTTAAATAAGGAGATTACAGTAATTATTCATGGCATCCTGGTTATTGATTCTGTCTCATCTGTGAGCCAGAAGATGGACAATGAAGATATGAGTTTTGTGAAATGTATTTGTGAAAATCTGCAGTTTTTAATCAGAAATCTGTTGAGAAATTAGCAGAAATGTCTCCTTCTTGAGATTAGAAACTGCAGTGTAAGCACCAGTAGCATTAGGGTGAAAGTCAGCATCTTGTAAGTGCTCAGGGGTAAATGGATTCAATTTTTGGCCAGCAGCGGGCATGGCCATGTAGATCTGGTACCTGCACAGAGCTCCTCTGCGGGAGGCCAGGGCTGTGAGCTGTGGAGATGGAAAGTGATGGGGGTCAGTGCAGTGCAGAGCATTACAAGGTGTTCCCTTCCCAGGTTGTGTAATGGGGAAGATCCTAAGATAAGGCTTAAACGCTTGATTCGTTTTGGTTTTTCTGGGAAGTGACGTAAATCCTGAGAATTGAATCTGCATGTGTGGGTCCCACTATATCAGAGCTGCTAGCAGTATCACTAACAATCACTAACAGGTGATCAAGGTGAATGTAAAACACTAGAAATGTTGCATATATATGAGACACCAGTTCTTAACTAGTGTAAGTATGAATTTTTAGCCACTTCTCTAAGTCTGCAGAATAAAGTAATCTGGAAATCTGGATGAGCAGTTTGAATTTGCTGGGGTTAAACCTGTGTACTTCAGGCATTAGTAGCTAATCACAGACATTTTCTCAGTCTCAGACTTTTTGAAAGGTAGATCAACTTTTTTAGAAAGAGCCTAACATCTCCTACAGAGGATGTTGATTTGCTTTCTGATTTATTTAACACAAGAGATGGATTTCAGCTTCCTGATTTTTCAATTTTCAATGCATTTTTTATAGGATCCATAGTGATGGCACTTGTGGACTTCATGTAACAAGTATATTCAAGTAACATTTTCACTTCACATTTCCATTTGTTTCCATTTCCATTTCGCTGAAAAACTTTTCTTTAGATCACTTGAATTTAATGGGATTGTGACAATAAAATAGCTTTGCATTGGGAGTGTAAATTGTATAAGAAGCCCATGTAAGCTCAGTCTCTTAAAACTATATATTTTGATAGAAGAACACTGAATGTTTCCATTCAATTGGAAATGTTTCCATTCCACCAAGGCTTGTGATTTGCAGAAAATTCTGCCTCCATGTGAAGCAAATTTGAAAGGGTCATTTTTCTTGCTTTTTGTTAAAAATACAGTTTGCTTACATACTTAAAATACATACACGCTTAAAATATTTTAATCCATATTGGCATATGAATATTTTTGCCTCAATTGCATGCTATAGGCAATGAATTATGGAACCATAGAATAGCTTAGGTTGGAAGGGACCTTAGAGATCATCTACTACAACCTCCCTGCCTTAAGAAGGGATGCCTCTCATCTAGACAAGGTTGCTCAAGGACTCATCCAATCTGACCTTGAACACTTCCTGGGAGAGGGCATCCACAACTTCTCTGGGCAACCTGTTCCAGAGTTTCACTACACTTGTACTAAAGAACTTCTTTGTAATATCCAGTCTAAACCTATTCTTCTCCAGTATAAATCCACTTCCCCTTGTCCTTTCCAATTAGAAAGTTTTCTAAATAGCTTTAATCTCTCCATTTTTGTTCTTTTCTTATTAAGAGAAGAAATATGTGTCTCATTCGATTGCTCTTTAAAATAATCTGAAGCAGTTTTGCTACCTTAAAACCTCTTTTTAAAGCAATCACAATAGGTAATATTTATTAAAAGTGTATAATTTTTAATGTACACTTTATATGACTTAATTTTTAAAATATTCAATAGATCCATCATATAATAGAGCAACATGCTGCTCTAATATGTTATATTTCAGAGGCAAAAATCAGAGTTTTAAAACTCTTCAGGAAAAGCTGAAGACAATTTTAATCAACTACAACATGAAGTTCTGTGGTTGTTTTTTTTTAATTTTCCTTCCTCTGAATAAAATTTTGTACCTGCTAATGACCTAGTGAGGAGAGGAGTCCATTTTCCCAACAAATTATCACTACTGACAATGGTCCACGTGCCTTAACTTGTTTGTTGATGTTGCATAGCTTGCACTTTGCAGACAAAATTATAGTAGGGGAGCGGTCTATATGATACGTGAATATTTGAGATCTATGAATAAATAATATGAATATGAATAAATTTGCTTATAAATGGGTGACTAAAATGAAGTAAGAGATCACCAAAAACAAAGCATTGTAATATAAGTGGGTCATTTTCTACCTTCTTGGCAGCAGAGCACAAACACTTTACAGGAATTCCATCTTCATTTTTTTTTTTTTTTTTTTTTTTTTTTTTTTTTTTCCCTGTCATCTGCGTCTCCATCCTCCAATTTTGGTCTACTTTAGCTATATTAGGAATTCTTAAGTAAAGCTAGAAGGTTTTTTATTTGAATTATTATTTTAGAAGAAGTATTACTACGGTATCTTTAAACTGTAGTTCCAAACTGTGGTTTGGTTTGGTTCTTCATGAACGTTTAATAGATCACAGAAGAGCACTATCTTGTGGCATTCCTGAAGTCTGTACAGCTGAGGCAGCTGTTTCTAACTTCTTTCTCTTTCAGAACTTTTTTGATGAATGGCCATCAGGAGAAAAAAGGATGAAATTTGGCTCAGACATGCATTATTATAACTCACCATGGATGCAGTGTCTGATTACATTTATAGTGTAAAGCATTCTCTTAAGACCCTAAGCAGACAAATTTCCTTATGATTATTTGATGAGGCTAATTTAACTTTTCTACAGTAATGCAGGATAGTCTACATCTGCTAATATCATGTTACTGATAAACTCAGTTTGCTGAAATGAGAGCTTGTCTGACCCTGGACTTCTGCACTACAGCAGGATGGGTAAACAAAACAAGGTACTAACTGAATAAATTATCTCACTATTCTACAAATCTTCTCAGTGCTGTGGAAAGACTATGGAAAAGTGCATTAGATGTGAGATTTCATATGAAAAGGGGAAGGACAGACGCTGTGAAACAGTGATGAGGAGTGTAGAGATTCTAAAAATGCTGTGCAATATTTTGGAAATTCACCCTGCTTTTATTTTGATACTAAGGAAGGGAGGCTGCTCTTACTAAGCTTGCTAGGAAGAAGAAAAGTTGTTGATACAGGTTTCCAGAGTGCTTCTTGGTCATTTTCCTGTGACTTTTGGACTTCAAGTCTGGATAGATGGTTTAAGGCCAATAGCAGGTTCAACAAGGTTCAACAGCTCCAAGTGTTGGATTGGGCATTTGAGTCACAACAACCCCGTGCAATGATACAGGCTTGGGGATGAGTGACTGGAAAGCAGCCCATAGGAAAAGGACTTGAAGGTCTACATTCAGCTGAATATGAGCCAGCAGTGTACCCAGACAGAGAAGAAGGCCAACAGCATCCTGGCTTGTATCAGTAATGGTGTGGCCAGCAGGAGAAGGTAAGTGATCATACTCCTGTACTTGGCACTGGTGATGTTGCACCTTGATTCCTGTGTTCATGGTTGGGCTCTTCACAACAAGAAGGACATTGAGGTGCTGAAGTGTGTCCAGAGAAGAGCAACCAAGCTGGTGAAGGGTCTGGAGAATGAGCCCTGTGAAGAGAGGCTAAGTGAATTGGAAATGTTTAGTTTGGAGAAGTCTCAGGGGAGACTTCACAACTATGTGAAAAGAGGTTGTAGTAACGTGGGTGTTGGCCTCTTCTCTCAAGTAAATAATGGTAGGAGTAGAGGAAATGACCCGAGGTGAAAGGAACTGGAGAGGTTTAAGCTAGATATTAGTAAGAATTCTTTACTGAGAGAGTAGTCAGGCCCTGCAGTGGGCTGCCCAGGAATGGTGGATATGCCCAGGGAATGGTGTTTAAAAACCACGTAGATGAGGCACTCAGGACATACTCTAGTTGGCATGGTGATCTTTTTATGGGTTGATGCTTGGACTCAGTGATTTTTCAGGTCTTTTCCAACCTTGACAATTTGGTCACCCTGTGATTCTGTGACTTAAGCCTAGTCTCACAAGTTATCTAGTATTAGTCAGCATGAACACTATTTCTGAAATACCCCTTTTTACTGTTGTATTTTCAATGGAAGAAAGTACTGAATGCCCATGAGCACTGCCATATTACCATGTGGACTACAACAAGAATTATATGTAATAATTATTTTTGTACTGCCTTTGTAAAGTGTTTATAACCTATGTCCTTTGATTTTCAATGATTAAACCAAGCCACTGGTGGAGAAATAGCTGTAATTGCTGAGAAATCGTGTTAGAAGGCTTATGATTCAAATCAAATCTCATGTGTTTTAAAATTTCTTCATCTTTAACAAAATCATCTGCACTACTATGATTTAATCCCACTACAGCATTGAAGCTGAAGGTAGTTTTGGTGGCAGTATAACAGAAAATATAGTTAAGTATTTAAACCCACAGCTACACAGCATCAAGTGTCTACTGTATTCCCATATGGATATTTCATTTATCCATGCCTCTCTAAGGAATCATTCAATTGGTCAAGACAAGTGGCTGTTTATGAGCTGTTATTTTTGGCAGTATAGGATTTAACTCAGCTTCTTTTTCAAACTTAGCACCCAGGGCTATTTCACATCTATCAAATCACTGGTCTGGCTTGAATATCCTGGTTGCCTGGTTTTATTTAGCTTTAAGTTAACGTTTATTATTATCCTTATATGTAGTTAATGGCTCCTATTGAAAGGATTAGTATTCATTCAGAATAGGCAGCCCATCTAAATAAACTGAGCTGTCACTTGATTCACAAATGCATACATATATTTTCCACTACTACCATCAAGAAATTATTTTATCATTTATTACTGGAATGGGTGAAAATAAAAATATATGGGGGGAAAAAAAAGAAAAGATAAAAAAGAATTACAGTCTATGAATTACAATCATATCTTCAGCCCTAAACATCTGGAATTCACAGCCTCATGTTTATACCTGTTTCCTCTGTAAAGTTATGTTTTACTTATGACAAGTAAGGAGCTAATCTTTGCTGAATAATTCAGCAGAAACTACCTCTTGACAAAATGTGGGTTACTAAAAGAGGGTACTTAATGTACAAACAACTTCTGATAATCCATGAAGGCAAAAATCATCGAAGTATTGATGAGTCATTAATGTGTTTATAACAGCTCCCAGGTTCAACCAAAGTTGTGAATGTTATAATGACCTATGGGTTGTTGACACTGAAATATGTGAGAAAGCCAATTAAAATTTATGAAAGATGTGGGAAAAAAAAACAACAGTAAGTCACCTCTCCAGCATTCCTTACACATATGAAGCAGTTTCATTTTATTTCCAGAAAAAATCAAGTGGAGCACTCTGAGGCCCCTCTCATTATGAAGAAGTCAACAGACAGAAACTTATTTGTGTCACACAAATCTATATAATTTTCCTGAGCATCTGTATATAAACAGACTTAACTATTGTATGGTTAATAATTGTTATCTGTTTATAAGGACTTAACTATTGTCAAGGGCTGGTTGCTTAATGGTCCCTACTACATATGAACTAGCTTCCATGCTGGCTGTGGTATCCTGCTGGGTCTCATTATCAAATCTTTTTTCAGATTTACTCAACATCACCTCCTGAAATAGATATTTCACAAATGACATCCTGTTTTAGTCAGGTCATCAAGGTGTAATCCTACTCTGTTGTATAATATTAGTTTCCAAGTTCATAAGCTTCAGCATGATCTGTTTTTTATTGGTATTACACAAGGACCAAAAATTGGAGTAAAAGTGTCTGAACGCATCAAGGTCCTGGATTTGTGGTAATAGAAAAGACTCTATCTATACAGAAGACAGAACAAATATTATCCCATATGCCACAAGGCTCTTAAACTGAGATAGTAGCACTTTTTACATACACATATATGTGTACAGTGCTAGGGTTTCTGTGTTTGTCAGTAGCACTATAGCACAATAATGGCAGTAGTGGCACTGCTGGTAACAGACACAAGCTGTGCACTGAAGCTTGTGAAGCTTACTTCATCTGAGCTTGTCTTGACCTGCCTGGAGCTTCTTTATGCTTGATTAATTGTAAGAGCAAATTTTCTAGTGAGTACGTCTAATTTATTTTACTTTTCTTCATATGATGTAGTCACATTTTTTATATAGATAGTGTTAAAAAACATATTCTGAACAGAATAAGGGATTTATGAGACTGTTATAGAGGTATACTCTGGAGAGACACAGGAATGGCATGGAACCTGAGGTCTTGAGAAGGGGGGCAGAGGCCAGAAGATGCAGGCATTGACACAATTAAAATATAAAACACAATTTTGTGTATGTTTAGGCCATCTGACTTAACATTAGCTTTGCAGAATTCATTCCATTGTTGTGACCTTCAGGAGGTGTTTTTTTCCGACATTTCGCAAATTGTCTTAAATGCCTTTTTGCATTAAAGTTCATTTAAACACCCAAGCCAGATGCAGGAGAGAGGGGTGAGATCTATATCTTGAACATTCCAAAGTAAATTTTATGAAGGCTCAGCATATTGAAAGTGCAAGCATTGACAGGATACTGGGTTCAGAAAATTATATAATCCCATTTCCAGTATCTTAATCCATTTACTTCTTTAGCTTCCACTACCAGTCCTGCCATACAGAGGGTGGAGACAAAACCTACTTTCAATTTTCTTCAGTTGCATGGAGATACTCTCAGTAGCAGTCAGTATAATTTAATGAAGCCTTCCTTAATTTCATTTCTTGAAATACAAGCAAAATCTCATATTTAGAAAGTAATAACAATGTGAAACTTCGGACTACATAAGACTATATGGTATGGATTTGAACTCTGAGAAGGTAGCAAGGACATTTTTTCTTGCAACCATCTCTGCTGACCAAGAGTCACTTAACTTAGGAACTGAGTAGTTTTCTGCAATTAGGAAGAGACATAAGTTTGTATGTTTTTCTTGGATTTTTGTTAGCTTTGGAGAGATGCTGGTAAGATCTTACATTTTTCATTTGAACAACAGTTGAAATTGAGAAAAAAACAGGTATGAAAAGGTGATGGACTTCGTGTACTACATGCTTTGATGGTTAATAAAGTAGAGTGATTTTTCTTTTTTCTAAAAAAAAGACAAGTTATTTTAGCATATTCATAATACTTAGAGTACATATAACTCAGTCATGATAGGTAGTGACAACATTTTGGTGAATCTGCACATACTCCTTATTCAAACTTTATAATTAATATCTAGCACTTTGTGCCATCTTAAACTTCAAATTTAAACCAATGTTTTTGTGAAGCATCATTATGAGATACTAGATTGATTCACAACAATGGGTTTGCCTTGATGTGAGAGAAATGGAGGCAAAGGTTTGAACCACGATAGAACAAATTTTCTTTCTTATATACGTTCCTGTTAGGTCTCTAGAAAGGAGATTCAGTTGCTGAAATTAATGCTCAAAGTGGAAATAGCTCCAAAATTAAAGTAGTTTGCTCATGGCCTTGTTCATCTTAATTTTGAAGATCTTGAAGGATGGAAATACCAGAATCTCTTTGGGAAACTTGCTGCAGTGTATATCCAAATCCACTGCGAAAGTTTTTCTGTCCTTGCAGCTTTCTGAGACTTTTGCTTGCTGTTTGCCTTCTTGCTCTGCAGTTCCCAGATGAGTCTGCCTCTGCTTTCTCTATAAATTCCCACCAGGTTGTGGAAGGTTGCAATGAGGTTTGTGCTCCAGCCCCCCCGCCCCCCCTTCACACTGCCTGGTGACATTAATTTCTGTAAGTGCAGCCCTATATATGGATAACCTCTGTCATCACAAGGGCACCTTCTGACTCATGGCAGAACAGGCACTGAAGATTATATCCTTGCACTCAGAATGGATTACAGTATTCAGGAGGACCTGAATTATAAGAATTCTCCCGAAAAACTAATAGTAATGTCATAGATTTACCATCTTCCAGAATTTAGATGGAAAATAATAGAGTAAAATAAAAGACAGAATTTGTCTGCTTCGAGTTCTGGACTTCTCACCTGGTAACAGACAGTATCTGCATTATTTATCTTGAAATCAAGTCTCAAGGATAGCAAGAGTGCTCTTTACACCACCAAGTTGAAGCCTCTTCCATTCTAGGCTGTTGAAATGTATAATCCCAGGAAAACATCCATTAGTGTTCCTTGTACAATTAACTATGTCTCATGTTTCCAGTGCTTGCACCAAAAAGTAGTTCCACTACACTGATGGTTAGAAAACCTATTCTAATTCTCAGACTAGGTGTCTTTAGTCAAGTTTATAATGATTTGTATTTGTGCAAGTATTACCTTTTAATTTTATTAGCTCTTGATCCTCCCCAGTAATAGCAGTGTTGCTGTATTTATAGTAACTTCCCTTCTTAGGTTTTTGTAAAATATTGTACAATCATATGAACATGTTTAATGGCCACATAACCTTAGTATCTAATAGTTCCCCACTATGTCTTACCACCTGTACAGATTGTAATTATCTCACTCATTAAGCAGTTGATGTTGCCCCTTGTTCCTTTGAAATATTGAGATTTTATTATTTTTCCTGGTGTTTTGAATGACACCTGCAGCCATTGGTTCACTAACACTGTAGTTTTATTTCACCCTTTTTTCTTCTCTGTCTCTTAGAAACTTAAAGTTATGAAAGTTTTTTTCTTTTTTTCTTTTCTGTTGAGTTATGCACTGCAAATAAAACAGATTAAATAGATCTGTGTCAGGAGAACAATAGAAAAAAATCCAGAGGATAGAAATGTGTTTCTGTTCTTCCAATTATGCAGATGATGGCTGTGAGTCTCCATGTCAGGGCTGTCATGAAATATTTCAGGAAAATTCTAAGGAATATCTTCTGTATTGAAAGTTATTTGAGATGGAGGAGCAATTTCTTTCCCATGAAATTACTGATCCAAGGTTAAAGAGCAGCTGTTAATGTTTTAAACTCTGTGATCCAAAAACTGAAAAGGTGGATACAAAAGTGAACATCAGAGCATCACTCACCATAACTTTACAAATATGGTATATAAACCATAACGAGACATGATAAACATAGATTACAGGAAACTAGCACCTGGTGCTCCAGAACAGATGGAAATGCAACCTTCAAAAGATTTGAAGATTAAGAGAATGTCAGTAAAGGACTGTTAGATATTTTTTACTTATTAATCATTACTGTCTTTAATGTCTGTCTTTAATTAAATATAATTTTTAAAACTGATTTGGACAGGAAACTGAAGAAAGACTACTTTTTTCTAGGGAAAGAGAACAGAGTCTGCATTAAAATACAGAAAACATTATCATCATATTATTTGCTGCTTTGGTTTTGTGATGCTGAGAGGATATGTATTTTTTTCATGATGCATAAAATTGAAGACAAATGTGCATATTATCATGGCAAAGACTGTAGCAAGGTTAATGGGACAATACCAGGATTACTACATAACTGAAACTTGTGAGTACGTTTTTAAGTGACTTACCTGTCTCTTAATTTCAATATGTAATATATTTCTACAGTTTTCAGAAATAAGCATTTAAAACAAGTTTCACCTAAAATAGTAGCAGTTATATCTTAATATTACTTTATACCAGGTGAAGTACCATTATTAGGTGGAAAGGTGTATTTTTTAAAATATAATTTTTAATTTTTAAAACAAAGTATTTCTAGGCTTTCTTGGTGTCATTTTTATGAAGTCTGGGCCTTCACAATTTTGGAAATAAATTGGATTTGTTTCTGCTAAGTATTAGCAGGTAATTTGAGGACAAATGTTAATTAATCTCGTTCTAAAATGTCTGGTCATGCTTGTTAGGAAGAGAAAAAAGGCTTTCTTTTTTTACATGCTAATCCCAAGTTATCTGAAATCCACTTGCAAATTAACATTTTCCATTCAGACCAAATGCTTAAAGCTAAATTAAACAATAGGAAGGATGAGGGTTATGCTTGACTGATAAAATCATGCACACAATTAAAAATATACATAGATCCTAATACTGACTTATTTGGTGGCGTTATAAATCTACATCATGGTTTCCTACATATTTATTACATCGTATCCATCTTGATGCATTTGCAGCAAAACAATACTGATCAATTATGAAGAGCAAAGGCAACAGTTCTGTTACAATGGAGGCTATAACTCTGTTAACCAGCTGAAACACTGGACATTTTATAATATATTTACACTTTCAAAATCTTGCACAGTTTTTCTAACAAATTTTCTCATCCTCTCATAAAAGGAGTGGCTGGTGGTACATCCCTAGAAGCATTAAAAAACTCTGTAGATGACAGTTTCAGAATATGGTCTAGTGGGATGGTGATTTTATTTTTTAATTTTTTAAAATTTTTCTGGGTTCATGATTGAAATGCAGATTCGGAGGTCTCTTCCAACATGACAATTCTGTGATTCTGTGATACAGAAATAAATGCCCTGCCTCTGGAGGAGTACACTCTCAGGCTGATAACAGGCTAGGCAAATAAGTAACCTCTCTTTAGGGTTTTGGTTTTTAATGGGAACACATGCAGCTAATACAAGCCACACAAGAATTACTGTTCCAAAGCCCACACTATGCACGTCTTTAAAACAAAATCAAGGTTCCCTGAGCTGTATTTTAAAGTCGTTTCATAGTGTGGGCTTCAGTACTAATTGAAGATACTCATCACTTCTCTGCTTTTGTGATAAAGTCTTACACTTTCTGCATCAGACAAGTCATGACATGAACAGCAGCAGAACTAGGACTGGGACTTTGCCTCTTCTGGAAGATACAACAAAAAAAATGATCCAAGCTTATCGTCTACCACATTTGAGCTTGCCTGCCTCCTAAGCTAGGTGCCAAAAAATAAAACACTACTAAATTTCAGAGCCCCTAAGTAACAGCTATCTTTCCCCGACCCCACATGTTTTCACTTAAATGTCCTTGCTGCTATTGAATCACTCCTGTTTGTAGCAATAGAACATACTGACTTCTCAGTAGCCTCCTGATGTGAACCAGTGCACTGTGGATTTTGCATCATTTGTCTGATGCCCAGAAAATGTAGCCTGCTAATACCACCAGTTTTAAAAGCAGGGACTTCTCAATCAAGCCATTCACTTAGTTGTAGAGCACTCCCCCGCCAGATCACAAGGGAGGTCTTTTCCTTGTGAAGGAGGTCTTTTCCTCTACAGCTCTGAAGGGAGGTCTTTTCCTCTACAGCTAATTCTGCTGACCATTTGATTACAGACTTGAAAGGCAGGCAGATTCCTGTATTAGGATTTTTTAAAAAAAGCTTATTTGCTCTGCTCTTGCAAAGAATGATTCAGTTAGAGCCTTAGCTTCCATCTGCAGGCCAGAAGTCTCAGACAGCCAGGAGCACCTCCCAATAGTTCTGGATCAAGCATCCCAACTCCATTGAGGCACAGGATTTCAAAACATAACATTTCCTACATGTTTCTTGTTTGTTAGCATGGAGTTTTTCCTATCCAATATCTTCTCAATGAGCCTCTATGAACCCTGAGATGAGAAAACGTCCCAGGGGTGAAGCAACCAATAAGCTAAAAAGAGGTTCTGTTTTCAAAATGTCTCTTTAAATTACAACAGTAATCTGCTACCTCTGCAAGCACATGGAGTAACAGTGCATATGTCAAAACCCCTGAATCATGAGTGGTGGAGCACTAATACTGATGGGGAATTTTTGTTTGTTATAGTAAGTACACCTGCTGCAAACTTAGTTAAATACTAGATTACTCAGGTCATAGATTTATTACAGTCTAGCATCTTTTTACAGTATGTTATCAATGAATTTTCACCATCCCTAAGAAGTTGTAGGTAGTATTCTCTTTCCAGTTTCAACTTGCAAGCTGACCCTGAAAAATCTAAATTCACCTCAATTTTAGCAAATATATCTAACATTTCATTTTACTAACATTCCCTCACAATTTTTAAATTTTTTTGGTTTCTGCAATGTCCTTTTTGCTTTTTTCTAAAACTTCATTCACAGTGAAGACATTGGTCCTAAATATTCCATATGATCAACCCTTTATGGATTTTTACAGATTATGTAGCAGGTGTCCTTGGAAGAAAATAACTAGAAATTAATTAGATTAATTAATTAATTAGAAATTAATCCAATGCTTCAGGCCCAACTGGCTACTGAAAGTTAAGTATTTTCTGAAGACCTGTTTTATAGAAGAAGAACATTATTCATTGTTCATCTGTGTATGTGTGGGAAAAAGGACATTGCAATCCATCACAGATTTCCAAGAACAGAAAGTATATTTTAAACAGTAAAGCAGCTGCACTTCCACCTGGAGAGGACATTTAAGAAAGGTTTTTCACAGAAAAGAGATTTATACAGATTATGTTCATCTCAGATGAATGTTGAAGTCTGATCAAAAATAGACCTGTCCTTTCTGCTGGACATCATATTCTGCTCTGTCTGTTTTGATTTCTCCATGAGTGCTTTATCTCCTGCTAGTGGATGATAGCCCATAAAATACAACTGACGAGGGGGCATAAGAGAGGCAATCCAGGGGCTCCTGAGTCAACAGTGGGACACTGTGTCTTGGGCTGGAATGCTTTCTTTTGTTTGCCTTAGACAGATATATTTTCAACAGTTAAATCTGAGAAATTTCAATGATAGAGGTGTAGGCACTAAGGAGACAGCCTGACTGAATGGAAACTCAAAGCAACAGTCGTCTGTTTCTAGGTTGTTTACCACTTTCTTCTAATGTGTGCCACACCAGTTTAAATATGCTGCTTGTGGTGAGGGGGAGTGCTGGCAGCCATAAATCAGAATGCTCTGTGGCTTATTGTAATCTGAGTGGGTTGCAACTGAAAAAAATTATATTAATTTTTCATCTTTCTGATGTCCATCCAACTGAAAAAAAATATTCTCTGGAACCCTTTACTCCCCATCTAGTCAGAGAATCAGAAATTAATTCCACTCTAAAGAACTTCTAGTCTGATTGCTTTCTATTTCCTACTAGTTTTATCTATATTTAAAGAAAAATGGCTAACACCCACAGTAAATGAAAAGCGTGAATACCATAACAAAATAAATGGATAATTATAAAATATAAAAAATCCTGTCACACAAATGTCTTGCCTAACTATACAAAAGTAATGGACAAATGAGAACAAACTATTGTTATTTCATTTTTTGAAAAATAAGTAATACTGTTCTCTTAGTGATTGGTTTGTTCTGTGACTCCTAGGTAGAGGAGGAGGAGGTTCACATTCCAGTGGTTGTGGCAAAAATTGCACTACTTAAGACTGTGCCCACTACTAGGTTTCTGTTTCTTGTCTGATGGCTTCAGGGAGATGCAGAAGGACCAGTGCTAGTATAAAGTCATAGTGCTAGTATAAAACTGGTCCTTCTGCATCTCCCTAATAAAGATGTAGCAGGATGCTCTTCCTTAGTGGGCCCACCTCAGTTTTCCTTTATGATACAATTGCTCTTTGTCTTTCAGTCTCGTTCTCTTTGTCTCAGCTTCACTGCCCTTAGCCTGGAGTTGGGGAGTTTCCACAGAAAGAAAAAGGCATAGCATATTCTGAACTAGTTACAATAGTGCAACTACCAATAGTAGGCCAAGTCAGTTGCTTCCCTGCATTGAAAAACCTGGAGCTCAGCTTGCCTCCAGCTAGGCTGACCAAAGACCAAATAAGAACAAAAGGACTTGTATAATGAGCTTTTTGTTTAAGTTTGTTTAAATATAATGAGTTGGGGTTTTTTTTATTCTGTTTTGTTCTCCAGTAGAAGACTTAGGAGTTATAACTAAGTAGTTAAATGACAGCAGATAGTAATTTTATTCTATAAAAGTCTAGTCCCATCTGTTGATGAATCCTTCTCCCTCCAGCTGGGACACCTGCTCAAATGCTACAGAGGAAGAGTAAAAGGAACATTGGACCACAGCCACAAAAAGGTAAGAAGTAGCAAAAACCTATATATAGAAATTCTTAACTTTAAGACTTTAGGATCCTTTCAGAAACAACAGTAATTTTATCATTATATTGCCTATGGGTACTATTTTAATCATTGTTCTAGATCTAGTATAAGGGTGACCAATAAGTAATTTGCTCAGACAGTAAGTCTTGTGTAACAGTTATCCAGATATCTGGTCATCCGCATATATTATTGTTAAGATACCTTCTTGTTTGTTATCCTGATAGCTTGCTTTATACTAGTATCCTAAGAGTCATATAATCTGATTTATACCTCTTTAGACTACCTTTTAAGATCCTTTATTATTTACAGTAAATTCTGATTTATACATATACATCTCATCTGCTATCTTGAGCTGTGCAGAACAATTAGGTATGCATTGAAGACAACAGTGCTTGATGACATTGTTTTCAGACATCAGTATGTTCATCTTATCACTTTATGTCAACTTTAATGCTGGGATATTTCCTAATAACTTAGATATTCAGCAAATTATGCTTTATTAAAATATCCTGAATATTCTGAAAATAAATAAGGACAAAGTCTGCTCATGTGAAATAATTGATGTATTAATAAGGCTAAGGAAAATATAGTAGTAAGGGAAAAAGTATAAGAAGTTCTAATATATGAATGTACCCTTTCTTGTCAAGCTTTGAAGAAATAATTTTACAAAGGATTGTAATTATTTTGCAATAGTTATATTCATAGGCTCTTCAGGGGTTTTGGTCCTGGACTGCACCACACCAGCCTAAATCTTATGACGCAGAGCAACTGTCATATTTAGGCTCTCTACAAAAAAAGATCAGTTAAGGATGTGTATGTTTTTTCCCATTTCTCAGCTTTCTTGACACTTCCTTGCATGAGCAGAAAAGGTACAGGAGGTGTCTGATATCACAGCATAGTACACAGCAATTCATCATAAAACATCAGAGGATGTAAATGTAAAATAGACTTTGTAGTAGCTTTATTTATGTTTTCTTTTTCTAGAACAAAAGCATAGCTATTCCAATTAATGTGGGTTGCTTTTTTCCTTTTTGTTTTTACAACTTCTGAATTTTTCTGGAGACAAAGAGATACTCAAGCGGTATGAAGTGCAATCAACAGCAAGGTTAAATGGAGGTTAGAAAACATTGCAAATATGTTCAATTTTTGGAGTAGAAGAATGACATTTCAGATGTCCTCTTGCCACTGAATGAAACTGATTCCATAATATTGTCCTTTTTTCTTCACTGGAGGACCATGACTTTTCAAAATGAGATGTCCTCTCTTTCCCCATTTTGCAAGTGAATAGAGAGAAGTCTTCTGAGCCTACCAAGAAGTCTTCCAAGACCTTAATTTCAACATAAACAGAAAAAAAAAATGTCTGGAGTTATGGATTCTGAAGACAAAATTACCATTAGAACCACTAGCCTTCTGTAAATGACAGGAAATTAATGTTTAAGACACTTTAGGGGTAAATTCTGCAAGTTGTATATTCATAGACAGTGTAGGCTATTTTTGGTTGAAAAAATATACATTTTTCTTTGATTTTGTTTGGAACAAGTTTAACTTACCTAAGACCTGTACTTGTGAGGGACAAAGTTGTTATTTTAATACTTTGAAGGTAACTGCATTTTCTAACACCGAATCTCTAAGGTAGAATTTAAACTATTTTAAAACGATTGTTTTTTCCTAAGCTACAACAAAAATGGATTTTTGACCTCTGACAAATTCTATTTGAAATATTCCATTTAAATTATAGGGTTTTATTGACATTTCCTTTCTAAGACCTGGAAGTTAGCTGTCTATTCATTAAAGGCATAGAATTTTTAGTTGTGATAATATCTTGTCACATATAAGTCTTAAGTACATTTTATCTACATAGTTATATTTATTAACCCGTTTTTCTATCTCTTTAGAGAATTGGGGTTTTGTCAAAAAATAATGCTAATATTAATTAAATTGTTTACCTTTAATCCTTTATTGGATGAATCCTTTAACAGATTTGTCCTTTATCTTGTCTCTATGATAAACACCACTGAGATGGCCTGTAGGATCAACTTCCTGTATGCTAAAACAAGCATTGTTCCAATCTTCTGGCATTTCCACTACTTAAAAAAAAAAAAAAAAAAAGGAAAGGCATCCTGGTGCTGTCTTCACTACTCTGATGATATTTAAACTCAAGTTATCTAGACCTCTCAATTTTAAAAGCTTAATCCCCATTAATGCCATTTAGTATAGTCATTAATCACAGAAGGGCTGGAAGGTGTTTCTTCAGGGAACAGCTTCAATTTGATTAGTATTTTCCAGGAAAAGTATGTAGAATTGCCTACTCATATTTAGCCAACAAGCACAAATAATGACTAGACAAATCAATGAGACTCTCTATTACAACATCACTAGAATTGCCTGTTCAATATTCTTGGCAACACACAGAGGATAATCTTAGTTGTTTGGATCATAAAAAGACTTGATCTTTGAAAGTTCCCCCACTGAAAGTCTGAATGCTGCAAGTGTGGAATGGTGACTTTCGTAAGTATGTGTATCTCTCTGGATGTTGATTATCCCTGTATTTATGAGTTAATATGGGAACAGACGTTAGCTGATATTTTTGTTTAATCTTACAGACATACTGAAAGTGCTTGTGGAGATTAGGGTGAATATGCAGAGAAATGTTATTATGAGAAGCCAAAGAAACTTTAAAAAATTTTTTTCCAAGAATTTTACTCTTGGAGAATAATAGAAGAATCTGAAACAATATTCTAATTAATCTGAGCTCATTATTACATGAGCTTGTAGAAATCTTGCTGTATTGTGCCAGGACAAGTGTTTACCTATTTTGGAATGTATCTGTAGGTCTAGTTCAGGCCAGGTATCTCAGGAAAACTTCTAAAAAACTGAGTTCTTTTTCACACTCACATGTTGCTCTCTACACATACACACTGAGAAATATTTTCTAAGTATTCTACAACTAGAAAAAACTTTTTACCTAGAAAGTTATGTCTAATACAGTTTGACTACATTTCCCATAGCCTCCGGTCAGCATGCAAACTTATACAAACCACATACTTCCAGAGAGTTACTGAGTGTTTTTAAAACATTTTTCTAAATACTGCGTTTTTATATGCCACTGATTACACCTAACCTCTTGTAGTTTCTGAATAATCCAAGGTCTGCTTGGAAGAACGCACATATTCAGAGACACAGACAAATATTGTGATGTTGTATAGCAAGGCTGTTTAAATTATTAAGCCAAGAGATTTGAATGCCTTATGATGACTTTTGAGTTCTACTTGTTGCCTAAAGTACAATCAGTGCCTGGGAGGGGTTTAAGGGGATGGTTGTGATCACTGAGTTGCAGAACTGAGCTCCAGTGCCTGTTGATGGAAGCCTGAGTGGGTATATCACCAGATTACAGTGTCTAAACATAAAACTGCAGGAGCCTGTGGGTGTTTAACCTGTGGCTAAAGGTGCTGGGGGGAAGAGGTATGTGGTTTCTGAGACAAGAATCTGAAGAGTTACATTTCTTTCTGAACATGTTCGAAAAGAGAAAAGCTTAGGTCTTAAATAGTACAGTCTAACGTTTTGTGTTGAGATTCTGGGTGGTGACCCATGCATACTTGCTCATTTAAAATCTACAGCACCACTAGGCACCCTGGTGCTTCAAAGTTATCCCTATTTATTACTTGACTGCATAGCTTCATGGAAACATGACCTTTCTGTCTGCTTGATGACTGCATTAAGGTTTTTGGGAATGCTTTCAACACTCTTTATGAACATAAGTAATGCACTTACATACCCATCCTTAGCATCTTACACTTTCGATGCTTTTGAAATCATTGATGTGCACATGATTTGTAACTGCGTGAAGTTGTGAGACAATGACAAACAGGGCTGTGTAGAGGAACATGAGCTTCACCACACACTGCTTGACTTGAGACAGTAAAAATAGTGTGAAACAACACATACATCACATATCCCACAGTTCAGTGACCAAGATCTACATTTACTGGACTGCCTGACTGTTAAATCCTGTCTTGACAACAGCACAATCCCCAGACAGCTCCATTTTAGCAGACCTACAATTTTTTAACCATTTATAACACAGATCCTTAACACAGAGGGGCCCTGTTTAGCAACCATCATACTCTGGAGAAGGGGTAACATGCCTTGAAAGTCTTCTCCAACCACTTGGCCATAGTGAATAATTGTCCTTATCCACTGCAGAGTTAAGAAGATGAAGTATGGGAGGACTCATACTCCAAAGACCAAATTATGAATAATAGCCTCAAAAGTGAAAGAAGCCACCAAGTGCACCAGGCCAAGTCTCCTGACTGTATTGTAAAGATGACAAGGTCATGTCTTATCTCAAGTAAGAGAACATTTGGAAATTTCAAGAGAAATAAGAGAACTCAAATCAAACAATTAGGAGCTCAAGTGCAAATATTTTCACTTTCAGAAAGCATACACCAGTATCAGAAGCATACAGTCTCTGGTACAGAAAGAAGAGGTACAGTAATTTGACTTCATCTACTATGACTTGATGGTGCAAAGCTGCTACCTTTATTTTTAAAGTCTGATCTTGAATATTGTGACCGCTGTATGTGGTTAATTTACAGACAGTACTGGGACTATGGCTGGAGTTGTCTTAAAATCCAAGAGATGTGAGGTTGCAAACCAAAACTCTTGGGAATCCTGGATTTTTTAAGCAGATGAGGGAGGAAAATGCTATGTCTTTCTCCTTGTATGTTTACCTGTGCTTCAAACAATTTATATTCCTAGGGGTTTTTTTGTTTTTTCTTTATTCAAATAATCTGTACTCTGTGCCTAAGGTCTCTTGCCATGAACATTCCATGCAGACTGCTTTTTCAGAATACATCATTGTGTAAATCCACCCATGAGCACAGCCTTCTGGCCTAATGAAATTCATACCTGTATGAATTTTCCACCAAAAAAGTTATATATATATATATGTATATATATACATAAAATAAAAAATTAAAATATTTATACCAAATACCTGTAACTGAATATCTGTAACTGCAGTTTAAAGAACTCATGGGTAAAGAAAACAAACATTTCTACCTCAGTATATCTCTACCTTCTTACTAAATATAACAGATGGACTTGAAAGAGAATATTCTGTAGATGTGATTCTTCTACTCTGCTTGTAATGTTAAAGTTTTCATTCTGTGTCACTTTGGGTTTGGTCAAGCCATAGCTGTGTTGCTGAAGGGAAATTTTACTTTTTCTCATACCACATTGTAAGATTTGTGCATTCCATAAATTGGAAGGAAAGCTGTTCAAGGTAAAAGTCATTTTTATTTATACATTAAAGGAGAAAAGCAGCACATAAATTCAGTGAATTCTTCTTGATCTTGCTGTCTTACTCTATTTTTCCTTTAGTTTGTTGATGGGCATCTAATTCTCCAAGACCACGGATTTTTTAGAGCCAAACATTGAGCAACTTCAAGCAGCATTTTCACTTAAGTGTTTAACCTTTTATTAAACTTGATAAATTTGCCAGATTAAGATCATGACCCACAGAAATAAATCCAGTAACAGTTAAAGTTATTGATCTCCACTATTTTTTGTAAGAAAAGCAAATTTCTATTACTATGCTGCAGCTGGGAATACAGCCAGTCAGCTAAGGGAATTTTTTCAGATCTGAATATGGTTTGACTTTACTCACAAGGCAACACAGTAAAGAGTTCCTTGTTAATAAGTGAGTCAGAGGGAAGGACAATATATGTTTTGACCTGTGACATCATTCCAGTGCTCTTTCTTTCTCTGTGTTCTCCAAAAGGCAACTTGTTCATAACAGTAAGAACCATTTATTGTGATAGCAGCAAAGATGATTTTCAGTGCAGAAGTGGAGATTCTTATGTTAAATGAAGCCTGTTTCTAGGCAAGGAACCTTAATAAATGCTGGCAAGTATTCAGTTTTCTGGAAATAATGTTTTGGCTCCTGGCATTAGGCTGATATTAAACTAAGACAGACAAAGCTTCCTCTCACTTAATGCCCATGTCTTAAATATGCCAGAGAGTTAGAGATTTAAAGCCCTGATATGAAATTTGGACTTGGAAAATGTCAGTGCCATGTGGCTAAACAGAAGTGGTTTTATTTGAACAGAAAAAGGAAATGAAGTGCACATGAGCTGAGACTTTCATTTAGCTAGACTTTCATTTAGCCCATCGATCCACCTGTATTTCAGGAAATACCTACAGTCCTCTTCAAAGGACAAAGTGCAATAAAGGAATCTTCCTAAAAGCTTGATACAAAGCTTTGAGAGATGCAGGCTGGGTCATAAGGACCACTTGTGAAGTGTGCAGTCATTCTTCACCAGTATCTCATGGTAATAACAAGTATACTTAGTAATAACAAGTCAAATTCAGGCCTTGCTCATGCTTCATATAGTTTAATCATCTCCTGTCTGAGATGGACGCTGAGTTGAGAGCCATTGATCTGTGTGTGCTTCTTCCTCACCCCAAAGATAACTGTTGAACACCCTCTGTTCTCATACTTCACCCTGTCTTACCAGGACTCCTGGCTTCAACAGAGCTGAAGTTTTAATTTTATCTCCATAAAATGTCTCTTATACTAACAGAATAGGCTGTTAAGATAATGTTTTCCCACATTTTGAAACAACCATGAGACAAATTACTACCCAGTCACTCTATTGCTAGGTATTTGTTCCAGCTTATTACAAAAGAAATTCCTTATATTTTAATACTGATCTAATTAATTACACTGAAAGTAACAAATCTGAGCTGCTGCCAGTGGTTCCTCCAGTCCTATGAAAGACAAAACTTGTGGAAAAGAGTGATAGATTTCTGTAGGATAGTGAAAACTGGTCTAAGTCAGAACAAGTGCCACTTTAAAATGCAAAAAAAAAATTACTGCTTGACCATCAAAAATAAGGCCAGAGACCCACAGTTGAATCTGAGGTGTGTCTGTGGCATTATTTTGTCTTTCTTTTTTAAATATATTGTGGCTTGTATATGTCAAATAATAGGACTAATGTTAATTGTTGATAAAAGCCTAGCACCAATTACTACAGCTGGGCTGAAGACATGAGACGTTAGCTGACGTTCAGCAGCTAAGAATCTGCATTTTAAGTCCAAGAACCTTTCCATTCATGCTAAAACAAAGGTTCTTTTATTCCTGTCATATGCTGTTGTGCAATTCAACATGCCATATCCTGGAGGTTCTTTCTTTCCAATAGCTGTCAGCACTTCTGAGAGCTGGCTGGGTATTCTCTTAAAAGTTGCAGGGGAAAAGAAAGAAAAAAACAGATTTACATGCTACGGAATATTTTCCTTCAAATTCCATATAATTACCTTAACTTTGAGTGCCAGAGAACTTTCAGATTGCTAAAATACTTTGGAAAGGTCATAATTTTGCAGAAAAGATCACACATAAAAGATATTTCAGAGCCTGCAGGTGAGTCCTAGGAAACGTGATAGTGAAAGCGTGTCCTTGTGGCCATAGACAATGATTTCCTTTTAGGAAGGTTGAATGAACATGGCAATTTTGGTCCTAGATAAGTGATTACTTTGAAGATTTAGGTACCTATTATTCGGGACAGACTATACCCAAACATTTATCCTCATGTGCCCTGTCTGAACTGTCAGAGTATGTCCAGGCAGGGTGGGATTGTGCCTGAGCTAGCAATCTGAAACAGACTTTGCTTGCTATGTTTCCCAGTTGGAAAAACTTGTTTGTTAAACTGTGTGATAATGATTAATTAGCTCATCTACCAGAGTGTACTGTAGTAGCAGGTCAGCTTTTGAACTTAAAGCACTGTACTCTGAAGACACTTTATCTAATAAAAAGGTAGGATAAAGATCTCAGTGTTTCATTTTGCTTGTCTCTAAAAAAGAATGACCAATGAAATTCATGGAAAATCATTTCTGCAGGTACCTCATAATGTTATTTAGCATTGTTGCTTCATTACTCAATGAAAATTCAGATAATTTTCAAAAATTCACACAAAAATTCAGATAATTTTCCTGACATAGAAAATTGCAGAAAGACCTTAGTAATATGAAATGCTTTATGATGCATTATTATTATTATATTATTATATATTAATATATAATACACAATGTATATTATATATATTATTATATAAATATATTTATGAAATATTTAAAATACTTTCTCCATGTCTTCATCTGCCTTTTGTTTAGTTAGGATTAAAATACTAGAAGTATATTTAAGTAGCTTTACCCAGGCCCCTGAAGAGTTCCCTTTCTTTCTGGGGTCCTACATCACATATCTTTGCATATGTAGGACAATGTATAGCTGTACAGTCAAGTAATGTAACTTTTTCAGAGTGCCACAGAAAGTTTTTGCTGTGTACAACATCCTTGCATCCCTGTTAAGCAGCTATTCATTGTCCATGGCCACAGGGACATGCTTTCACTATCACGTTTCCCAGGACTCACTTGCAGGCTCATAAGCAAAGCTTTGGTTAAATTCTAAAAGAGTAAATAGTACCATTAAATTAAATTTTAAGTAATTTTTTTCTCATTTGTATCTTAGGTTGCACCTAAGGAAGGTTTGAAGACTAGAAAGCTTGTGGTTTATGGTAATTCCACCACTGATCCACCAGCATGTGTTTTCCCTTATATAATTTCAGTACATGAGGATTTAATTTAAATATAAGTAGACAGATTAATACTAGCTATGGGATGACTCTTCATAGTCATCACAATGATAAAAAAGCTAATGGAAGATAGTGCTGAAGTAATGAAAGAAAGAAAATGAAAAATAACATCTTGCTGCTATAAGAGCAATGCAGTGGCATATACCTCAGATATCTGGGAAAATGGCTACACTTACAGTAATTTTGCCTTAATCTTCTGTTTGAATTCAGACAACCTGAGCTATGAATGTGACTTTGGAAAACAAGTGTCTCTGCCACCTGACCTGTCATGTTGGTTTCCTTTGTAAAATGTAGTTACAGTCTATATTTCTATCAGTGAGCACTGGAAAATGAAGTGAAAGTACAGATAAGAAGTGCTACATGTCAAAACTTCCAAAGCCAATTTCTCAAACCACTCCCTGGTAGCAGTACAGGTTTTAATTTTGGTGCACTTTCTCTTTGTTTCTCTGACCACTTTTCCATCTCTTTGTGATGCTCACATAATAATAATTCATGCAGGTAGGGGGTGAACTGGACTGAGTACCTGATCCAGATGCAGAGTAACCATAAATATATGAAATGTTGCTCTTACCTAAGTCACGAATCAGGAGGATTTGATCAAAACGTGTTATGTAGACATAAATTCCAGCAAGAGAAAAGCATGTGCACATAATTTGCCTGCCTACTGCCTGAAAGATCAAGAAAAGTTAATGCTGACAAAACTCATATAACAAGGGTAACACTCTGCCTCAGAGAGAAAGATATTCCTTCTGCTTTTTCCTCTAGGTTGGATTTTTTGATTACTTGCGCTTCTCAGTGAATGGGAAGTTCCAGCTCTTATCCAGTGCTTCCCAGGGGCCAGGTCCATTTCTAACTGGCCATATTACACGTGGTAGCAAAATTAAGGGCTAGCCCTTGATAATAGCTCAGTATTAATGGTTTGGCCATCGACGCCTTAATGAAAGGCCTGAAAAATAGCTCTGGAAGCAAAAAAAAGCATTCTTTTTTCTCCTGAGATTATCTCATAATATTAACTGTGGCCAAGACTTAAATTCTCATGCATTTGCAGCATCTGGCTTTAAACAGATGATTGAAGACTTGATCCAAGGACATAAGGACTTGTGGTTCCAGGGACTTATTAATATCTTAAATGCTTGTGGTGAGCAAGAGCACAATCTGCCTTTCATTACAGTCTTTTTTAATGAGGACAGCAAAGCTGGTGGACATAAGCAGACAGTTTCTAATTGCTGAGTAAGTCAGCCCGTGAGACAGCCCGTATGCTGCTTTGCTAGGTTTCTCTCAAAAAGCAGAGCACATAGGTGGGTGTCCTCAACCACCCTGCAAGCTTTTTGGGGATCCTTGGAGCATCAATCAATCACATTCCCACTGCATCAGGAACAGTTGTGTTCTCACGGCATGTCTCCTGTATCTAAATATAACACCTGGGAATGTTCTGCCAGTACTCATCCCAAAGCAGCATTTCTGAGGGATAAAAAGCATTCAGATCTCACCATACTTCTGTAAAAAAGGAGTCCTGAACTTGTCTCATGTCACTACTTGGAGCAAAACTATAGCAGTCATAAAAGCTAGTGACATTATCTTGGGTAAGATACCATACCCTTAGCAAGCACATCTTGGTGGAAGCTAGCAGGAGTAGGCCCAAGGACATCTGCTCCTAGCCACGTAAACCACTTATTTCCTGTCAAAAAAGTGTAAGATTACTGTGATTTTTCTGACATCAGTATCATGAAAGTTTCAAACATTACCACACATAATGAACAAAAAACTTCAATTCTAAGATTACCATTCAATTTCCTGAAATGCTGCAAGTGGTACTCAAGAGAAATAGAAAACTACCAACAGAGTAAACCACTATGAAAACTACCTACAAAAAGAAACACATCTTTTCAGGACAATTCAACTGTTCTTTCAGGATACGTTGAAATGCATATCTAAAGCTCAAAGAATACTTTTTCTTTTCCTTAAAGATGCATCTGTTTTTCACTGATCTGCTACTGGCACCTCTGCAGTGTGTTGTTATTTCATTTACACATAATGATAACTTTTCAATTATTTTTAAAAATTTATTGTGAATATGTCCTTTTATTTAAAATTATTTTTATACAAGATCTTAAGTTAAAACAGCAAAAATAATATAATATTTTTTTTATTTTTATAGAGCTTTCCCATGCAATTTTCTATTTCCACAATAAATGAGGTTTTTCTTTCATAGCATATTTGTATCTCAACCAGGTGTCACTGCTACCATTGTTCTTCTAAGACATTTTCAGTAAAGAATAAAAAAGCCTTTTCCCATCCTGCCCATAAATAAAAAGCCAAATAATGCTGGGACAGAGTTCACCTGCTACACCTGAAAGAGAAATTACATGACTAGAGGACTGCAAATAAGGAAAAGCACAACAGAAAGTAGTCAGATTCTTAAATCAAGCAAGCAATCTAACATTAGTGTTCCTTACATACCACCATGGTACCCATGCAGCCCTGGTCAACCAGAATGCCCACTTTGAGATCCCCCAAGTCCCAGGACATCGCTATCCACTTACACAGCCCTCTCCCATATCTTTACCCTTAAAGAATCCTGACAGCTAGGAGACCCTATGTTTAGGTCCACACAGATGGCTCCTAAAGGAACAGAGCCAAGTCAGTCATTATTTAGATCAGCTCTAGGTTGCTGTAATTTCCACTGAGGCACATGTAGAGGTTTAGAACTAGGCAACTGGGAGCTACCTTGCTGTCACTTTTATAGCTTCACCCAGTATAGGCCAGACAGTTCAGGTCAGTGCTGAAGTATGCAGGATAATTTTCTGAGCAAAAATAAAACAAAGCCCTCCCTTTCCACCCTATATTCTCTTTATTATAGTTTGCCCTCTGCCAATGCCATAATTTCCAGGCCTGCTGTTCCAGCTGCTCTAGTAAGTAAATTACTGACCAGAGGGAGAGAGGAAAGCAAATCTCTTTTAAGACAGAGATGAAATCCTAAGATCTTCTCTCTCATGCTGCCAAATGCAGTCATAAATGACCACTTGGCATATGTGCAACACAAATAAGAAAAAAAATGCTGCTAAAGGAGAACGGATTTTGGTTGTAAGCTCTCACAGACCTACATATTATGCTGACCAAGATACTCTTGTTATCCTAAGCAGCTGAAATAAGTAATGGAATAACATTAAAATAGAATTTAGGTGCAATTAGTCATTGCCTTTAAACAAAATTGGCTTAATTGAACAATAAACAGTTACACCATCTGCAGTGACTCTCTGATTATAGGAAGTTTATCAATATTTTCTTGGTCGAGGAACATAAAAATTCAATTATCCATACTTACTCTATTTATTACAAATATGTTATAGATACAAACTATGTTTCTATGATGTAAAATAGTGCTATGCATTTGTGTCAACACTAATTATTCACCTTGATATGTTTTTGACACACATACTGCATATATAGGATGCATACAAGAACACAGCATCCAAACAGTATGATCAGAAGATATATAATACATTAAATCTGAGGTTTCCTTAGGATGCATGGGTCTTCTATATTGCAGAAACATTTACCATTGTGGGGTTTGTTAGCACCCAACAGAAAGGTTGGCCTGAGTGATTAGGAACAAAAAATACAGAAATACACTGAGATTCTGATAGCACAATGTGGATAATGGGACAAATCTTGAAACTTCCCCCTTTCAATTATAATTTATTTTTATTGCCTTTACACTTTTGGTAAAGATAAAATGGAGTAAGAATTACTAGAAATAGTTGTTTACATGAACTTTACAGATGAAGAGACTTTTTCTTTCCTATTTTTAGGCCATAAATTAAGATGTGATTATGGCATTTAAACTGAATAAAATAATAGAGTTAATTTTAATCTTGGTAGATGAGATAGTGAATCCAGTATAAGAAAACTGCAGCATGGTTCTAAACCTAGACTGGGCATAGGTATATGTGCCCATAATATCTAGTCACTGTGTCATGTTGAAACCACATCATCTTCATGCTATAAAGGCTAAATCCACTTCGTTCTTACTATAAATGTACCTCTATTTTGATGTATAGACATGCCCTTAGTGCAGTTAGTCTCTCTGTAGGAATGAGCAGAAAGCATTGCCACACTGTTTTCCCTATAAGAGTGGATACCTCAAAGAACAGTTAAATGGAAGAGTGGCTGGAGGGAGTACATGATGTCAGAACAAATGAAGTCAGCCAGGGACCCTGAGATACCATTGCCCATAGAATCAGAGAACCATAGAGAACCATAGAATGGTTTGGGTTGGAAGGGATTGTAAAGATCACCTAGCTCCAACCCCCCTGCATGGGCAGGGACACCTTCCACTAGACCAGGCTGCTTAAAGCCCCATCTAATCCAGCCTTGAATGACAAAGCATGAGATGTAAAAGTGCATAACAGAATTGAGACCAGGCCATGTTAACAAAGAACTCCATAATGCCCTCCTTAGGCCACATAACAATGGAGATGGTTTTGTTTTACTGGCAACCTGGGAAGAAAAAAAAAAAAAAAATTGTCTTAATAACCGTGTTTGATCAAAGGCTTCTTTTACACTGCAACTTACACCAGTTTACATTCCAGAAAAGACAATAAACTAGAAATAACTAAATGTTTTTCAGCCTCCCACATGGTTTATTGTGCTGGTGTATGCATTACAGTCATAGGAGCATGAAATGGTGAGCAACTCAAGCATTTCAAATAAGATATTCTCACCACTGCATGAAAAAACCTGTAAACTTATCTAGTGACTTTGCCATCTGAAATAAATCAGCTGATTATCAAGTGAGTGATGACTCAGATATAGCTTTAATATTGCTAGATGACCTGGCAAGGTTTACTGAAATTCCAATTACCAGAAGTCATTTGAGCACCCTCTAGTAATAATGATATATTCTGATACCTACTAGATCATACCGCGCAGCAGGAAATTGGAAGAAATAGATAACCTGACATCAGAGTCTATTTACTTAAAATTTGGTAAACAGTCCTAGAAAAAACATTAGTATTTCCAGATGATTGCCTGTGAATTTCATGAATAAAGATAAACTTTAAGCATCCTCACTGATATGCAATAAATGAAAGTACAGATAAAAACAAACACCTCTCTGATGTCTTAATAACCCTGTGGGTTAGATATTTCTTGTCACCATGCTTTGGGCAGGTATAGGATTTTGCTTCCTCCTTGATCATTACGGCTTCGTTCAAACATTTTAATGTTTAAATGAGTCTTTATCTTTCTGTCCAAGGGATCCAGATAGTTAATGGCTGAATAGTAATTCTAATAAATCTGTTGAACAAAGTAGATGATCATCATCGTAATTTAAAATTCTTCCATAAATGCTTTATTACCATTGTGTAATAATGTAGCTTTAGAGTACGTTTTGGCAAACCTTGCACTTCCAATCCATTGTTACTCTGGCTTCAAAGCAAGAGTCTCATTAAGAAAACTGCTTAAATGTTTTATCTGGCAGTTAGTAAATGCAATCTAAGAGAAGTCCTCATTTATTCATTATAGTAACAAACATGATAGCATAAATGGGATGAGACACTGGGATTTGTGGGATCAATACAGGTGGATAAAAGAACACAGAATGAGTCATTGTTTACTGTGGATCTCTGGGAAGAGGGAAGATCCTGAGTGGGAAGTACTGGAACCAGGCAGCAGCCAGCACCAACACCCTTTTGAAGAATTACAGACTTCTTCAGAAGGGTTTATCAAATTTTTAGCAGTGATGTTGTGGCTGAGCAACCATGGGGATAGTAAGGTAGGTAACATCTTCAGGGAAGGTGTCTAGCCAGGGTAAGGTCCCTGGCTAGGGTTGTGCATCCTTGTACAGAGCAGCCTCATCCACAGTGATTGATAAGAACAGTCTCTGGCCTGTTCACCTCACAAACACTGATAAGGAAAAATGGAGGGTGAAGCTTGAACCCTTGTCCTGCTTCTGTTCAGTTTGCATACTATTGCATCTTGCCTAATTATCTCACAAGTGCAGTTGTGCTCACAGAAGTTAGGTTTCAGCACACTAATCAGGAACTTACATCATTTGCTGTGGACTGAGGCTATGTTTCCAAAGCATTGCTTAAAGAAGTTATATGAATGCTATAAAATATATTGGATATAGACTATCTTTAAGATGTTCTTTTAAAAACAGGCACTTGTATGATGCCATGCTGTTCATGATCTCAGTGTCAAATAGCTCATACAACTTCTCAAATGTGGTGTTTCTTTTATCAGGTTTTCACCACTTCAACACAACTAAAACACAACTAGTGAAGTATGGAATTTAAAATTGGATATTATTGCTTCTCAAGAAATGGGATTACTTATGAACTGCCTGTGCTACCCCATGATGTAGCAAGGCTTTCAGAGGCAGGCAGCATGTCAGGAGTTGTTGGGTCACTATCCCTGGTGATGGCATTTACCAAGGCTCAGCTGCTTCAATCTTCAGCAGATGCTTCTTGCTTCAGTCTTGGCAGGCAAAACAGACAACTTAGACTTCTCTGTGTTTTTCTGCTATCATTGCATTGAGAGATAACATTGCCTTTTTGTTCTGTTTGAAAAGAAAGGTTTTTGCTTACGTTATTACAGAGGATTGTGTCATTCTTTCCTATAGTAGAAATATGTACAATGTCTTCTTTTAGGAAGTTCTGCCAGCAGCAGGGAATAGATTAAAAGACTTTTGTTTTTATTTCATATCAGCAAGACTCCAATTAATCTATTAGGTAGCATTCATGTTAGCCAATCTCACTATCAGTTTTCAACAGAAGAGAAGAAGTCAAAGTTGGGAGAGAGTGACACATGCTGACACAGTTCCAGGAGCTGCATTATTCTTTTCCAATACGGTCTTGGATCACCTGACATAGCTGGGGCTTACTAGGAGCAACCTGTAGTCATGCACGTGTTTTGATGTCAAATATAAGAAATAAAGGTTTACTTTATGAAACAAGGTAAAATAGCAAAAGTAAGCAGTTGAATGCTACCTAGTAAATAACATTCAGAGAAAGTATACAAATGTGCTGAACAAATACTTTACCGATTCCAGCTGATCTGATCTTGTGCATGCATCATAAATTTTATGTAGGGTTAGGTTTTGTGAGGGTTTCTCCATATCCCTCATATTTGAGAACTGCATGAGACATCTGTACCATGAATTGTACCTTTCTTCCCATAAATAATCTTGGTATGAGTTCATTAAACACCTCTTCATTACACTTTAGAAAATGCCACACAGATTTTTTTAAGCAATCTTAACATCTTAACAATGTTTACAATTAGACATGTTTAACATCTTTTTTGGTGACGTGGACAGAGGGACTGAGTGAACCTGCAGCAAATTTGACAGTAAACCTGCAGTGAACCTGCAGCAAACTTGACACCACCCAGATGTGTGGTGTGGTTGACAAAATGGAAGGAAGAAATGCTATCCAGAGTGACCTCAAATGGCTTGAAAGGTGGACCCATGCTGAGAGGGACTGGATGGAGAAACCCCCTCCATCAGACTCTCTTAGGCTGCTCTGCAGGGAGCCAGTGCCAAGTCACCTTTGCAAACCCCCTCTATCCAAATCCTCATTAGCATCTCCAAAGGGATTGCTGGAAAGGAAGGAGACAGATAGGGTCTGCATATGGCCTAGAGTCTGGTATGGGTAAGGATTGAAGAGCAAAGTGGACAAGGTCTGCACCAGTTGTTCAATCAGGTATGTCTCAACCACACTTATTAAGGAAAACAGGCCTAAAATATGAGGATCTGCACTCGTGGGCTTGGGGAATCTAATCAACATCAAACCTCCCCCACTGGTTCGCTTAATGCTTGGATCCAGGACTGGTGATTTTCTCTCTCTTGCCCCTTTTCCTGTTCTGTCTCTGAACTGAGTGTGACACCTCCAGCCTCCTGCTGATAATGGGCAACTGACTGATGCTAATGGCAGATCTCCTCCTGGGGACGAAAGCTGTAAAAATGAGTTTCCTCTCTCCTTGAGCCAACAAAGAAGCCGTGAATCATTTGTTTGGAACAGTAGGAATTTAGGGATATTTAAGCAATACTCAAGATCCCATTTTGGTTTTGTTCTTCACCAACCCACCATCCTGCATTGGACCCTGTCCAGAATCAGAACACCACCTTGAACAATAAACTCTCTCTCTTTGCTTCCTTGCTTGCTTCCTTGCTTCCTTTGTCCCTCCCTCCCTACCTTCCTGCCTTCTCTTTCTTTTTCTTGCTCTCTCTCTCTCTTTCTATTCCTTGTATCTTGTCCTTTTCTCTCTCTCTTTTGCCTCACAACATATTTGTCACACTTTCACAGGATAATATCACTTTGCTTTTGTTAACTGTCAAATAGAAATTTATGCTTGCACCCCATCCTTAGTGATTGGACTCTGTTCTTGTGGTTCTAAAAATTATAAGTTGGTTCTAACTGTATCATTTGATGTAGTCATCAGGATAAGAACCTGTGGACTGTAACACATGCCAGCCTCATGAAAGTCAAGTGAAAGGTCCTTCAGATATGTTAAAGCAATCCCAAGGGCAATTACAGGTTTGCTGGAGAGTGGATTGAAAACAGCCCTGAGGAGAAGGACTTAGGAGGTGTTAGCCGGTGAAAAGCTCAACATAATCCACAATGTATCACTGCAACCCAGAAAGCCAGCTGTATCCCTGGCTGCATCAAAAGAAGCATGGCTAGCAGGTTGAGGGAGGTGATTCTGCCCCTCTCCTCCACTCTCAAAGACCCCACCTGGAGTACTGGCCTAGCAATCACTTCTGCCAGTTCCTTCAGCACCCGCAGGTTCAACCCATAAGGTCCCACAGATTTACAAATGTCCACAAGCTTTAACTGCTCCCCAGCCCAGTCCTCATCAATCAGGGTACACTGCTCCTTTATCCTGACTTCCCCTTGAGGCCTCTGGGGTTCAGGGCTCCTGTGGAGAATCTATAGTTGTATAGACTATGTATACAAAGTTGTATAGTTGTACATATAGTTGTATAGACAAAGGAGGCATCCAGTCACATTTCCTTCTTTGTATCCTCTGTCACCAGGGCACACACCTCATTAAGCAGTGGACCTACCTTGGCTCTAGTGTTAGGTTTCTTTGCATTGTATTGGAAGAAGTCCTTTCTGTTGTCCTTGGTCTCTCTTGTAAGGCTTAATTCCAGGGAGGCCTTAGCTTTCCTAGTTGCTTAACTGCACCCTCTGACAACAGTACTATATTCCTCTCAAGTAGCCATCCCCTCCTTCCATGATCTGTAGCCTTTCTTCTTCCACTTGAGTTTACCCAGCATTTCTCTCTTTAACCATTCAGGTGTCCTAGCTCCCTTTCTTTATCTCCTGTCTCTAGGGATGCTCTGATCTTGTGCTTGGAAGAAGTGGTCCTTGAACGTTAACCAATTATCATGGGTGCTTTACCTTCTACTTTGCCCTATAGGATTTCCCCTAACAACTCCTTGAAAAGTTGGCCACACTGAAGTTCAGGGTCATAGTCCTGCTTGGTGTCCTGTTCCTGCTGCAGAAGATCCTGAACTCCACCATCTCATGGTCACTGAAGTCAAGGATGCCCTCAACCTTCACTGCTTCAATTAGACCCTCTTGTTGGTGAGTATAAGATCCAGCAGTGTTTCTTTCCAGGATGCCTCCTCCAAGAAGTTATCATCAAGAAGTTATCATCAAAGGCTATGATTAAACTGTCCAAATATTCTTTTTTTTTTCTTTTCTTTTTTTCTTTTTTTTTTTGATGTGTCTTATTCTGCATAGATGTTTGGGCAATTTGCTTTCCCTTCAGAACTGGAAAGGCAGGTTTTGTTTATTTTTTTTTTTTAATTGATTGGCAAGATGTGATGGGACTCTTCAGGCAGAGCTGCCTGCATCAATTTCCCCAAAGGAAAACACAACAACATTACCAAGACTTTTGAATCAATATATCTAGAGATATTTCAGAACTCACTCTGAATAACTCCCTAAACAAAAAAATCAATGTTAAATGGATGAAAATTTAAGGATTTATTGAAGGGATCAAACTCTTAAGACCAACTGATAGTTCAGAAAATTCTCCATAGAGAATTGTACTTTCTTGAGAATTCTCCTTTCCATTTTGTGGCACTTGGCTATGCAACTGCTCTGTGTCTTGCTGGGATGTTTCCTAGCCTTTGACCAAACACCTGAGCCTCAGCTCACACACCTGAGCCTCAGCTCCGAGTCCTCTTGCTCTCTGCCTTCTCTGCCCAGAAGAGAAAATACTGAGAGCAAATGAGATCTGTTCCTCAACTCACATGCAAACTATTGGCTTTGTCTTGCTTTGTATTTTCAGCAGCACCAGAAAGTGCCTCAGGATCAAACACGTTTTTCCCAGGATTGTACCTAGACTGCAAATTATATAACTGCATCTGAAAAACATTTAATCCCTTGGAGGGGTTTCTTTCTTAAAGTCATAGAATCATAGAACAGCTAGGGTTGGAAATTATGTAAAAGATCACCTAGTTCCAACCCATTTGCATGGGCAGGGACATCTTCCACTAGGCCAGGTTGCTCAAAGCCCAGTCCAACCTGGCCTTGAACACTTCCAAGGAGGGGGCATTCACAGTTCCACTGGGCAACCTGTTCCAGTGTCTCACAGGAAAGAATTTCTTCCTAATATCTAACCTAAATCTCCCATCTTTAAGTTTTAAACCATTTCCCCTTGTCCTCTCAGTACACATCCATGTAAAAACAGTACACACCCAAAGCCTGGTTATTCATTTGAATACAGTTTGACTGTTTTAGTGAGTATTGTGGTAGAAAAATCATTGTACAGCAGTGGTTCTGGACAAAATTTTGTCTTGCGTTTTATGCTGTAGCATGAACAACTCTTTGTGTTGGTTTTGTCGATGCTGCATTTGAACACACACAACTTTCTCTCTCAGGTTTCTTCTGTTTCTCATTTTATATCATATCAAAACTACAAAATCACTATCTGCCCATATAAACATGAGACTGGATAAAGCAAGTTGCCTTGCTAGCCAGATTGATTTGCTTTGTCACAGATAAATACTGCATATTTCTGAACATTCTGCCTCAAATCCTGGAATAATGTGTAACCCTGGCTAGAAACTTTCTTCAGTTTTGCATTCTTCTGGTAGTCCCTCAAATACACATACTTATGTACAATATATGTTTGGGTTTGCTTTTTTGTTTTGTTTTGTTTTTTTTTTTTTAATATATAAATATATATATATATATATTTATTTTTTTTTTTTCCAGAGTAAAAAGGAAATGCGACACTTGTTTTGTATATTTTGTCATAGTTCCATATTCATATAATTTCTCAAAGGCCTATAAATTATACCACTTTGTAAGGGTAATTTTAGACTGATGATTGAAATCAAAGCTATCAGATTGCTGGACTACAGAAAAATTGGTTTGGGACAACTTACTTTTAGCATCTGAGTCTGCTGTTATGTAAGAGTCCCTGTGTTCCCTAAAGATGAATCAAGTTATAAAAAGCCTTTTTGTTGGACAGAAGTTTTGGTCAGGTTTTAACTCCCTTAATTTATGATTGCCCCTTGGTTAAATATTTCTGGGTATGAGGTGCAGAATTCATTAGAGAAGTTATAAGTGCTGACCTTGATCTACCCTTGTCCACGGTGGCTTTTGTATCTGCCTCCCTGCCCAGGAACATGGATGCTAATGTTGAAAATGTATTAAAATATGCTTTCATAAAGATTCTGCCTAACTGGCTATATTTTTCTAAGGTCAATAGCAAACACACTGGTCTGAACCCTGAGTGCTTGACCTCTGAATGACAAAGAGTTCCTAGCAACCAAAATAGACAACTTATTAAGATGTGGTCCAAGAATACCACAATATCTTTAGCAATTTTTAATTTTTTCCTGGTCATAAGCTTCATATTGCTCCTACTGCGTCCTGTGGCACCATATTGTTGCCTTTGGGTTTATCTCTTTTTTTTTTTTTTTTTTTTTTTTTTTTTTTTTTTTTTTTTTTTTTTTTTTTTTTCCTTCAGCTACGGAAGCCTCATACACAAAACAAATCAAGGCAAGCTAGAGAAGAAATTAAACAATTTAGAATATTGTTTTTGCTTTCTCTCCCTTTTTTTACACTGTACATTTTCACAGTTTTGCTTCTATCTGAAAAAACACTGTTCTGGAAACAAAACAAAACCAAATTTTTTGGGGGGTTTATTTTTGCTTTGTGTTTACACTGTACTGATGTCAGTTGTGGTGTGGTCTTTCAAGCTCCCACCTCCGAAATCCTTACATGAAGATAACAGTAACATTCCACCCAGAAAACCCAAACTTGAAACTGTATCTCTTTTTTTGATGGGAACATCTAGAATAGGATTCATGTCAACTAACATAAAATGTCTAAAATATATGTACACATAATTTATTATGACACTGGAGAGTCTTTTTTTATTGGTTAAGAGAGATTTCTTCGTTCTGTTAAAGTTTGCCATCAGGAGTTACATTTTTAATTGGCATGACATTGAATACATATGCTAAGACGCACTGGAAATTCTGATTAATAAATCTATTTATTTGTATGACACTGTAAGGAATGATTACTTGATCTGGTAAATAGGACAAAGAAAAACTCAGTGCTGAGATTATCTTCTGATTTCTCATTCTATACATGATACTTCATGTGCTCCCTTATATGAAACCTGAAACAATTCCTACACTTTATCATAATTGTATCAAAGGAGGTGATAATTCCTATGACAACCAAATCACCTGCAATTTGAATTTATATTTCTCTTTAAACTAGAAATGTGTTGAATTGCAAAGCAGACACTGCAAATGCTTATTGATTCATCTTTAAAGAGAACCTGGGATGTCCTTTAAGGAGAAGAATCTTTCTCACCTTCTGTTCTGAAGTAAGAGAAGCCACATAATGTGAGACTTCCTGGAAAGAAAATTAAAACACTCTAATATAGCTCATCGGTTTTATTAATTTTTAATATTAGGGGGCACAAGACTGCCTGCTCAGTGGATCCCAAAGACTGCATGCCAGGCAGAAGTGCAGAAGCTGATGTGAAAGGGTCTGGTGCTGGGAACAGCAGAGCCTACTGTGACCCTACCTGAGCTGCAGGAACTGATATGAAAGCTCATAAGAGAGAAAAAAAAAAAAAAAAAACACAACAAACCCTCAAAAAACAAACCACAAGGGTCTCCAGGGAGGAGTGCATTTTGAGGCAATCATGGAAAACAGGGAAAGGTACAATGAAAGGAAATAGGAGGATAAAGAAGGTACAATATCAAGGAAAGAGGAATAGATAGAAGGCAGAGGATATTTGTTGTGAAACTTTGAGTATAAAGATTTTCAGCAAGAATATTCAGCTTTCTCCATTTTAAAAGTGATCTTTTTTCCTAGAACAAAATTACTAGGACAGTTTGACTACAACATATTGAAAGCAGTTGGTGCTTTCAATGTTCTCAGTTAAAGGGAAAATTGTAGGCAAATAAATTAGGAACTCACCACAAAAAGCAAAACTCTGCCTAAAATCCTCATCTATAGACACATTGACTTAATTTGTTGTAGCAAGAATCCTGGTTCTTCTGTAAGAACTACTTTAAAAATGGTAGCTCGATATACTTTCAAGACATCGGTTGGACTGATCAGAGCATTTATGCCTTATCTGTGAAGAAACCTACTGAATGTTCCTCAATATTGTCATGACTAGAAGAAGAAATAATTTGTTCTTAATTTAAAACAATATCCCAGTAAATAAAAAATGGACTGTCCGTAAATCCTTTCCAAGGTGTAGCCTTTTTCCTCATTCTATATGTTGTTTTATAAAAACCTAGGTTTGAGGCAAAGACAATGAAATCTCCTTAAATTATGTGTTGTTTTGATCTCAGATAACCCTAAAGCTTGCATGCAAACAGCAACTCAAGCTTACATACAAAAAAATAAACTCTATTTGGTTTATCGAAAGCAGCAGTAATTTATACTTTAGGTTATTTGCATGTACTTTCTGTTTTGGTATTAAATCTGTGCTGAGCTGCAGTTCAGGTTGTTTATATTGCATTTTTCTTTTAATTTTATTCCCACATTTTAATGTAGAAGGTAGAAGCAAATTAGGTGCCCTCCATATTTGCAGTGTTTTTCAAAGGAATAGTACATAAAACTGGTTCTGCCTGTATTGCATGAGGGATGTAAGACACCTTGGAAAAGGTTGCTTGTGACAAAAAAAATCCCAGGTGAAGTTTTTATTTAAAACTGATGGAACAAAATATCCTGACACTCCAAATTACCCATATTGAAAAACAAACAAATGAACAATGGCATTTTAGTTTAGGAAGAAAAGTTCAGGCTGAAGAATATAGTCACAGACTTTTCAACTGTATTCTCAGTGGCCAATTATAAAATCAAATAAAACCGAGGAAAAACAGACTAAGAAGGTCACTTATTTTACCTTCAGGTTACATCAACTTTACCTAAACAGTCCTGACAGCTGTTTCTCTAACTTGTCCTTAAAATCCTCCAGTGACAGAAATTCTACAGTCTCCCAAAGCAGACTCAAATACTTCAATTTAATATGATAGAAGCTAAATATAAAACTGAAAACTCTAATCAGAGATTACGTTTAAAGCTCAAAAGGAAAACATGTATATGATTTTGAAACTGCCTGGCTATAATCCAGGTTGGTTTAAGACAATCACAAGAAGAAAGACGTGCAACTGCAGTGCACTCAAAGTCAGGGCCAGGACCCAATGTGGTACATCTGTGTACTTGAAAGGATGATGATACAAGTGCTGAATGCAAATGCAGTGCAGAATCATAAATTACTGGCAAAGATACAAAGATCCATGCAGCACATGATAAGCACAAACACACACACAGCTTCACTAAGTACAAGGTACCCTAGTTCTCAAATTTTGAGTGGGAGGGGACCTTACATTTGGCAAAGAAGGAAGAGACTGAAATGTGGAAGAGCTGATTAAAAACTCACTGCACAGCTTATTTTGCAGTAATATTTTCATGCATCTATACGTACAGAATAGGTAAAATAGTGCAACAATTATATTCTGGATGACACTTATTATTTTGTGAAATCTTGCATATACATTTCTGCATCTTTTGTGAATGATATTAAATTTGCCACAAACTAAACACTTTAGAAAATGTTGAATAAGGGAAAACTTTGGTTCAAGGGGAAATAGAATAGCAATATTTGGTCCTTCAGATATGTTAGAGGTAAAAGTTGATGTGAACATCAGACCTTAACATGAACTGGTCTGTCTTCACAGACTATGAACAATACCCTGCCTGCAAAGGGTCTGCAATTCTGAAACAGGAAAGTAAACAAGTTTACACAACATGGCCTACAAGACAAGACAGAAAAAGCTGGAGTACCTTGGGAAGAGGTGGTCAAACAAAGGTGAGAAGGAAACAAAGGGAATAAATATTCTACAGTTCTTGGGAATAGCATAATAGTTTTAATTATGCCAGAAGGAAGTTTAAGATGGAAATAACAAAAGAACAAGAAGAGATAGGTACCACAGCTTTGGAAACTGACTGCTTGGTAGAGGCTGGGGAAACATTCTCTCCAGAAGTTTTTTAAGATTTGCTAGACTAAGCCTCTGTGAGGACTGGTTTAGGAATTCCTGATCTTGACTGCAGTAGCAGACCAGACCAAGACACTCATAGCTATGAGCTATCTTCTCAGTGCTATAGCTCTTAAAAAAATTACAGGGGTTGAGCTGTGGAAAGGCCAAGTGATTTTCCTAACTGATCCAAAAGGCCTCCCAGACAGCAGTCGGACAAAAGTTCTACCTTTCTGCCTTCTCCCAGAGACATGTTTCTAATCCTTTGTTTTCTATTTTCTTGGCTGCCTTTTTGTAGTTCTTCTGTGGCAATTTTCTACTTTTCCCACTGGGCAACCAGACATACAGATCTAAGCAAATCAGTCCCTTATTCTTGGCAACTTTTTAATATTTAACTTATTTTTTTCTAACAGAGATCTTCTTAGAAGCAAGGCTTGGGCGCTGCCCATGCTTTGTGTAGTCTAGTTTTTGATGTCTGCATATAGTTTCTTCAGTGGCTAGATATAGGGCAATTTATTTTCTTAATTAACATGCAATGACTGTCACATCTTTAAAGCAGGTGATGAGATTACTTACCCAGCTTGTAATAACACTCACTCACAAATTGACCTACTGCTTCAAACAATGATATGGAGGTGAGACGGAGGGCAGAAAAGATGAGTAAAACTTACTGAGAAAAATTAAAAACTCTGAGGACATAAATAAAAAACCATACAGTGGCAGCAATTTTCCCACACATTTTCAACCACTACTGTGCACTAAGAAACTGAAGAAAATTCTAGAAATGACACAGGGGTGATATGTCTCTTTAAATAAACCAGATTTTTTTTTTTTTTCTCATGTATATTTAGCATCTCTAGCTCCCCCGGGAAAACAAGCACTCAGTAGAAAACAACCTTCACTCAGGTGTGCTTTGGAGATGCTAAGATAGAAGGAAGTGGTGAATTAAATACATGAATTAATAAGATGTGATGAAAGAAGCTGCATTTGAATCCCAGCTTCTAGGTTTAGCTCAAAGACCCATTGTAGCTAAACACCTGATAAGTTAAAAAACAAAGTCACTGAAATGACAGAGGTAAAATTTAACTCAGACCTAATCCAAAGCTTCATAATTTCCTGTAGAATTGCTCAAAAAAACACTTTTTGCTGTTCTCTAGGGAACTGAAACCGATGAGACATTATCCTACTGTAGGTTCCTCTGAAACTATGCAAGGCACTGGCACAGAAGGTCTTTTCAGAAGCAGATACACCACAGTTCAGAAACATCACCACAGTCAGTGTATTTTTAATTCAGTGTCCTCAGCATACCAAAACGTAAATTGTGGCTTGAAGATTCATTGGTTCCAGGGGAAGAAACAATTTATTTTGTTCTCTTCAACAACCAGCCACTGTGTTTTACAGACTGAAAGCTGTAGTCTGTGTTCTCTGTACAGCCCTGGGACATGCAACTCACTTGCTGAAGAGAACTTTGCATGAAGTGCAGCATTCAACAATAGTGTATTATATCCATGTTCAATACAGTCATTGTGGACCATTTCCAAGTATATTTCTCCTTTAAGTGTGAAAAATGGAAATGAAAGTTTAATTTGGAAAATAATTTAAAGAAACCACTGTGTCCACATTCAGTATGTACTTTTGACCCTGCGAGATATGTAAAAGCTGGAAGCAATACTGATTGAATTGTAATAAGATTCAGCAAGTGGTTCCAGTTCACTGAAACTCCATTTAGTATTTGAAGAGCTTAAAAGAGCTCCAGAATACATAACACAAATGCTGCAATGACCTCTGCTCAAACAAAATGTAATAAATCTGGATTTTCTGCCTACAGTAACTACAAATGTATTTGGAATGATGCCAGTAGCATAAACTTAAGCCAGATATATATTATATATGTTACACAGAACATATTTTTAAAAGTTCAAAACATTTATTTGCTCTACTATAATTGAAATGTCTTACAGTTTGGTGGTAAAGACAAATTAAATGGGAACAAATAGTTTTCTTTGCTGCATTAACTTTTTAGAGATAACGGGCTTTTACATTACCTGTCTTTGTTACAGATCCATTTATTGCTTTATAAACTTCCTTGTAGGTTTGCCTCAATGCAGGAACACAGTGCAACAGTACCAATAAAGTCCTA
Source organism: Florisuga fusca (assembly GCA_038090715.1). Classification (NCBI taxonomy): domain Eukaryota; kingdom Metazoa; phylum Chordata; class Aves; order Apodiformes; family Trochilidae; genus Florisuga; species Florisuga fusca. The sequence continues at coordinate 2,363,642 of JAAWXA010000012.1, forward strand.
GCCAAGTAAGAGAGAAAGAAATTGGGATCAAGGCACTACAGGGAAGGCAGAAGCTATTTAGGAAGTGACAGGAATCTCTTTCAAGGCAGCTTATTATAAAGGCTGTATATATTGCTTTAAACTTACTCAGAATAAAATCCTTCTGAAAACTATATTTTTTTAAATGCATGAGTTAACACAATCTGCTTCCTGTCTAGACATAACTGGATATGTACAATGAAACGCTAGTCCAAGTGAGAGTCACATAATCCATTTAATTCAAACTGTCCACTTCAGTGCTTGTGCCCCTTTAATGAACAAGGAGTTAGCTGAACAGTAGCTCAAGTTCAAGGAACTATTTGTTTGCTTTGTAAAATTATCAGTGGAGAGGTTAACCAAAGAACGAGATTAATCCAACTAGCACATCCTAAGACAATTTCTTTCCCAGACAGGCAGTCTAAGAAGACTTGGACCAGATGGAGCAGGCCACTGTTGAAATAGCAAGCATACTGAATACTCTTAACACATTGAAGAATAACTTACTAATGCTTTGTGATAATTTGAAGATTGCTCATGGGTTCTGAGGAAAATTTTACTTTTGTAAACCTCAAGATTATACCTTCTCTTATTTTAAGCCAGTCATTTTTTACTTAGAAGTTTTGAGTGCTAGGTGCCTTTGCTTTTATATGATGGTATATTGTCAGCAGCCTACTGAAAATATTTCTGGAAATTGGGTAAGGGTTAGGCAAACATTCACCTCTTGGAGCATGGCATTTTTCCACTGTAGCTACCAGAGAATAAGGGGAGGTGAAAACATACTAGTATTCTCTCAGTCCTCTGAAATGGCTGCATGATCAACAAACTCACTGCTGTTGCTGCTGCTATAGTTCCAATGGTACAGCTGATCATCTCTTGCCTCAATATGGATTTACTGCAAAATAGAACAGTGAACCAGACAGGGGACTCATATTCCCTGCATGACACTGAAAACACACCCACTCTGCCTCCTTAGTTTGTATGTTCACTGAGGAGGAGGGCACAGTGTAACCCAGCCTTCTAAAATTGAAAGTAATCATTAATCTGCGTGTTTTTCTCAGTCTACGAATCTGTTTGTGTTGCCATGTGTTTAAGCAGCATGAATCTTTTCTTACATCTGTGGATTTAATTTCAATTAATTAGAAATAGTGCTAATGCTAGCTGGATTATGCATGGATTAATACGTAGTACAACCTCTAGTAAGAAGGCTTGATGTTTTTCAATGACATGTTGCATCACATAATAACTGAGCATTCCCTCTAGGGAGCATGTTTGAACAGCACAGGGTCATACACACAAGGCCAAAGCACACAGTAAGTTTTAAATGGAAAAATTTAGACCTAGAAATTGAAAATTAACCACCATATTTTGATTTTTTTTTTTCATAAGTTCAATCTTCAGTTTGGAGACAAAACTCGAAACTCATTCCCAGAAATTCTAGTGAAAATGTAGTTTTAAAAACATAACATACTAATGAATAAGTGCCCACTGAGCAAAACAGTAATGTTTCCTTACCTGTGATACTATTTTAAGAGCATTTTACTGTTTAATGACTTAGCCTACTTCTATTTCTAGTTTTGCAAGTACTGCTGTTTGAGAGTCTCACAGCATTTGATACTTTACACTGGTGTGCACTGTCCCAGATGTGTCGTTCTATGTGCTAAAATATATTTGCAGCCTTGCAGTTTTTTTCTGCTGATTCTTAGTACAATATCAAAGGCAGGTGTCTGCAGAAGTTGAACTGAAAAAAAGGTGTTAACTACTTTGTAACTTTTAAAATAATTAATAATTTTTTTCAATTGTTTGAATAAAATTCCATGGAGCCACTTGTTCAAAAAAATTTAACTATTTTTAATCCTATGGATGAATCAGATGCGCAGGAGAAGACTATTTGTGTGGCTGATTTGGGGGTTGTATTGTACTGTGAAAGCTTCCACAAGCTCTCCAGAGCTTTTTTATTGATGCCCATCACTGTAGGAGGTGAAGGAAGATCCATGCCTTGTAAATTCTTACAGAAAGAGAGGAGAAATTACTAAGCCAGACCTAGTCCTAAATACTGTTACTATTTTAGTTCATCTTCTTTCTTGAGCCAGATCATCTGATATGTAAAAAAATATGGCCTTAGCCCCAATCTCTGTAAGAACTTACACTAAAATTGTTCACGTTTCTGAGTGCTTCCTGGATAGGGACATCTAGTTATTAACTTACTGCATTTGTATTCTATTTTAAGCAGAAAAACCTGAGTGTGGCTAAATCAGATGTCACAGGAATGTCTTCAGTGAAACTGAAGAGCAGCTGGGCTGTTCATGTCTTTCACGACAGACAGTGTTTAAGACTATTGAAAATGTATTTAACAACACCAAACCAAAAAGACAAAGGCCAGCTGTTTGATGTAAGCTTTTAGACAACATTCTCTCACAAACTTCTTAGTCATTAAAAAATGTTGTCGTAAAATATGAACAGAGTGAAAAAATCTTTACTAGTTGCAGCAGCTCTTGGCTTAAATTTCCCTTCCCTCCCCCTCCTCTCTGTGCCCCCCCACTCCACCTCCAAGTTAACCTCTTTTNCCCCCCACTCCACCTCCCCACCCCAGCCCACATGCTTGGCTCAGGTTTATCCTAATTCTCTTATATGATAAATTCCTAAAGCTTCTTGAAGCTGGTGGAAGGGAGAGATGTAATAAAAACAACAGAGGGGAGAGGAGGTCATTAGAACTCACAATACTGGTGTCACCAAATGGCTCCCACTGCTCAACAGTTGCAGCCAGATTCCTAAGGAGAAGCTCAGGCAAGATGCTCACCTCTCCCCAGAGCATCTCTGGAGATAAAGATTATCTTCACAATAAGAAGCAGAGCAAATATAGGGAAACACAGAAATCTCATAAACTCAGTAGGAAACAGGGAAAAATTCACGATCCCATTGACTTGTCCCTGTGTTAATTTATGTAGTGAGCAGGATTTCTGTGCCCACATTGGCCATGCCTCCATGTCAACATGTCAACCCCTCTGTCCTGACTATTGTGTTTTCTTCAACATTTGTGTGTGCCTGGAGGCAGCAGGTTCTGGGCATGGGCACATTGCACCCAGTGTGAAGGGCTGTAGGCACTGGTTTCAGCCAGCACCACCCTGCACAGCAGGGTGCCTCTGCTCTGCAGTAACAGCACATGAAACAACATAGTAAAAACAGAACCTATGGCAGTGAGCACTTTGTTCAGTTCTGTCCTATGAAAATGAGGGATATGCAAAAATGCTGAACCTTACCTTGCCTGAATAGGTACAGAAGAAAATTACACTCAATGAAGTGAAGAGAAAATGTACCTGGAAGCCAAAAATACCAAGATCAAAAGATGTATCTTTAGAAACAGAGAACTTGGGAATGTTTGGTAATGTTAGGACACAAATGGATCTGATGGAGCGGGTCTATAGGAGGGCCACAAAAGTGATCAGGGGTCTGGAACACCTCTTGTATGAAGACAGGCTGAGGAAGCTGGGGTTGTTCAGCCTGGAGAAGAGAAGGCTCCAGAGAGACCTAATAGAGACCTTCCAGTTCCAGAAGGCAGCCTACCGAAAGGCTAGAGATGGACTGTTTGCAAAGGCCTATAGTGATAGGTTGAGGGGCAATGCTTTTAAATTAGAGAGTAGATTTACATTGGATATTGGGAAAAAATTCTTTACCATGAGGGTGGTTGAAAAATGGAAAATGTTACCTAGGGAGGTAGTTTAGGCCTCATCCGTGGAGATATTCAAGGTGAGGCTTGATAACGCTTTGAGCAGCCTGACCTAGCTAAAGGTGTCCCTGCTTAGTGCTGGGGGGTTGGAGTAGATGATCTTCAGAGGTCCCTTCCAACCAAATTATTCTGTGATTCTATCACATAGTTAATGAAACATTGCATAATGAAAACACAAAAATATGGGTTTCCAGTGTTTATAACCTTTAAAGTCTAATAACTGGTATATAAGACCAGGTAAACAGACATGAGTAAAATATTCTTTATATCCCTGAAACCATTTAATCACTAAATCCAAATACTATTTTTAGACTTTTCTAAGACAAGAGCTTTCTGTATATTATGTATATTCCTAAACAGGACTAGGCATTTCAATGGGCAGAACATTCCTTCAGAAGAAATACAACCTTCCTGCTCTTGTGGCTGTATGTACTTTGTACATGATGTTAATGTAGCTTGGCTGACAGACAAAGTGTTTTTTCATGAACAAAAGAAAAACTATTTTACACAATGAATAAAAACACTTACGCAATTTCTGTCAGAGAGCAATAGATTGCAGTAGCCTAAATATGCTATATGTAAAGAATACACAAAAAATGCAGAAGCTGTGGAAACACATTGGTCATGTTTACCAAAGAACACTGCTGAGAAGAAAAAATCTCTAAATAGCAAAGACTCACAAAAGCTTGATTGGAAGCATAGTTTCTTCATTTCCTGGTTTTTCCTCATTTCTCTGAGAAGAATGAGTTAACTACATGTAATAATGCACATTATCTCTACTACAATTAATTCTTCACTGTTCCAGATAATGGAAGAAAAACTTTTCAGATAATTTTCAAGCATTTCACTTTTTATTTTGAAATTATGCCTTAAATTCACTTAGACTCTACTTAGGGTTTAATTTTATTTTGGTACTTTTGTTGACTGTAGGAGGTGCAATTTTTACTGACATATGCAACACTGAAAAATTAGAATACTAGAAAATATATTGAAATAAAGCTAAAAGAAAATTGTGATATTTTCTTGAATTTTAACTTTTCTGAAAACTAGTAATCTCTCTGTGTTTTTATTCTATTCTTACTTTTCAAATTGCTCTAATGAACTGTAACTTGGTTTATAAATGTAGTTGAAGCTACTTTTGGAGTTTTGTGCCATAAAACATTGTGAAAATGTATGTGTTCACCCTGTGACGGTACTCTGGGAATCCAGCTAGACAACAAGCTCTCATCTCCCCATAATTACAAAGTAAGTTGTTTTATCTTACATTGTCAGGTTGACCAAGCATAACTTTCGCTTCATGAATCCATGTCAATTACTCCTGATAACTTTATTGTCATTCACATGCCTGCAATGTTTTCGTGGGTTAGCATTAAGAGAGAGTGTATGCCCATTTTCTGTGGATGGATCATGAACAGAGAAGCTTTTTACAAAACAAAAGGAAGAAGTGGATGAAAGCAATCATAAATATTATCATAAGAATGTGTTATTTTATTCACATGACTTGTGTGTATATATGACAGTAACTTGTCTTACTGAACAAATCAACATGGTGGAAAATGCCTATGCCAGCTCTCATGAAGGTCATTCATTTAGAACTTCTGGATGCTGGACTGTCTTATGCAGCACTGCAGTCATGTCCTTACATCTGCAAAGATGCCTCAAGTCAGCAAGGCCACTCTGGATACAAACTGCTCAGCTGCTTCAGCATCATTATAAAGCCCAAACTAATGAGCCTAACTAAACTGTATTTTATGTTGGGACACATTATCAGTGAAGTGTGTCTCACTGCTTGGGAACTGGAGCTTCAGACTGATAAAGGCATTACACAGCATTCTCTTTGATGCTCATCTGCATCAAGTCTCCAATCTGATTCAGTAGGAGGCATTGCCTACTTTTCAGCTAGAAATCTCACTGCGGGAAATGTCTTGCAAAGAAGCACTGCACTTTAGATATGCCTTTATTGTAACAAAGAGCAACATCTCTTACTAAAAAGAATCATTTAACTGATTCATCTTATGTCTTTCAATGTTTATATTAGCTGCCAGAAAACAAAAATCCGTGCTTTAAATAGGCTGGACTATGGTGAAAAGAACCCAAGCCAGTCAAGGGAAGAAATGAAAGGTATGCTCTTTCTTTTCTCCTGCAGCTTGTCTTATTTTGAGCACTAGTTAATTGAGTGTAATTGGAAGAAGAATTTTCACCTAGAACCATTCAGCAAAATAGCAACTAGAAAGAGACAACCTATTTTTCTGTATATAAATCTGAAATATATACAACCTATAGATATTGGCTTTTATGGTTTTGGGAGCATAAAATACAACTAATGTGATAACACAAAAAAATCCAACTTTATCATTGGGTACTTAGAGGTATTAAAACCTGCAAAGCCTGCTCACTTAGAACACATAAAACCTGGGAAAAAAAAAAAAAAACTAAAAAAATTAGAGTTGATGTAAAAATCCAGCAAATGAAAACCAAGCATGAAATAATCCGGGATTAATAGCATATATTAAAAAACAGTGAGGATAGAGGACATAGCTTTTCCATCATTATAACATGTAAATTTCCCTGAATCAGAAGCAAACAGCAATGGCTGACTCAGCTATGTGACAATAAAAAAATAGCGTGGGTCTTGTTCAAGCATATTACGTTACATAGCCATGGTGGTAATAATTTACCATCAATTGACTTAATTGAAGCCTTCAAATTGAAGACTATTTTTTAAAACTGTCTCTTTGGATCAGGGTTTTGCATCAATGGCACATTAAAATACATTTTTCCACAGAAAAAGGGACATGAAAAATGGAAAAATAAAAGAGAAGCAGTACTGAAGAGCCTGGCATCCACTAAGAGACTGATGCAAATGTTGGTGGGCAATGAGTGATCAGTCTATACAAAGAAGTACAGGGATAAAATATAACAAAATAATAATGACTTATGCAGAAGAAAAAATGTATTAAAAGTCATTCTGGCTTCTGGGCTATGACAGAAGAAGATGCAGCTGGATCCCCTGGGGGGCTATAGATGCCCAGGTCCCCCACACAGAATTTGATGGAATTCCCAGCAGACCCCCTATTAAATCATGAGTCCATAAGCTATTAAATAGATGTCTGTTTTTTCTGGACTCTTCTTTATACTACACATTTTACCCATGAATTAATACATTCTTGATGATGGAAAATTCTGTACCTAACATGAACTGTGACAATAGTTGGGTTCTGTATTTAATTCACAGTAAAGCTCTGAGAGGCCTGCAGTGTGGTTGCACACCTGGAATGAAGCAGGTGTGATTTGAACACTGATTTGTGGCTGATTTGAACAAAAATTTTCAACCAAGACTCTGCACTTCCTTTGAAAATATCTTATCCCAGGCTGTGAGATAAACACTCAGGGCCAGTTTAAACTGGGTGATAAGAAAATCTCCCCATTCAACACACCTGTGAGAGAGGAGCTCAGGACATCTCTGTCACACTGCTGCCCAGCTAGGTAGTGGGTATTTGATCTTCAGTCCTTTGTATCCCAGGTATTTTTCATCCATTTATCTGGAATAAATCCTTACCTTTCAGCAAGAAATGAACACCAGATGAGGCTTTTTCAGTGTTAAATCCTGGATGGAGGACAATGTTTCTCTTTGTCCTGGGAAAGAGTACTTGTCTCAGTATTGCTTCTACCAAAGAGAATTTTGGCTCTCTTGGCTCACTTTTCTTCATTAAAGTTTGTTTCTGGGACAGGCTTCCCCATGCTAAATCACAAGGCTATTTGTGGGCACCTGACTCATCCCATGTCTTGTATCAGGAAGCTCTGTCAAGTGGTTACTGCAAAGGACAACCCAAAAATTGGGTAGTCTACAGTGTCTGCAGTGTTTGCTTATTTCTCAGCTGATCAGAAGCATTTTTCAAGAGGCACTGCCAAAAATGCCATCTGAAGTGGTTTACATTGTTAATTAAATTAAAGCCAACAAATATCACACTTTCTCAGTCTATCCAAGACATGGTTTCCAAGTGTGTATAAGAGTAACAGATATTAAAAAATGAATATGAAATATTTGTAATAGGGACACAGAGTCAGAATTTGACAAATTCACCTCCTCTAAACAGCTTTCCGTAATTTAGAATTGTATTTATTTGGGTTTTTAAATATGACTTCTACACTGCTGGGGGAAAGTAATTCCAAACTCTTAAACTGGAGAGTAGAAGAGACTACAAAGTTTTACCTCTCTAACAATCAGACATGACAGAACTCAAATGTGTTTCAAAACCTGTAATTTTAACTGGCATTCAGAATATTCATGGCTGAGTAAGGAATAAAGGCAATGCAAGTTTCAACAGTTCCTCACACAAAATTATTATGCAACCTTGAATGGACATCAGTAATTATTACAGAAAATGTTTACTTCTATCTTAAGTATTGCATTTATATATTACAAAGCTGGCAGCTCTGTTTTCCTTGTTCAAGCTGAGTGAAATAAGGAAAAAAATGACAGCAAACTAAAAGCATGAATGCTGAGAATTATCTTTATTATTCTTATTCTGACACACAGAAGTCTAAGCTGTTATTACTGCCCCAAAAAGAAATACTGAAAAATAATTTCAGGTTTCCCACAAGCAATTTTTCCCCACGCTTTTCTTTGTCTGGATGAGACCATATAAGTTTTAAAGGGGAAAGACTCACACAATCTACATACACGCCCAATGAGATGACTTTTACTGCACAGGCACAAAGAAGTCTTCACAGTTTATTAACAGTTGGATGGCACTGAAATTAGATGTCAGTTGCCCAAGAATTCATGTCATCAGAATGGCAGCTGAAGTACAGGTATTGCTGGTGCTGTTTAATTATTTACCAGAAGAGGCATTTAATAAAAGGAAATCAAGATCCTGTGATCTTGGCAATGTATAAAGGTTTTACAAGATTCTCTGAGATTTACATTTACCAATATTTTGTTAATTGTTATTCTACTGCTGACTTAGATGGTTCCATCTAATTTCGTGGTTGAATTTCTAATATAATTTCTGAGCTTTGTTAGGAGTGATCTAGTTAATAAGTGCCATATGGTGAATTAAAAAAAAAAAACAATAGCTTGTTAAAAGGGGACTGGTTGTGCAGTCTATTGGTGTCAGTGGAAATTTCCATTTGACTATGGACCAAGCCCAGGGGAAGAAGCATCTTGGCTACCAAGAGTGCTGGTAACTCACTGCCTCCCCACTGCCTCCCTCCAAAGCTGTTTTGAAAGTAATCTTCTGCCTACTATAGTTTTGCAACCTTAGTGTTAGAGAAGGCCATTCTGTTTTGTCGGTTTATATATGATTTCATCAACTACCAAGCAGCCACATTTTATTTTAAAATATTCGTTAGCAATTAATTTTTGCCCAGAAACACCCCTCACTGAATCCCACAAGTCTACCTCCTGCCAAAACTCTGAATCATTTTTTGTCCTTTAGTCAACTTTCCTCCAGTAAATCAATACTGCTCCCAACAGCATGTATTTCTTTTCTCATAAAGCACATTGATATTGAAAACGAGTGATATCAAAAAGCCATTGTTACTGCAGTGAAAAATGAACTTGTTGTAAAAACTTGAGACCTTACTAATATGTTATACAGAACTACACAATGACAGCATCACAGAAAGTTAGGGATTGGAAGGGACCTTGAAAAATAGTCAAGTTCAACCCCCTGCCAGAGCAGGGGGGTTGGACCTGCAAGAGGTCACATAGGAATGCACTATACAAAATCTCCAAGGATGGAAAGTACACATTCATCTCTGGGCAACCTGATACATTGTTTGATCAACATCACAGTAAAAAAAAAACTTAATAGGTAAAGTGGAATTTAAATTTGTGGTTAAAACCTAGCATTTGATGTCTACTACTACATAAATCTTCTTTAATCCTGCTGGTCAGCTGGGAAAAAAAGGATCTTTCAGTTCAAGTTTCGGGTTCTGTGATCTGGTATGTTCTGACTTCGACTTACACCTATAAGCCTTTGTACTTTTAGGTTTTATCCTAAAAATGCATTAGACAATCCAGTACTACTTTGAAGACCAAAGAACAGGAGTATTCATCCCTTTATGACTAAATGTAATATGCCCAAGGATAAAAGACTGAAAAGGCAAAAGAGGCCTCCAAACCCTTTTTCATTTAAAATTGCCTTGCAAGATATTGATTTTTTTCTTAAAAAAATCAATTAAATAATGTCAAAATAACATATCATGGTTTAGAAACATTTTTTGTTTCATAATGTGTACAATGTATATACAAATGTAAAATATGCTTCCATTAAAATCCCTTATTATCCCTAAAATCCAATAATAAAGACCAAATTTACTTAATTGGAAATTAAATACAAATCAAATTAATTATTGAATATCTTTTAAAGCAATTTTTACCTCTCAAATATGTTGTTTCCTTAGACTCCTAAAATTATATTTACATGTTCTCCTAGTTCTATGCCTTTTGCTTCTTGAAATGACTTTGGCTGTGGTCCAGTATCAAAATCTTAAAAGGAATCTGGGCCTGAGAAGTTTGTTTTATAATTTCAAGCAGCCCCATATATACTGACAGAAACATTAAAAGATATTCCTTCAACTTAGCCGTGAAACACAGAGCACAAATTGTACCCAGGGGACATCAGACTCAGAATTTTCTAAAGTAAACACTCTAGTTACATGAACCTCAGTTTGATTATGGGTGTATAGCCACATCCATGAAGATAATTCTGTCTGTTTTTAAGTAGATGTGTTCTAATAGGTACCAGAAATTTATTTTTTATTGCTGTTCATAATGTACACACATGCAGTGAATTCTTCCTTGTAGTGAATTACATTGGAATCTGGTTGCTTCAAATTGAAGTAGCACACAGCCATTTCTTAGCTCCTCAAATGGATTAATTCTTTGTGTGAGACTTAAACTTCACTCCTATATGTATCTCTGGGGCTTCATATATCACCATTGTAATAGAGAGAACAATATTCAGGGTTTACACCACTTGGATTTATTTTCTTTTGGACAAAATCCTGAGCTAAGGAGAGGTGTGTGATAAGGGTTAGAAAGACTTACAGTAAAAGCAGCATGCACTGTTTGAGGCAGAGTGTACTTGGGGCTCTCTTAAAAGCAAAGATATGGTTTGATTCCTGGCCCTAGAACTAGTCCTGGTCCTGTGTTCCCCATCTGTAAAACTGAGGATAATGACATTTTCTTGTCTTCCAGATTATTCTGAGAACGGCTTAAAAAATTTTAATAACATTGCTATGTCAATTAGATACAAAAATATTAAATGCTACCTGAAAGACAAAGAGGACATTTACAAAACAAAAACTGTCTAGAGAGAACTGTGTGATGGATGTCTGATTGAGTGGTTTTTTTAGTCATCAGATACGTGATGCTGTACACTGTTCTTTCAATAGGACAAGTTAAATTCTCTTGCAATTATTTTCCAGGAAAAAAAAAAAGAAGGATCTCATTTCAGCTCAGCTCTTTTCAGTACTGGAAACCCAAGTCTAAATGCTGACTGTCACATCTCTAAAGTCACTGCCCATATTTGTTCCTTTTGCAAGAGTTAAATGATTCTACGAAAATCTTTGAAGATATGATTCATCTGCAATTCACAGAGAGGGCAATTAAGAGAAAGGACAGCAATCTTTTCTGAGCTAATCACACTCAACTTCTCACTTTCCATTACACTAACAGGTCTTCGCTGACGCCGCCTTTTCAACACTGAACTGTTCCGTCACTGATATGAACTGTGCCTGATATGTAATTAATTCATTGCCTGACTTCTATTTCACCTAGAATAAACACAACAACTATCACAGACACTGTAAGTTTGTTTTGTATCATTATTTCCCTTGCCTTACAAAGCTGTATACAATTATTACAAAAAATATTTCCAGACAGATAAAAATAAAGCTTGACTCTTTTTTGGAAACAGGTTATTATGCACACCTTCAGATCACAGATTACTTCAGGAAATATTTTATTTTGGAAAGTTTGTTCAAATGGTTGACCTGTGAATTGAAATACAGTCACTAAAGTTGCTTATAACATTTGTTTCTTGAAGTTGCACTTGAGGATTCTGCTGATGCAGCTGCAAAAAATGATACATGGAGGGCCAAAGCTGCAGTATCCGTCCTAGACAAAAGCTGACCAGCAAAACTCCAGTGTTAGTAGAGCTACTACTTTTATTTGTAGGATAAACCCTTAGATTGCATAGACTGAAAGTGTATTTTTGTCACTTAAAGAACTTATCTGGGAACCCACATTTACATTTTAGTCGATAGTCTTGGTCCCTACATCAGCATATTCTGTAGGAGTTTCTTTCATTTCATTGTATGCGATAGATACTAGAGAAGAAAAAGTTGCAAGGCAAGCCTCACATAAAAGTACAAATTGTTTCCTGCACATCACTAGTGCAATTGGCTATATGTTGAACACAGGCATAGACCCTTAATTGTCTGCATATTGGCCAGCAGAGCTATTAAACTGTCTCTATATCAGCATCATTGCTCTGGCAATGTGTTGAAGGCTAAGTAGAATATGTACACCTGATGGCAGTGAGAAAAATTGTCAGATTGGCTTTACGCTTTAATTAATTACAAGGGCTTGCTAATTATCTTTACAGATGTAAGGCTAGTCTCAATACAATAAATCATAATTAACAGTTAAGAAAAATAACTTAATGACAAAAAGCACAGCTTTATGACAAAATAATAGCACTTAAAAGCAACAAAAGAGGGCATTATTACTAACTTACACAGTAGAGAAAGACATTAATACAAGAATGACAGGCCAAGGGAGCATGGAGAAAGAAATCTTAAATAAGACAGTGGTAGACATGTATGTTGTTTGTCTGTTTGTTTGTTTGTTTTAACTCGGAATAAAGGAAGCTGACCACTGTGAATTCTATTCTATTAAATGAGTCTTTGAGCAAGTTTGATGAGGTTTTAAAAAACCTTGTCTAGATGTGAGGTGTCCCTTCCCATGGCAGGGAGATCGAAGCAGATGATCTCTAAGGTCCCTTCCAACCTAAGCCATTGCATGAATCTATAAAATGAGTAATTCCTACCTGGGCCCAGAAAGTGTAATACTGTGCTCAGCAATTTTTTTATGATCTATGATAAACACAGGTTCTATGCAGCTTGGGATGGAAGCAACTGGGCAAAACCATCATTCTTGCAAAAGTGGTTCCACTCTGAAAAAGTGACTGTAAAAACTGCGTTAGGCTCTGCATCTGATGTTTCTCAATGGATGTAAATTACATTTTTTCAAAGCACAAGTTGTTTTTTCCTTTCCAAAAACATTGCCAGAAGGCTTCCCTTAGGATAAGAAACTTCTGCTGTTTTCCTTTTGGCTTATGCATCATCCTCTGAACGATGACTCATTTGAATCCATATTTCTGGCTGTGATATGCAAGCCAAAAGGAAAGTAGCATAAGTTTCTTGAAGTACTACCTGCAGAAATTTTTAGGCATGGCAAAATGACTCAGAGCTGACTTTGAATTCTAGTGGATCACCTCATGTGACTACCTAGATTTGCTGAGGGCTGGTGTTAAAAGGTCATATAGTTTCCATAGTTATCTGCTCAGTAAGTAACGAAGCGTCCAGCCTTGAATTTTGTGTCACGTACCTAGAAATTACTAAAGTCTTATTTGAAATCATCTACCAACAAACTCAAGAAACATAATAAACTTGCAGCAATATGCAGTATGTCACTGCTTCCTGTTAATATTTAACCTCCTAATTAAATAAGATATTACCAAGAGCAGTCTGCAATTGCATTAGGCATCTGTTCCTCTCTGGGGTTCTTAGCCAGCTCAGATGTTTTTAACTACCACATGATTCTGGCTGCAAGGTCTGAGGACTGGAAGGAAATGTTCCAAAATGCCATCAGTCTTCCCTCTGAAATGGGAATCAATCTTGGTAACTAAGATTATTTTGGCTTGTAGAAACCTGTAGGATGACACTAAGCCAGCAGAAGCCTGTTCACCACTCAGATTTCAACCAGAAAGTACCTTATATCCCAAAAAATGAAACTAATTTGAAAATTAGCTTTTGATGCATAATTGAACTCACTGCCTGAATGAAGTGCAGTGGCAGTAACACAATCCAGGCTATCTGGAAGAAATGCGCAGTCAGCTGAAGACCTGTCTCCTCATGTAACAGTGTTTACAGGTATCAGTACTCCTTCTTAGCTTTAGTTTTTCAGCATTATTGGTCCATAAAAAAGCATCGCACAGACACAAAATCAACTTGATTTGTAGCTGAACAAAATAGTTAATTTGCTTCAATACAGAGTGAACACGCAGGGACACAGTCAGCTTGTGTGCAGTCACTGCATATAAAGTAAGTATAGCCTTGTTTCTGTCTTATGGATGAGGATGCTGAGTTATAATCTACACGGATGCATAAGGAAGGTGCTTATATCAGCTTTAATTTTGCCTGTTGCACTGCTGCCACAAATGAAGACTGAGGTTTGCCTGTATAATCACAAGTTTGCTGACAAGTTTTTGTTCTGGTTTACAGAGGGAGACAGAAGGGAGTGCAGCCCAGCTTGCTGGCACCATAGTGTTAAGTGTGAGAGATAGTAAAGATTCTTATCAGTTCAGTGAACAGAAGAGGCTTGAGTGCAAACAGAAATAATACTTTCTGAAGAAAGAATTGGCAGTTTTACTTAAGCATTTTCAGGCAGGAAGGACACTCTATTACTTGAGACATTTTATTGCCTTTTCCTTTTCCCCATTCCTTTGCATTCTTGTTTTTAATCCTTTCTTTTAACTAGAAGAATGATTTCATGGAGCTCCTCTTAAGAACCACTGCACAAGGGCTGCTCTACAGCCTCCATCTCAGGAAAAGGCTCCATATTAACAACAAGGAAGTGATAACTGACTTGTGACATAGACCACTGGATCCAAGCTTGTTCAGAATACGTAGATGGTACTGAGGGACCAGGAGCAGTGGGCACAGAAGGTACATTTATAATGATTCAATTGTAAGATAATTTGTGTTGGAAGTGATCTCTGGGATCTGTCCAGTACAGGACCCTGCCCAGAACAGGTCTAATTAGATCAGGTTGCTCATGGCCATGGACAGATAAGTCTTGCGTACCTCTTAAGGACAAAGATCCTACAGCCTCAGTTCTGTTCCAGTGCTTGTCTACCCTACCAGTACAAAACATTTTTTCTCAATATCTAATTGGAAATTCCTCTGTTCCAACTTATTACCAGCATCTCTCAATCTATTGCTGTGCACCAGCAAGACAAGTCTGGCTCCACCTTGCCTGTATCCTCTAAGTTGCAGACAACAATAAGGCTTCCCAAGGCCCCCCACTTCATCATAATGCTAAAAAAGCCCACCTTGCTCAGCCTGTCCTTGTAATTGTCTTGCTTCAACCTCCTGGAGATCTGTCTGATCTTTGATACACTTGCTCCAGTTGATCAACATTGTCCTTGCTTCAGGGGCCCCAAAACTAGACGAAATACTCCTGATTCAGTTCCACAAGTGCTGAATTGAGGGAAGTATCAGTCCTCTCATCTTGCCTTTCTCACATAGCCTGTCATGTTGATCAGTGTCTTTACTGACAGTGTACAACTTTGGCGCATGTTCATCTTGTAGTTCACCAGACCAACAGGTCCTCTCAGCTCTTCCAAAAAGTTCTTTTCTACACAGCCCTCCCACAGCCTGTAATGTTCAGCAGTGTTATTCCATGCCAGATAAAAGACTTTGCACTTGGTTTTGTTGACCTTTTGCAACAAATACTAGCCCATTTCTACAGCCTGTTGAGGAGCCACTGTTAACACCCGTGTTCTCCAGCACAGTATTTGTTCCCACCCTGCCATCCTCCTCTGTCCTCTGGTGGTAGAGGCAAACTTGCCAAAAGTGCATTTTATCCCACCATCAGTGTTAATAAAGGCATCAAACAGTATTGGCCCAAATGGTGATACCAGAGGGATGCTGTTGGTTATTGATTGATAGCTAGACTGTGCACCAGTCCCACAACCTGTGCAATGTGTGTATGAACCATTTAAACAGACTTTAAGAAGCAATCAGTGTAAATGCCCTGTGTGTATTCTGGAAAAAAGAGTGAAAATTCAAGCTGGACTAGGAAGACTAGAGAAAAGTCTAGTGGATGAACTACTACATGATAATTCTCTACAGAACAGATGCACCAAAGCTGAAAGGTTAGAACTGTAGTGACACTGTGGCAGCAGTGCTGAAGAATTTTTGTTTATACTGCTTGGTAAAATGTGAAATTTCTTTACTCTGGCCCTTAAAAAGGTTGCTTTGTTCAGTTCTATTGGGTAAATGGTTTTTTTTTTTTGATGTATTATTGTCTAGTGATAATAGGAAATACAAGACATTTTGGTCGTAATCAAAACTTACGCCTACTGATGGAACTTCTATCTCAGTATATTGCATATTTTTAACATAGTATAAATAAGGGTTTCAGATAGGACTTGCTCAAAAAATCAAAAATAAAATGTTCAAAGGTTTATAGTTTATTACATATAGCTTATTATTAGTATTTTTCATAGCTGCCTAACGGTTTAAGGTTAGAAATCAATTTTGCCTGAAGTATTTCTCTGCACCCAAAGTTTGAAAGTAATAGTTTTGATTTCCAGCATTCTGCTGACTGAAAAACTGTCTCATCAGCCACTGAGAATGGTATTGCATCCACCTAGTAGTGGCTGAAGATCACAGGTGATTGTAAACAACCTGACAACCAAAATTTATTCTTTGTGTTCAACATCTAGTTAGTTTAATATTTTCTTTATATATTACTGAATAGCTTTCCATTCTTTTGCTGTAAGAGCATATCTTCAAAGTGCTAGTGCCAATAAACTTTTGACAAATGAATATGAGGTTTATTGAGATAAGATATTCCGTCACAAAATGCAATTTGTATGAGTGTTCTTAGATGTTCAGGGTTAAATGTTGCACCTCTTTTCCTCCCAATACTTATTTGTTGTAAGGTGAAGCAGAATCACTAGGTGCTATATTTATTTATCCTAGACCTGTTGTTGTTATCTATGATAAGCTTTCCTTACCCCAACTTTAGTATTAAAACAAAACTTAACGTACAAGTATATAGAATTCAGTCATACTCTGTACATTATCAACAAATTCATTTCAATATAATGCATGCCTCTGTTTACCCCTACAGTTTGCAGGACACAGTCTGAAGCAAACAAGTAATCCTTTCTGATTATAGTCTCTGACTGCCAAAGATAGGTTTATCATTGTTTTGTGGGGTACTGTCATGATTTGTTGCCTTTCACCACCAGTACAGTGATGTTCTGGCTTCTCTCCCAGAAGCCAACAAATGACTGACAGGATGTGCAAAAAAGGAAATGGGAGATAAGCCACAGAATATTGGCCACAGCAAGTAGGGAAGATAGGGGACTGTGTGGGAGGGTAAGGTTTGTTCCAAGTTAGAACAAATCTTTGGAAGAATTTTTTTTTTTTTTTAAATCTTATAGGCTGGTTATTCCCTGTTGCAGCCTCCACTAAGCCCTGATGAGTAGTGTATCTTTGTGGTTTCCATGTAAGTTATTTGGACTGGCTCATAGTAAGCTTGCTTCAGCCTATTGTGAAGTTTAATTAGGAACTTCAGCAGATCTTGTGCATATTTTTTAGTTTTCATAAAAGTGTCAGATACAGAATCCAATGCAATTATAACAAGGCAAGAAATTACTACAGTATTTTTTGGCATACAGAAAGTGCTAAAAGGATGCATGGGATCAGTGACAAGAAGTGTCCAGAATAACCATCAGTTTTGTGAATTTCTAGATACTCTCTTACACTTTTCTGGCAAGTCCGCCCCTAGTATCAACAGAATCAACCAGTAAATTGGGTCTATCTTCTTTCAGTTCTCAAAATAAATGAAATAAATTACACAAAAGAAGCCCTGAATTTCTGATGGGGACAAGAGTTTCTCCTGCTCTTCCTGCTTTATCACTGCACTCATGACAGAGCTGCTTGGCAGCCTTAAATAGGACATGGCATGTTGTCATCTTTTCTCCCCCTATCCCTTCAATTTCCTTTAGGGAATCTCAAAACAAATGCTGTATTTCAAGGAAACAAGATGTTTCTGCTACTGGCACTTCTCTTTGCCTTTCTTCTAATCATTCTTATTGTCACTTTTGCTCTTTTCACTGTTCTATGGGAATGACATCGCTATGTCACATTGCTATTGAGAAGTTCCCCCTAACACCTCAGAAAGAAAAAAAGACAAAAAACAGAGAACAATCATTTCACTTGACACAATGAATTTTATCACCTATCAAAGCTAAAATTATGAAAAACTTGTTAAAGAAGACAGATGAATTTCTGTATGTTCTAGATATTCAGCATGTCTGTTTTGCAAAGGACTATTATGGACAGGATAAGAAAGCAAAAAATGAAACACAGAAGTGCAGCAACAAACAGTATGTGACCTCACTGACGATCATGGGCTCTAAATAGCCAATTTAACCAGGATCGTAACATATGGTGCTCTGTGCTCAGAGCTGTCCTCTGTAATAACACTGCCTACACAATGGAAGTTCACCCCATATATGTCAGTTTTCACCAGCTTTAACAATGCTAACTCTCGTTTTTCTTAGCAAGCTGTCAGATAAATGACAAAGAGCAGTTAAAAGCATGGAATCATAGAATAATTTGGGTTGGAAGGGACCTCTAAAGGTCATCTACTCCAACCCTCCAGCAACACACAGACACACCCTCAACTAGATCAGATTGCTCAGAGCCTCATTGAGCCTCAGCTTGAATTATCTCCAGGGATGAGGCCTCAACTACCTCCCTAGGCAACATTTTCGATCCACCCTCATCGTGAAGAATTTTTTCCTCATATTTGGATTATAAATTTATTTCTCTAATTTAAAAACATTGCTCCTTGTCCTATCACTACAGGCCCTTGCACACAGTCCATCTCCAGCCTTTCTGTAGGATCCCCCAGGTACTGGAAGGTCACTATTAGGTCTCCTCTGAGCTTTCTTTTGTTCAGGATGAATCCCAGCTCCCTCAGCCTGTCTTCTTAGGAGAAGTGTTTGATCCCCTTGATCATTTTCATGGCCCTCTTCTGGATCTGCTCCATCAGTTCTATGTCCATCCTGTATTGAGGGCTCCAGAGCTGGACACAGTATTCCAGGTGAGGTCTTACTGGAGCAGAGTAAAGTGGCAGAATCACCTCTCTCAATCTGCTGGCCACGCTTCCTTTGATACAGCCCAGGACATTGTTGGTCTTCTTGTCTGCAAGCATGCCCTGTTGACTCAGTTACATCTTTTCATCCACCAGCCACGCCCAAGTTTTTCCTGTAGAGCTGCCTTCTAAAACCTCATCCCCAAGCCTGTACATATAGTGTGGATTGTTCTGAATCAGGTGTAGGACCCTGCACTTGGTCTTGTTTAACCTCATAAGGCCCACATCTCCAGGTTATCCAGATCCTTCTGGATCCATCCTGTCCCTCTGGATTATTGGCAGCACCACTGAACTTGATGTCATCTGCAAACTTTATGATGGTGCACTTGATCCCTCTGCCTATATCATTGATAAAAATATTAAACCGTAAAGGTCCCGGTATGGATCCCTGAGGGACATAATTTGTCACTGGTCTCCATCTGGACTTTGAGCCATCGACCATTATCCTCTAGATGCGACCATCCACCCGATTCCTTATCCACTGAGCACTCATCAAATCCTTAACTCTCCAATTTGCTGAGTAAGATATTGTGGGGAACTTGTCAAAAGCCTTGCAGAAGTCCAGATAGATCACATTGACAGATCATCTCTTGGACACTGATGTGGTTACCTTATCATAGAAAGACACAAGGTTTGTCAGGAAGGATTTGCCCTCAGTAAAGCCATGCTGGTTGCCTTGAATCACCTTCCTATTTCCCATGTCTATTAACAGATCTTTTAGGAGAATCTGCTCCATGATCTTCCCAGGCACAGAGGTGAGGCTGATAGGTCAGTAGCTCCAAGGATCCTCCTTACTACTCTTTTTGAAAATGTGTGTAACATGTCTCTTCTTCCAGTCATCAGGGAGTTCACCTGAATGCCATGACATTTCAAATATCGTGGAGAGTAGCTTGGCAACTACATCAGCCAGTTCTCTCAAGAGTCTGGGATGTATCTCATCAGGTCCCATAGACTTATCTAAGTGCAGATTTCTCAGGTGCTCACAAGCATGATCTTCACACGCAGTGAGAGGAACTCCACCACTCTGTTCCCCACCTTGTGGTTTTATAACTTGGGAGGTGCTGGGAGAGAGATTGTCAGTGAAGACTGATGGAAAACAAGTTTTTGAGAACATCAGCCTTCTCCTCATCTCTTATTACCAGCTCACCAGACTTGCTCCTCAGGGGGTGTATTTTTTCTTTAACATTCCTTTTTTCATTGATGTACCTGTAGAATCAAAGTGATCCATCCTGCTACGATCAGCGGGGCCACATCAGATGAGACGATGTACTCTCTGACTCCTTCCCAATAACCAGTGGTGTGAAAGAAGGCTGCATTCTTGCACCCACTCTATTCACAATCTTCTTCAGCACAGTGCTCCAAAGGGCCATGGCAGACCTCGATGAAGAAAATGGCATTTACATCCGATATGGTACCGATGGGAGCCTGTTCAGCCTAAGGCCATTGAAGGCCCACACCAAAACCCTAAATCACCAGGTCCCAGAGTTGCTTTTTGCTGATGATGCCGCCCTTGTTGCCCTCACAGAAGCAGCTCTGAAGTGCATAACATCCTGCTTTGCAGAGGCTGCAGATGTTTTTGTGCTGGAAGTCAGCTTGAAGAAGACAGAAGTTCTCTACCAGAGAAGGAACAGGAAGACTTCCATCATCCCCACATCACCAGAGGCAAATCAGAGCTTAAATCAGTCCAGCAGTTCAGCTATCTGGGATGCATTATTTCCTCAGATGCCAAGATCAATAAAGAGATAGACAACAGATTAGCAAAGGCACACAGAGCATTCGGAAGACTTCATAAAAGAACCTGGAGCAATAAACACCTGAAGAAACGTACAAAGATCAGTGTCTGCAGACACTACTACATCACTGTCTACTCTTTTATATGGGTCTGAATCGTGGGTCATCTACTGCCACCACCCACGACTCTTTGAATACTTCCATCAGTGCTGCCTCCATCCAATCTGAAACATCCACAGGGCTGACTGTGTGACCAATGTCACTGTCCTTGAACAGGCAGGGGTCACCAGTACTGAGGCCATGATACTGAGCCCTTCTGAAATCTTCATTTGCTAAGCCAAGAGATGATGATGGTGATGATGATGACCTATAGAATCCCTTCTTGTTATTCTTCACATGCCTTGCCAAATTCAGCTCCAAATGTGCCCTGGCCTTCATGACCTCATCCCTACACAATTGAGCAGCATCTCAATACTCTTCCCAAGATACCTGTCCCTGCTGGAACAGCCTGTACAATTTCTTCTGAACTTTTAGTTTGACCAGAAGGTCACAACTAAGCCATGCTGGTTTCTTCCTTTCCTTACTAGATTTCTTACACGTCTCCTCCTCCACAGAATACTTGAAATTCATAGATAAATAAAGACTATAAACTGCTGAAACTACAAATCTGAGAGATGTTTTATACTGAGACATTTTTATTCTGATTAATTCAGCACTCACAGAAACTAGAAACACAACTCTAATGCTTATTTAGAGGATCAAAACTATAATGGATTCATAAAGTCACAGATCTTCTTTTTTGCATTTGGATTACTTATTCTGGAATACTTAAACACACTATTAAAACAAGAGATTAAAACCCCAAAGACACAGATTCTCAGTTTCTGGCTCAGAGGTTACCTTTGTCTAAACCCTACAGCAGATTACACAGTGTACAGGGGCACACACCACCTCCGGACATGTATGGACCACTCAGTGGATAGGGAATTAGCTTGGTGGTCACACTCAAGAGAGTTGGGGTAATAGCTTGATATGCAAATGGAGACCAGTGAAGAGTTGCATTCCTCAGGTGTCAGTATTGGGACTGTTTTTTAACATCCTTGTAGGAAACATGGATGGTGAAATTAAGTGCACCCTCAGAAAGTTTGGTGACTACACCAAGTCGTGATGCAGTCAGCTTGCTGGAGGGACATTAACAGGCTTGAGAGGTGGTTCAATGCCAAACTCATGAAACTGAACCAGGCCAAGTGCAAGGTCTTGCACATAGGTTGGGACAAACTCAAACACAGGCTGGGCAAAGAATGGATTGAGAACAACACTGAGGAGAAGGACTTGGGTGTGCTGGTTGATGAAAATTTCACCACAAGGTGCAATGTGTGATTGCAGCCCAGAAAGCCAACCATGTCCTGGGCTGCATCAAAAGAAGTGTGGTCAGGAAGTTGAGGGAGGTGATTCTGCCCCTCTGCTCCACTCTCATGAAACATCACCTGGAGTACTGTGCCCAGTTCTGGAGCTTCCAACACCATGGAGCTGATGAAATGAGTCCAGAGGAGGGCCACAAAGCTGATCAGAGGGCTGGAGCACCTCTTCTGTGAAAACAGGCTGAGGGATTTTGAGTTGTTCAATCTAAGAAGAGAAGGCTCCTGCAAGATCTTATAGCAGCCTTCCAGTACCTGAAGGGGGCCTACAGGAAGAGGAACTTTTAAAAAATAGTGATATGGCATTGCATAATGGTTTTAAATTGGAAGAAGACAGGTTTAGGAAGATATTAGGAAGAAATTGTTCACTATAACAGTGGTGAGACACTGGCACAGGTTGCCCAGAGAAGTTGTGGATGCCCCTTCCCTGGGACTGTTCAAGGCAGGCTGGATGGGGACTTGAGCAACCTGGTCTAGTGGGAAGTGTCCCTGCCCATGGCAGGGAAGGTGGAACCAGAAGATCTTTAGGTTCCTGCTAACCCAAATCATTCTGACTCTATGATACTGTGGTGGAAGAGTGACTTTTTTTCCACTGTCTAAAAGCTTGCTTTCTGATATTATTTCTCTGTGTGAAAAAAAGGATGTCCAAAGCCCTCTCTTGGATTTTTCCACAGCTTTCACCATTTCCACCCAGGGCGTCACTATCTGGGATTTAATATCAAAGGTCCAAATGAATCATTAAAATTACTATAGCCTTCCCTGGAGAAAGGCACTAGAATAACACCAGCTGTCAGAAGGCACAAAACGCACTTCCTGTACTGGGTTTATTGAAAAAAATATTTCTTAATCTTTTTGAAATATCAACATTCAGGTACCAGCTATACTGAAATACAAGTATTGTATATCATGAAATGCAAGATGCAGCATCACCTCCAAATACTGCTGCTCATTTCTATTGCCACAATGACTGAGCACAGGATGGAGACAAATCATAGGCAGAAAGTTTAGCTACTAGCAGACTAAAATAACAAAGCAAAGTGTGCAATGACAATATAAATTACTTCATTATAGAGAATTCAGATGTGAATTGTCAGTCCAGGTCATATTTAGAAATACTTACATTCCTTTGGAAGACCACCTCTAATACTGTTGTCTACCTTCTCTCCTTCACAAGACTGCTTGTTGCAGTGGACTATGACACGGTATCAGTAATTGCTTGTGCTGCCTCTTGGATGTGCTAGAGGAACTGTGATTGGATGTAAATCCTCAAGCACTTAGAAAAAACTGATACTAAATGCTGCAGGCATCTTCTCAACAATGTAGACTACACCTCTGCTGTAACAAAATCCATTTTTAATGTTGATTTATCAAATAAATAAATAAATCCAATTCAAAAAGAGCCTGATCTAGAACACTGAAATACCTAACTGTCGACAAGGACTGAGATATTTGCAGTTATTGTCTCATAATGCACAAGGACTTTTCTTACTTCAAAACCAAATCTCTCCACTTACAGCCTCCACACCACAGCAACAAAACAAAACAGAAACTGCAGATGTATTGCTCTCTGAATGAAAGGTAGACCTCAATGGTCACACTGTATACAACCCAGAGAGCATCTCAGATTTTGTGATTTAAAGTGCAGTAAGGAACATACACAGAGGAGTAGTCATAGAATTGCTTTGGTTGGAAGAGACCTTTCAGATTACTGTTCCCCAGGGATCAGTGCTAGGTTGTTTTGTTCAATATTTTCATCAACAACCTGGATAAGGGGATGAAATGCACCCTAGGCAAGTTTGCTGATGATATGAACCTGGGAGGGGTTCATATTATGGCTGGTACACCAGAATGATAGGCTGCTTTCCAGCAAGGTCTGGACAGGATAGCGTGCTGGGCAAAAATCAACCTCATGAAGTTCGGTAAGGACAAGTGTAGAGTCCTGCACCTGGGAAGGAATAACACCAGTACAGATGAGGGGATATACTGATGGAAAGTAGGTCCATAGAAGAAGACCTTGAAGTCCTAGCAGACAGTAAATTCACCATGGGTCAACAATGTGCCCTTGTGGCCAAGAGGGCCAATGAGCCCAGGGTGCATCAGGAAAAGTGTGTTCAGCAGATCTAGGGAGGTTCTCCTCCCCCTCTCTTCTGACGTGGTGAGACCACACCTGGAATACTGTTCCCAGTTTTGTACTCCCCAGTTCAAGACACAGGGACCTACTGGAGAAAGCCCAATGAAGAGGTACAAGAATGATTAAGGGACTTGCACATCTATCCTATGGAGAAAGACTGAGAGAACTGTTTAGCACTGAGAAAAGAAGGCTGAGAAGGGATCTTATTAATATCTATAAAAATGTGAGGGGTGGGTGTCAAGAGGAAGAGGCTGATTTCTTTTCACTGGTGCCCTTTCAGGACAAGGAATAATGGGTTTAAGCTAGAACATAGCAAGTTCTACCTCAACATAAGGAGAAATTTTCTTACTATGAGGGTTTCAGAGGGTTCAGAGAACTGGAACACGCTGTCCAGAGAGGTTGTGGAGTCTCCTTCTCTGAAGACTTTCAAAACTGCCTGGATGCATTCCTGTGTGATCTGCCCTAGATGATCCTGCTTTGGCAGGGGGTTTGCACTAAATGATCTCTAGAGGTCCCTTCAAACCCCTGACATTCTGTGATTAAGATCAACTCCAACAAATAGCACAGTGCCAAGTCTACCCCTAAACTATGTCCCTAAGAACCGCAACTAGATGTCTTTTAAACACCTCCAGGCACAGTGGCTCAGTATCCAATCTTAACCTCTCCTGACACAGCTTGAGGTCATTTCATCTTGTCCTATCTCTTGTTACCTAGGAAAACAGATCAACATCCACCTCACTACAACCTACCTTCAAGTAGATGTTGAGAGCCATAAGGTCTCCCCTCTTCCTCCTTTTCTCCAGATTAAACAAGCCTTGATCCCTCAGCTGCTCCTTGAATGATTTGCCCACTTCATCAGCTTCATTGCCTGTAGTTGAACTCATTCCAGCACATCAATGTCCTTCTAGTAAGGGGACAAAAACTGAATGCAGTATTCAACGTGTGGCCTCATCAGTGCCAAGTGCATAGGGGACAATCATTTCCCTAGCTCTGCTTGCCACATTATTTCTGCTACAAGCCAGGATGACCTTGGCCCTCTTGGCCACATGGGCAGACTGCTGATGAATATTCAGCTGGTTGTCAACCAGCACCTTCAGGTCCTTTTCCTCTGGACATTTTTCCATCCAACCCCCTACCCCAACCAAGGCTGTAGTGTTGCCTGGGTTGTTGTGACCAAAGTGCAGGACATGGAACTTGTCCTTTTTGAACCTCATACAGTTGGCCTTGAACCACTCATCTAGATAGTCCAGGTCCCTCTGTAGAGTCTTCTAATCTAAAGCACATCACTATGGTGCCATCTTCAAATTCACTGAGGGTGCACTTGATCCCCTCATCCAGATCACTGATAAAGATTATAAAGACAACTGGACACAACCCCATGGGGAGCTCCAGGCTGAGAGCAGCCAGGCAGAAAGGGACCTGGGGGTTTGGATTGACAGGAAGCTGAACATGAGCCAGCAGTGTGCCCAGGTGGCCAAGAAGGCCAATGGCATCCTGGCCTGTGTCAGGAACAGCGTGGCCAGCAGGTCCAAGGAGGTGATTCTGCCCCTGTACTCAGCGCTGGTGAGGCCACACCTCGAGTACTGTGTCCAGTTCTGGGCCCCTCAGTTCAGGAAGGAGATTGAGGTGCTGGAGCAGGTCCAGAGAAGAGCAAGGAGGCTGTGAAGGGACTCCAGCACAAGTCCTGTGAGGAAGGGCTGAAGGAACTGGGGGTGTTCAGTCTGGAGAACAGGAGGCTCAGGGGAGACTTTTCAGGCTCCCTGAAAGGAGGTTGTAGCCAGGGTGGGGTTGGTTTCTTCTCCCAAGTAGCTACCAGTAAGACAAGAGGGAATGGTCTTGAGCTCTGCCAGGGGAGGTTTAGGTTAGATATTAGGAAAAGCTTCTTTTCAGAGAGGGTGATCAGCCATTGGAATGGGCTGCCCAGGGAGGTGGTGGATTCTCTGACCCTGGAGATTTTTAATAAGAGACTGAACGTGGCACTCAGTGCCATGGTCTGGTAATCACAGTGGTGGTGGATTAAGGGTTGGACTTGATGATCTCAGAGGTCCTTTCCCACCTGGCTGATTCTGTGTAACACTGAGTCCTGGAGAACTCCACTTGTGACTGACTGCTGACTGGCTTTAACTCATTCACCACAACTCTTTGGGCCCATTTGTTTTTTTAATCCAGAGGAGAATACGCCTGTCCAAGCCATGAGCAACCAGTTTCTCCAGGAGAATGCTGTGGAAAACAATGCTGAAGGCTTTATTCAGGAGTAAAGGCTTGGTTAAGGAAGACATACACAGCTTTTCCCTCATCCACTGTGACAGGTTACCTTGTCATAGAAGGAGATCAGGTTAGTCAAGCTGGATCTGACTTTCATAAACATTCTGACTGGGCTTGATCATCTACCTGTCCTGCATGGGCCATGTGACAGCACTCAAGATGATCAGGAAAGAATACCGTTTACTTACACTAACAACAACTTGGGATTCTCCCCCAGGGTATTTAAAATTTTATACATAAGTAAACTTCAATATCTGAGAAATTGCTTGGATAAATCAGGTTGCATCCTCAAATTTCTAAGCCTCAAATTTCTATTTTTCAATAGTATGAATAATTATTTTGTTTCCCCACCTCCCCCCACACTTAGTGCATAACAGCTCTGAGCTCAGAACAGTGAAAGGAGAAAAGCAATCAGTTCTTTCATGGTAAAGCAAAACTGCCACAGTTAGAAAGATATTGAAACAAAAAAATTATTTTTTATATATTTTCTTCAATTTATTAATAATCTTTTATATATATTTATTTATGGCTTTGAGCAAAGACAGAAGAAAAAAATCTAACTCATCCCTGATCATACAGTTATTGTAAGAATCAGATCTATAGTCTTCCCAGCAGCAGTAAGATCCAACCTTTTTCATTAATACATTTCATCCTGTACAGACATGAGATTTCATACTTATGGGCTTATTTATGTACAGAGAAAATAGGTCAGTTCTGAAACTAGCAATGGACCTTTATATTACAGGAATGTGAGTCATTTGTTTCTTAATCTAAGTATATATACATTGATACATACATATATATACGTATATAATTTTATACCCTGTACCATTATTTTTTTTAAATTAACATACAAATCCTAGATATTGTCCACTCTATTACAAAGTCATTAAAAATTATTTATGGTTTCACTGAAAGACCATGTGAATTAATATTTCTTCATAGTGCTTAAAATAAAATAAAAATATATATAAAAATATTTTGCTACTAACCCCATTTCTCCTATCAAATGTAAACCTTAAAGAGTTTGAAAGATCAGTATATGATCTTAATTAACTGACAGAATTTGTTAGTATTAAAATAATATAAGGGGTATTGTACTGTTAAATAAACGGTCTTGCAGCGTATCCATAATGTTTCAAACACTTTTAAACAATCATATCCCCATATACTACTCTGGGCCACTTAAATAAATGGCAGCAGCATGTTAATGGATTAATTACATTGCTTTTTACTGGTGAGTGGGAGTCAGCAAAAACTCAAAGTTTTTTTTTATTTTTTATTTGATATACCACTCTAGTAAAAGGCAAAACAGGCAGCATGGGTTCAAGCTCTGTTAGCTTTAGAATATTTACTTGGCTATTAAGTACATCTGGATTCACTGCATTACGTAGTTTGTGATGTTATTTAATTTTTCCATGCATTGTTAAACTCAGCATTAATCGGAAAAGAAGAACTCCTTTGCATTCACTTCCTTAACATGAGTCAGCTGGGTTTTAAGGAACAGAATATATGCTTTTATCATATCCATAATGCTGATTTTTCAATGAGTTACATTATGACACATTTAGTTTCAATCTCTATTTAATATGACAAATCAGGCACAAATGATTACGAAATAACTTTTTTTGTGTGTGTGTGTGTATAAGATAATGTAAAGGTTTGAACAAACAAAACAAAACATTCACAAAACAGTATGCTTTAACCCTGCTTTCTGTCACCATTTCCTTTCTGTTTTGAAGACAAAAAAATAACAAACCTCGTACCTATGGGCTATGTTTGACACTACATGCCTTAGGGTATACTATCCATTTAATTACAATATACACAGAGCAAATCGTGCATTTCCAGACAGACTTGATGCTATATTATATTTTTTTTGTAAATTAACACCACAGTTAACTACAAAACTACAGTGAAGACACAGAAAGCACCTGAAAGCCTAAATCAAGCTGTGGTTTACAAACAAATTTTTAAATTAAAAACGTCACTTCTAGAGTTCAACCAGAGATTCAAAGTCAGCATTATAGGAATTTTAAGGTAGACACAATTAATGAATTGTTATTATTTTCTAATATACCATAAAGCCTTCCCCTACAATGGCTGACTGAACCTATTTTTATTTTTTTTTTATTTTATTTTTTTATTATTATTATTTTTTATTATTTTTTTTTCTCCAAAGCATGCATGGAATATTCTCAGATGCTATTGAGGGCAAGGAGAAGAAAAGCAATGGTATTGGTGCAGTACAAGTGGTTTGCAGGATCACGAGTACAATTTTGCATAAAACACTGCATGTAAAAGTAACATTGTAGGTTTTAAGCCATTGCATTACACTTTAACAGCTGTGTTACACTTAGCTTTAACAAATTTTAAAACTGTAAATTTTGAAGTGAAGATTGGAACCTAAATTCCTAAACAAAGACCTTGCAATGATACACTACACAGCAGCTATTTTTGTTGGGGTCTAAAAAGTTATTTACAATGGCAATATTCATAGTCTTTGTAAAAGTCTTTAGCGATGTGAAGATTGAAGTCCACCCAGTTTTCTGAAACAACAGAAGGGCTGACATGTCATGAGGAGTGCTAGTGACAGCCTTTTGACTGTAGGTATTTGCAATTTATTTCTTTTCCAATCTAATTCCCAACAGAGTACTAACACATAAAATGCAATGGGAAATAACAACTGAATTCTTTATGAGATATTAACAACATGTATGCAATAAATGAAATAACGGTTTCAGAATATCACTTATCAGTGCTATGTGTTAATTAGATTGGTATTTCTGCTTGTGTGTGTGTGGGGGGGTGTTCTTTTGGTTTTTTGTTTGTTGTTTTTTCATATACTTGTTTGAAGTTTGTTATTGTCAATTTTCCCATGAAAATAGCAAACCTCATAAACAGATAAATCTGTTATTTTAAAGTCAACACATTTTTTAAAAATTAATATTACAGCTGAATTTAGACGTTTTTAATGGTTTCAAGAAAGGAAGACATGAATTCAAACAAGTTTAATTTCTTTTTTTAAAACATATATATTGTGAATATATTTCTTTTTTTATTTTTTTTTTTTAATTTTTTTTTTTTTTTTTTTTTTTTTTTTTTTTTTACATTCGTTACTTGGGCAAAGCTGTCTAAAGTATTTTTTCTCATAGTAGACTGCTGGGGTACATTAGGAAACATCAGGCTAAAAGAGTTCCGGGGACGGTGCTCGGTTCGTCTCAAGTCTGTCGCTCAGCTACCTGAGATCATAAGTTTGAGGCGAACCGCGGCACCGTCCCCGGAACTCTTTTAGCCTGATGTTTCCTAATGTACCCCAGCAGTCTACTANAGGCTCTGGCAGCCGGGGCCACGCCGGGGCCAGGGGCGGGCTGCGGGAGGGAGGCCAGGGACTCCCCGACGGTGGGGTGAGGCCTGGCGATCAGGGTGGACATCTCATGGGGCAGGGAAGGCTGCGAGGCGGAGAGGGGCCGCACCTCCCGGGTCAGGTTGGTGTTATGGAGGGCCTGGGTGCTCTTGTGGACCTCATTCTTCTGCGCGGCCCCGGGGGGCTGCTGGGGTGCCTGTGGCGACTGCTGCTGCTGCGGCTGCTGCTGCTGCTGCATGAGGGAGAGCTGCGAGGCAGTCGGCGAGGCGTACTGGAAAGTTCGGCCGGCCAGAGGGCTCTGTACGGGCGGGCTGCAGATGGCGGTGGTGTACGAGCAGGGCGAGAGGATGACAGCCTGCTGGGGCGTCTGCGTGCTGGGCGAGGGCGAGTGGAGGTTTCCGTGGGAGAGGCTGCTGGCGGTGTAGACAGGAGGGGACTGTGTCCTGACACGCGAAGAGGAGGCGGAGGTGGTGGAGTTCAGGGCGGGCATCTGCTGCAAGCTTACGGGGACGATGGTCTGCACCATCTCCCTGTCGTGCTTCACGATCTGCTTCAGGATCTCGTTCTCCTGGTTGTTGAAAACACCGGTGTTGAGATCCTTCTGGAACTTCTGCAGGAGGATCGAGTTCTTTTTACCTACACAGAGAGACAGAAGAGTTGGTGAGGCTGACACCCATGGGCAGACCCTCTCTCTGACTTTGCATTTTAGCCCGCATCACTGAGGCCTTGTAAAACCCTCAGCAAACACCGGGCTGAGCAAGGGCCACAGCTCGGCAGTGATCCCGCTGCAGAAGACTGTGCCACAGCAGGGACCCTTCCGCGCCTGGGGCTGGCAGGCAGCTCCTGATGGCTGCCATCCACACATGCCCGGGTGCCCGCTCTCCGCACCAGCATGTCAGGCTCTCCTGACACCCCTGTGATCAGAGGCACCTGGGCTTCGGTGCCTCTTCCTTTTAGGGTAGTGCTAGTACTACAATTACTCTGCAAATGTAACCACAGTAATTTACTCAACAGGGTGGAAAAAGCCATTGGACTCTGCATGCATCGGGTCTTTTTCTGTCATTGCAAAACTGTCCTAATTTCCACCAAACTGTTACATAAGTTATAAATACACTTGCCATTTAGCACATTCCCTGGAACTAATTATTAGACATTAGTAACCAGTGGCTGCTAGCCTGCAAGAAATAATCTTTTCGAATATTTGTGAACTAGTATGAACTCACCAATAATGCAACACCTGCTTATACAATCAAGACTGCTGTACACTGTGTCCTGATGTCTCTGCTTGATGGCTCTTAGTGTCTGCAGTATATAGACACTAATTTGTGTCAGACACACAGCAATACAATTGCACCCAGTTGCTACTACTCGATGAGCAGGCTGGACTCTACTACTAATATTATTTACTTACATAGCACACATTTTTTAGAGATAGACTACATTTCTAGAGAGCCTTGAGAGACAAACTGGAAGTGTTTGAAAAGTCTTGATTAAAAAAAAATTAGTGCACTGAGTGCTCATGACCTGCAAATGTTTAAAACACATATCTATTAAATATGAGCTTTTTACTTGCATTTAATTTATTTTTTCTATATTAAAGAAAACATGCTTTCTTTTAAATTACATCTTCAGATTAGAATAGACAACATTACTATGCAATTCTTTATGCATTTGCTTTGAAGAAAGTCTAAACTGTATTGAGGTAGTGTTATATGGGGAAATCCTTACGTTGGAGTTTTCTTGTGAAGTTGAGGGAATACCACCAAGCAGCAAAAATTATTTTTTATGCAGAGATGCATTTTAAAAGCAGTGTCAATAAAATAATGATCAGAGTACACTTCTCCCAATCAATATTTTATCTAGTATGTCCTATTAAAGAGGTACAGAATGTCTGGATGCACAACAGCAGACTTTGCACATCCTGCTTTGACAATCTGCCATATCCTTCTGCCTTTCACTTGGGTATTGTTGGCCTGCTTTTCTGATTGCAAGCAGATCTGAGTAGCACCAGTGTGCAGCCATCAATGCTAGCAGTGCCCATGTTGTGAGGAAAATGAGAGCCCTGCTGCAAAAGATTAATTCACTTCACCCATCACGGATTTTCTGAGCATTAAGAGGCTTCAGCTCTTTCCAGCATTATAGATGTCATCTGTAAACAATTTATGTAGGAAAATGTCATCTACTCGTGGAACAGTGTGAACTCTGTCAAGTGCTGATGTCAGCAACAGAAATATACAGGATTAATAAAACTGATGATATTTAAAGTATGTAAAATAATCCTCATAGGAGTGTGAGAGCTTCCTAAAACTTATTTTGTTATTTAAAAGTCAGATTGAAGAATTTGTTGTCTGGACACATCCTAACACAGATCAACAAAACATTTACTGTAGTATAACAGAAAAAGAAAAACAAACAAGAAGAGTTTAATCTGGGTATTTTATCCTGCAATTCAAGGAAAAGAAGAAACAGGAAGGTTTTAAGAATTCCTCGTATGGGGAAAAAAAAAATACCTATCCTGTCAAGTCTGTCAATTGCCACTGTTTCAAAGGCCCTCCTCATCATCGGGTACTCTTCCAGAACCTCGTTGAAGTTGTCCACCGAAAGGGAATAGAGGCGGCAGTACGTGTCTGCTCGTACACTGGCAGTTCGACGGCCCTTGGTCAAAAGGCAAATCTCTGCAAAGAGAAAAAATTTAGCAGAAACAGAAGACAAGTTAGTGAACAATGTGAAACTCAAAAGCTAGGAAGTGACTCAGTGATTCAGTACTCAGCAGCAATTTTTCTATTGCTTTTTACACAAGGCTGCAGGGACAATGATGAAGGTTTTTTATTCCATTTCTGTTATGAAAAAAAAAAAGTAATATGCTTTAAGAACCCTGCTTATACACCTCCTCAGTCTCAAAAAATATTTTAACAAGACTTTTAAAAAAAATTTCTTCAAGTTGTAAGAAATGACTGATCAGCTGCCAAACAGCTTGCTGACTCAATTAACCCAAATGATTCTACTGATTATTTTTTTTAAAGATCTATCTGACAGATAATGCCAATTCCTTTAATATGTTAACTGGATTTGTTAAATTTATTTAATACATGATATAATAGTATTCAATATAATAACTGTTCAAAGAAAAAATGCTTCAAGCATGAAAATGCTTCCTGTTTCCTTGGGGTTTATGTCCTAGATATTCTTGGAGAGTAAACATGTTTTTTTACGTTTTTATTTCTCATTGAGCTGAAAGACAGAGCCCCTTTTAATATGTGCTTACTTGATTTGATTAATCTAGTAGCCTTTCTCTGCAAGTGCCTCCAACAGGAATTCGTAATTTTGAAACAGAAGACATCAAAGCCATACGTAGAGTCCCAAGAAACAGCCCCAAACTTGTGACTGCTGATTCCTGAACTCGCAGGAACAGGGTTACTAGATAAAGTTCAAAGTCAATGCCCAAAGCTTGTAAGAACAAAACATATGGAGCATAATATTTATCTTTCTATATCAAACCACAAAAATTACAAAGTCAATTGCAAAAACAAGCATTTGCGTTGATCCCATTGTCAAGCTGGGGAGTGAGGATATCAGAAATTCTTGGATTCTGGCAAGGAGAAAGACAGTTTTCTTACCCAGTTCTAGAAGTCAAGAGCAGTGAGTTCAGATCTGTTGATATTTAATTACTAGCTAGGAAACTCTTCCCTGATTTTGTGCCTGTCAGAAATGATCATCGTCAGTCGCAATCAACTATCATTCTCAAGTGTGGAAAACCAAATATTCCTCGTTAACAAAAATAAAGAATTCTGCAGGCTTTACTTCAAATCTGTAGTGATAGCGATATTTTTGTTGTTTTTATTGTTTGTGGGTTTTTTTGTTTTGTTTTTTGAGTGTCTTTAAAAAATAAATTTTAAAAATTAATTTAGAATGTACAGAACCTTAGTGATTTTTTTGTCTAATGCTTCTTGTGAAAGAACTTCCACATGCCACCTAACCTTGAAGCCTCAGGGGCTAAGATGCTTAAACAACAGTGGATAAATCAAAGTGAATTAATATGGGACCAGTACTAGCACAGAATGTGCCTAAACCCCAACAGCTTTGGGGAGAATTCATAGACTAATGGGTATTGAAAGTCTTTACCTAATGTCCCTCACAAAACTTGATACTTGCAAAATAATGAGAGTTTATTGTAAAGAGCCAGCCAAGTCAAACAGAAGTCAGTCCTTTCCTCTTCCATCCCCTAGCTCAGCATGACCCCTTCTCCTTGGATTGAACTCACTGCATTTTAGTTACAAGAGTGAGATGGACATTTTGCCCAAAGGGAGAAGTTAAATGCAGTGAATGCCTGCTCCATTTTCTAAGATAATCTTTAGATCTCATACAGAACAAAGTTTTGTAATACATGGTTGAATTTAGAGACAACTTAACTAGGTGGAAAATCAGCGTGACTGATGATCACCTCTTGTTTTCCAGCTTTCTTCACTTAAAATTTCTGCAAAATTTGAAGACTAGAGACATAAGGATGTTTCTACTGCTACAACCAAAAAATAAAAGTACTTGAGATGAAAAAAGATCACATGCCAAAAATGAAACAAATGTTGACTATGAATCCCAACCATCCCAAAAAAGTATAAAAAAATATGAAGAAAGCAGTATTTTCATCATTATTAGAACATTTTTTTCAATCAATTCAACAAGTCCAAAAGAGACAATGTTAGATTTTGAAGGCTCTTAATCACCATAATGGAGACTTCTAGTTAGATAAGATAATGAAAGATGGGTCAGAAAAGATAAGACAAATATCCCAGCACCTAGAAACTGATCAAGGAGTGCCACTGTAGAGCCTGCCTGCTCAGGAAGCAGAGAAAGCTTTGTGTTCTTTGTTCCAGTTGAGCAGTATTATTCAAAAGATGAACTACAGCCTTCTGAAGGAAAAGGGTACCATGTGATGAATACTCATGCAATGCATTTCTTGACTGATGAGAGATGTTTTAGTCACTGATACATCATCTATTTTGCCTTCTTATAGCTACCAATAGCATCATTTGTACTCTGGTCACATGATAACATGCTTCTTAATTGCATGCAATCTGCATTTAAGTGCATTTCATCTATTAGCTAAATGTTTGGAACAAACTCGGAAGCACAGTAAGATGTAATAGGTGCAATCTCATTACTTGAACTGGAAAGAAAACACAATGTCAAAATGTATAAGCACTTTTCTTCTTTTAAGTAAATCAAAGTAACAGTTTTGTTTTTTTTACAAATAAATAAAAAATAGATTCCAAGAACTAATGAAAATACATTATATATTTAAAACTACACTTAGTGGCATCAAATAGACCAGATGCCCTCAACAGGGCATTAAGCAGCCTATGAAATAGAAACAATAGCACAGGAGTGTGCAGTGAAAGACAAAGGATACAGACTATTTTCAAACAGCTTGGACAAACAAGGTTCTCTTTTAGCATAAAAAGAAATCAATGGCCAGCATATTACTCACTAATATTCCCATCTGCAGTTGGCATGGTGCATTGCCTTCATGCTGATCCTTTCAAAGTGTCAAATACTTCTATCTATCCTTTTCAAACAAAAGAATGTCTTCAATTCCAATTAATAATTACGTGTCAGGCTGCTATGAACCTGTAATTCACCTCTTAGTGCAAATTTTGCTTCAATAATTTAATCTCTGAGAAACTATTGTCTAGAACATTCTAAAAGGGAAGTCAATCACTGTACTACTGAAAAATGACTATTTGAAAGAAATAAATGATGCTAAAACATTTATTTATTCTTATTTAATACCAATGTAATTTATTTGTCCGTGAAAATCACAATTTGTGTTCTGCTACCATCAGATCTTCCCCACAGAACAGTGCAACTTCCAAAAGAACATGGAAAAGTGCTCGAATTTTATGCTGTCAAGGCACTGACTAAAAAGCTCAATCATAAAACTTAAAGATAAGCCTGGTCTAAAGGTTATAATTATAATAATCAAAACTGGTGACCAATATATCACTTGCATACATACATGGCATGTGGTTTAGTGGTGGTATTGGCAGAGCTAGGTTAATGGTTGGACTTGATGATCTTAAAGATCTCTTCACACCTAAATTATTCCATGATTATGTGATTTAATGTCATCATTTCAGCAAGAGCACTGGGCCAAGTTTTTGAATTACCCTTAATTTCTAAATGAGTTTGCCCATGACTGTACTTCATAAAACAGGAAACATGTAGATTTTATTTTATTTATTATTAGTATGACAGAACACTTTGAATAGGAAATTCTACATACCTGAAGGACAGCACTAAGAAGGACTGATTTCTGGAAAACCTGAATGGACTAAGGTGAACGACACGACTTGTAGGATGATCTTAGAAAAAGTAGGATTAGCAGGCCTTTTGTAAGGGCCACAGTTTTGGTTCCAAGATGAAGTTCATTGTTCTTCTGGACTGTAACGTCATATCACTGTAGGTGATAGTTTTCCTCCCGTTACGCTATTCCCCTGTTACTCTATGATTCCTAAATATTTTTTTCTTAAAGAAAATAACTGCTGGGCATATAGGAGTGGTACTCTTTCTGCAGCATTTGCAATTTTGCATCGCTTTCTTAGTCTTTGCTGAATGAGGCCATGAACTGGTAGCTCAAGCAGTAGTTTCCTCTTTCCACTTTATACAGACCTAGGAAAAACCTTTTTTTACTACAAGAGGCAGCACAGTATCTTACAGCATGGCACCAACCCATTAAGCTGTCAGTTCATTTTCCATATAAATTATGCCCCAGATGTACTCAACTTTCTATATAACACAAAAGTTTGACTAGAGATTGAAAAACATCAAAAACAAAATAACAATATCAAATTACCTTGCAGACAAAATGTGTTCACTAACAGAGAAATTGTGTCACTAAAGGAAACAGCTGTGAGTCTAGTAGTTAGCTGTTTTATTAAAGGACACTGAAATGGTTCTGTCTCCATGTAACACCCTTAGATTAGGGTGGTATCTAGCAATAAATAGAAACTTAATACAATCAATTATTACAGAGTGCACAGCTTTCTGTTGCAAGGACTCAAAGACCAGAATTAAAGAAAAGGTAATTTTACAGGAATTAATTTTTGTAGTAATTTGTAAATAAGTTAACTACTATTTTAGACATACAGTGCAGTCCATATTAAAATCAAGTACAAATAAATATCAGTTTCTGTGCATTTCTGATCTACAGCAGTACGCTAGGTGCTCTGTCCCCTACCAGGGCTGTAAGAAGTTTGCCATCATCTGTCAGATTTTACATTACAGCATCTTCAGATCTACTGAAATGTCCTTTCAGCTGAGGATGGCTGGGTATTCAGTTCCTCAGCAGGAAACCTGTTTCATCTTGTAGCAGGCATATAAATTGCTGTGCAAATGGGCAGGCAGCTATTCAGACCATCTGGTTACTTTCAGTATCAGAAGAAAGATGAAAAATCAAAGCAATTCAAAGGCTTGGATTGGTCTGTCTAACATATTTGGGAATGTTTAATGAGAATGCGTCAGTGGATTATAATATTTATTTGATAGACAGCAATGAGTTACTAAACTATTTCTGAAAAAATCTTAGATGCACAAAACCTGTCTGCCCACCTATCTTGTAAGACTTCAGAGCAAGTTTCCTAGACTTACCAGATTTAGGTTATTCTTTTCTAACACAACTCTAAATAACCATAACTCTTTGGCATTGCGCAAAAGTCAGTGCTTCTTGGTTTCCTTCAAGCTACGGAAGTTGTCCGCTGACCAGAAACTAGTTAATGGGTTCTTTGTTGGTGCACCAGTCACAGGAATGGACCTTGGGGCACTCTGATGCTGGCTTTACAACAGGTAATGTGAGCAAAAGCTTTATATCACTAAGGTAGAAATACATAAACTTAAAGCAATTTTAAAAAGAAGCATTAAGCTTCTAGATTTCCCAGTTCCATGCTAACTTAATAATCTCTAATGCAGAACATAAGGAGAAGCTGTTTCATATGATAGAAACGTGATTGCTTGAACACATATGTCTGCATTTCTGCCTCCATTTTCTCTATTAAACTCTAGAAAACATAAAATACACTTACATATATTTTTTCTAACTTTTTAATATATTCTTTTTCAATATATTATCACTAGCTCACAAGATGGAATTTTTTCTAGTTATACAGAATATATTTTGAAGTTGTTTTGCAAAAACTGTATTTACATTTGTATTAGTCACAACTGTGGAGAAAAAATACAAGCAAGTGATAGCCCTGAAATCTAGATCTATGAAATTGATGGAAATGAAAAGGCTGGAGTTGCATTTAACACTGAATTCCATCCTGTATTTAAGAAACCTTAAAATACGGCCACTGGTCAACAGGAACAGTCCCAAAGCAGAGAACTTAAAGAGAAGGAAAATGGACTTGGTTTGTAGCCCAAAGGAAAGATTTGCAAAACCCACACCTTTTCCCACCTGATTTACACTAAATATGGAACTGCAGACAAGACAGTTTCAGTTTGTCAGAATGAGCAAAAAATGATACTGCCTGTAGGAACCCTTTATTTAAAAAATGCCAACAATTGCCTGCAAAGATATCTGGGTTCATTGACCACAGAGAGAGTCAATGAAGGAGACCTGGGTACACTGCTGAGTAGTTAGTATTTTGAAGAGGGACTGAAAATGTCCAGTTAGAATTAGTAGTCCAAACCAACTTCCTTAATGCCTCAGTTTTGGGCTCCTGTTTCTTTTTGATCTATTTACATAAACTTAATTTAAACTTACCTATTTGTGACAGCTGTTGCTTTTAAATAGCTTTTCTATTAATAAAAAATGAGAAACCCACCAAAAAACAAAACAAAACCCAAAACCAAACAAAAACCAACCAACCAACCAAAAAAACCAAAAAAATTGAACCAAACCCAACCAACCAAAAACCAGAAAAAGATTAGAAAGGAATTAATTACACCTCTATTAATATAGAAATTAAAAATGAAAAAATGTACGTCATTCAGTAAGCTGGAGAGTGTCATGCTTACTGAGCATGGAATTGTCCCCTCATTGCAAGTTAGGAACACAACTCTTGTTTGCAAGTATCTCTCCCTGCTTGCCAGCACCCTTACCAGCTTATTTAATTCCTCCATCATCAGGATGTCCCATATGTCATATGTGTCATGTCATATATGTGAAGAGAGGAAGAGAATGCAATGGGGATTGAAAAGAATATTTGCTTTGATGTTTGAGTGACATAATTCTGCAATGTTAGAACTGTTATAATAATAATAATAATAATAATAATAATAATAATAATAGGGGTAAGGGCTTTAGTATTCTTGAGGCAGGAAATGGTTAATTGGAAAAAGAAATAAGGGCTATCGTCACCCTCCTCCAGAAGCATTTTACAAGTCCCTTTCATCCAAACTGTTATCTTTGGGAAAGGATCCCCACATTTAGATAGAGTTTGTCTCCACAGCCACACCATTACAAAAAGGAAACTTTGAAACAGGCAAGTTAGAAGCAACTGGAGACATGTATCCATAACGGGGATTTTGTAACCATTTTCCTGATCTAAAATAGAGGTTGAAGATGATTAGTGCTTTTGCTATATTTCTTTCCATTACTGACTTCCCTAGAGGTCTCCTTCTCACGCCTTCATTTGCTTAATATTTTATATATTTGCGTCAAATATTTGATACAGTAAGTGGTATAATTAGAGATGTTCTAGCCTTGTTTGTTTTTTTTTTCTAATAGTATTTATAATTTGCAGAGAGATACATTTTTTTAATTGGATACAGGACAAATTTCATGGGGAAAAATTATTCTTTCAAAAAGAACTGCCTAATTTTTATTGGCTCAAACTTTTAAAGCATTTATAGAGATTTCCTATTTAGGTTTTTTCAACAAGCCTTAAGGTATGCTCCTTTCTCTACTATGTGCCAAATTTTTCTTTTATGCTGCTAAACTATGAAAAGCCTGCTTTCTAAAGCAACCCCTGTTCTTCTCAGTCAACTTAATTCAATAAAAATTAGCACACTACTTTATAGCAGCTCTGAGAAAAGCATTGTTATAACATGCTATTAATTTAGATGTTTTGAGCTTTACTCCTTATTATTTCCATGAAAAATTCATTAAAACACCTTGGCAGAGACTTTAAAATATTAGCTACTTATAAGTAAATGTTGATACAGAAAAAGACATTTTGGGCATATATTAATTTTCAAGGCACATTTGGATGCAATAAGCCAAACTATTGTAGCCATTCTCTAATTACTATAATTTTTTACAAGACTGATATATAGCTACATGGTTTTAAGTCCTCATATGTCCTCTAAAATTAATACTGACACACTATTAAGCATATTTCAGTATAATATACTGAATATATATTGGTGGTATAATTTAATTATTTTCTGAAAGTAAGTCATAATTATTTTTACATCAAGAAAGACAGCCAAAAAATATATGATTAGAATACAATAGCCATTACAAAAAGTGGCATCTTATGTCACCAGAGACATTTTATGTTCCATCCTGACCTGTCTTTTTGGTTTTTTACTTCAAACAGCTGTGGCCAAGTTTTCATTACCAGAGCAAACAGAAGCCAGTGACATGCGTACATCCTGCCTATTTTCTATTGTTAACTCAAATTATTCTGAGAAAGTTCTGTTTAACAGAACAGAAACTTGGGCTCATTATATAAAATAGAAAAGCAAGTCTTTATTTTATCCTTATTGTTCATAACAGAGCACACATATTTTTATTTTACTTTAATGAAGTGTTCTTTGTACTAAAGGAGAATAAGGTGTCTATTTATTATCATGTAAAACTCATAATTTGACTGATACTAATTTTAGTTTATTTTTAATAATAATAATTAAGGATAGATTCTGTGACAATGTACCAAAGGCAGAAGTTAGTTTGTGTAAGTCATTTGCTTGCTTTCAATCAGATGGGTGCCAATTCCCCATTAAAAAAATCCATTTTTTTCCTTATGTATTCAGGATTATGCTTCTGTCATCTTGAGTTTGGCAAACAATAACAGTTACAAATTAAACTATTCAACTTGAATTTAAGTGGACGGAAAAAATATTGCACTTCATTTTTTTCTCATTAAATTATTAAACACATGATCAGAACCTGTCAGTTCTGAATTAAATATTTAGATTAAATATTTAATCTAAACTCAAATATTTAGTTTAAGATTCTACTGAATAAAATTAAAGGTTCTTGCAAAAGCTTCTGGTTTATCTGTTGCCTACCTCAGATTTTCAGGCTATGCTGATGTGATATTTTGCTTGCATCTAGTTCTTTTTGTGCAAAGGATAAATTAAAAACAGTATACTGTTTGTGAATTCACAGAAATAAAATTCAAGTTTGGTTTGAAAACATGTTATTTAGATAGCAAGAACTATTACTAGAAGCATTATTATTAATTTAGACTTACATTTGTGAAGCAATAAAACTCCTAAAACCAAACCCACTTCTATCTTTTAGCCTCAGAGTAAGTAATTTTCATCCTATCTTCTTAAAAAGCGTCTTAGACTTCAAAATGATATTGTCCTGCCTAAATAGTAAGAATTTCTTCTGACTGCGTAGAATTTTCTATACATAAAGTATGGTGTCAAAATAACAACAAAATGCATAATAAGAAATTATGCTATAGCATGACAAAACGTAGTCTCAAAATGGCAGACCAGTCTTTGCCAAAATGGCATTTCAGGAATGAGTTGGTATGGAGATTTGGAGAGCCTGATCCCTTAAAGCATTTAATTGCAATCACACCCCGGTGAAGCTGCTTATAATTAATTATTTGTGTTGGAGTGTGAATATGGTGAGAATTAATTCACCACAACCTTGAATAAGGGTTGCCATGTGCAGTATTTTTGCAAAATGTAAAACTGTGTATCATGTCATGTTGTCTGGACGTAAAACAGTGGTCAGGCACTTTAACAGCACTTTCTGTATTTATAATCAGTGCTATATCTCAAATCTTCAAAAGTAAGTCTATCAAAAGGAAGTACCTACAGTCCACCCAGGGAAAAAAAAAAAAAAAAAGTAGCAAAATATAATCTAAAGTGACTCAACATTTCCCATGGTATTATTTTCCACTGCACTGGTCTAAAATAAACTGACAGTTCCTGTTCTGAAATAGGGAAAAACTCCATAAATAATAGGTAGGTCAAAGAAGTTTTGTCTAATTGGCCTTCCAGAAGCTGAAGTGAATGCAAGACACAATTTATTAGAATTTCAGGTGTGGAAGGATAACTGTTAATGCAGCAGTAAATAATTTAAGCCAAATAAAACATTTAAAAATGTTTAAATGTTAAAGATTCTTTATGTGCTGTAGACAGTCCAAATAAGAAAAGATGTCATAATATGTCTTTGGGACGTAGTCTGGGAAGATGGGAATGAAAATCTGGTTTATACATAATTTTGCTAGATTAAAGATTATCTTCAGCCTAGTTAGTGATAAATGCCGTTGAATAAATAAAATAAAATATGTATTTATCTCTTACTACAACACAAGAGACTGACCATTACATTTTAATATTCTTATTCTTACAAAGAAACTCTCATACATGTATAATTAAAAAAAAATAATTGAAAAATCAAATGTACTTTTTCATGTTCAACATACCTGGGAGCTCATAGAAAAATACTATGAACAAAAATACTTTTTAGCAATGTGAGTTTTAGTTAGTCTAAACTAACTAAAGTTACTAGTTATTCTACAACTAACTAGTTAGTCTACAAATGAATTTACTGAATGACTCCAAGTGATGTGATACCATTGTGATTCTCAGTCGTAAAAAGAAGCAGGAAAAACAAAGGGGTGGGGGAACTGCAATGGACATATCACACATTTGGCACCATTGCACACTTACTTCTGGCACAAGAAAACTCCCACCAACTGCAAATATAGTGAAAATTCAATGGGGCCTGCAGACATAATTCATAAAAATATACCTACACTTCCTACTCACTCGGTTTGGATTTCCCTGGCAGTATCTGCATTCCTTCAGCTCTAGCACAGGATCTGTTAGAAACAAGGGGTTATCATTTCCTGGAACATACGTCTAGCTTGCTGAATGAAGGAAAGCCTGTGTAAACACAGGTGGGAAAACAGATGGAGAAGGGAAAAGATAGCAGGAACACAAGTCTTATCTTGTGTTCTTTAAGGTTCAGAGGAATTTTGCCAGTGACTACAGCAAGAGCAGGATGAGAGCTTGGAGAACAATCAGTCCTCTGTCCACCAGAAGAAAGCAAATGAAATAACAGCAGAGTCCTGAATGTGTTCCCAGGAAGCCTCCTTTAGTAAGCTTTACTGGGCCTTACTGGTTGGGTAGTGCTGGATTTATTTCTTTCTTTTTCCTTTTGCAGGCAAGTCAGCCCCACTCTTAACACACTGGTTAAGCACAAAGACAGTTCAGCACATGCTTAGCTGAATCAGGACTGCACACCTGGAGAATTTCCTCTGATTCTGTGGTGCTGGCAGCTGGAGGACATCACGAAACTACTCCTGATCATCAGCTTGCTCTGTAGTAGCTTTGGGACAGCTTTAACCTTTCTGTTTGCAGGGGAAACAACCTTAGGTGAGTTATGAAATGGTAAGATGCTGCTTTTCTCCCTTTGTCCCCAAACAGGAGCTTGCAGTCCACAGCAGAGTGCATATGAGCACCAGAGACTGGGGCTGGGGTAGGAGTATGAGGACAAGTGGAGGGTCACAAGGCACCAGGGAGCAAAAGGCTCTTCCAGAAGCAAAGGAGAACCTGGAGAGACAGATGTTATTGTGATGACTAAAGGACCCCTAATAGCTACGTATGGAGCCACCCAAGAGGAAAGAAATTGCTGGAAAGGAGTTATTTTACTAAAGCAAACTTCTCTTCAGTTTATTAAACTTCTGAATGTTTGATGTTATTAATCATAAGACATTTTAAATCTAATAATTTCTAATGGGGAAAAATTAGAATTTCCTCACAGCAGTAGTGTTATACCAGTTTATACCA
This sequence comes from Florisuga fusca, assembly GCA_038090715.1. Classification (NCBI taxonomy): domain Eukaryota; kingdom Metazoa; phylum Chordata; class Aves; order Apodiformes; family Trochilidae; genus Florisuga; species Florisuga fusca. The sequence continues at coordinate 2,407,469 of JAAWXA010000012.1, forward strand.
ATGTATGGTGGTATAATGTAATTTAGATTATTAGTCTCATAAAATACTTTACTATTTCTGCTCTGTAATGCCTTAGTAAATGATGAACTATGTATCTCTACAAGAACATTACACAAATTCATGTGCTTCATCTCTGTAGACTTCAGACTTTGCTTTTTACCAACTCTAAGTGTCTTGTGAGGAAGAAACAAATAATCTGTTCAGGAATTCCTGATTATGAGTAAAATACAAACATTAGGTATTCAGAAGGAGAGGGGTAGCAGGACTGAAACCTGGCAATGTCCTCCCTACATTTACTGCTGGTGTTATAGCATAAATGAGTTTGAACTACTGAGGTATTAAGAAAGGTGAACAAAATAAAGTAGATATAAAAAAATCCAAAGATGTTTAGGAAAAAATTAGTATTGCTGTATTTCCTCAAAAATAACAAGATATGGTCCTTGAGAATCCAATTAAAGCAGTTATAGAGTATTAAAATCCTGAAATTCTCCAGTGATAACTGTGGTTTATATAGTTTGACTGATGTAGAAATTACTATACAATTCACAGAATCATATGGTTGGATGCAGTGATTTTAGAGGTCTTTTCCAACCATGACAATGCTGTGATAGAATGGTTTGGTTTGGAAGGGACCTTAAAGATCACCTGTCTCCAACCCCTATTCCATGGGCAGGGACATCTCCCACTAAACCAGACTGCCATCCAACCTGTCCTTGAACACTTTTTTGGAGGGGGCATCCACAACTTTTCTGGGGCAACCTGTGCCAGTATCTCACCACACTCACATTAAAGAATTTCTACCTAGTGTCTAATCTAAATCTCCCCTGTTCCAGTTTAAAGCTATTACTCCTTGTCCGGTTGCTACATGCCCTTATAAAAAGTCAATCCCCAACTGCACAACACAGTGAAAATCAACTTAATGTATTCTTCATTGCCTAATTCCTGTCCCTTGTAAAAAACTTACACAAGCACACCATGTGTGTATAGAGATTCTAAGTTAAAACAATCCAGACAATTGGAAATGGATTGTCCTGAATCTTTATGAAAAAACTTGGATTACATATGCAGGATGATATCACTCTCTACAACTACCTGAAAGGAGGTTGTAGCCAGGTGGGGGTTGGTCTCTTTTCCCAGGCAACTATCAACAAGACAAGAGGGTATGGTCTTAAGTTGTGCCAGGGGAAGTTTAGGTTAGATATTAGAAAGAATTTATTTATGGAGAGCGTGATCAGATGTTGGAAAGGGCTGCCCTGGGAAGTAGAGGATTCTTCATTCCTGGAGATATTTAAAAAGAGACTGGATGTGGCACTCAGTGCCATGGTCTGGTAACCGCAGCGGCAGTGGGTCAAGGGTTGGACTTGATGATCTCTGAGGTCCCTTCCAAGCCAGACAATTCTATGATTCTATGACAATACCATTCAATCAGCAGTCTGAAGAAAACTTGGTGGGATGAAGATTCCCATCCTACATCCTATTAGGCTGCATAACGTTACTGAACACAAAGTTCAGGAGGATTATATTTATGAACACATCTGAAAGTTAAGAAGCAATTCCTATGCTCTTCCCACAGGAATACCAAAAAATAAACCACATGATCTCTGTGGTTACTGTTTCGTACTTACTCCTGCCATCCAGAAAGGAGAAATCAGTGAGGATGAGTAAGGAAATAAAATGACATTAATCAAGCCCATGTCCATGGAAGGATCTTTAGAGTCACTACTTTGCACCTCCCTCAAAAATCAACAGAGAACGTAAAGCAGAGGTGATATATAGTATGATTAATCTCTTCTATGACAAGTATTCAGGCACATTTGAGAAGAATTTCCAGGCAACTCTATATCTAGTTTCATGAGCCTTGTAACACCCAGATCCATAGGGAAGCCTGCATTTTAATTAAGAGCAAAGATCAGGCAAGAGAATTTCAATGTTCAACAGCATCTCAGTATTCAAACCTCCAGCTATTTCCTCTCCTTATTACTGCAGTTTTTGGTTTTCCAGGCTCTCACTCTCCCATCTACTCTAACTCTGCATTCAATACTGGTGACATTGCTTTGATTCATCCTAAATCTTGGCTTTCATACTAACCTCCATTTCTCTAGCAGCTCCAGGATGTCAGAAGCTTTCTTTCTACTGATACAATGTGGTAAGTACCCAAACATTTTACATATTCTGACTATTTTTTTCCAGATCAGGATGGTCATGTCAGGATGTTTATGAAACCCTTCCCGAGTTCTGGAGTCCAGCCTACCTCTCTGGGGACTCCTCTCAGATCACCCCAGAGCCAGGGTGCCCAGGAAACTCAGGTTTAAAACATACCTTATATGTCCAATAGTATCTTCAAGCTAGGACTAGTGACTTCCAATTCAAAAGACATTTCAAACTTGAAAAAGGATTTGTGCAGGTATGGTATCCTCCTACCACCTATATGTCCTTCCCTTCCTTATAGGAGCATGAGTGCAGCTATTGATTTATTGTGTCAGACCAGGCAGCTAAACAATTTAAATTTATGGCTGCAGTTTCTTAAATGATAGCTCAGCCTCAGATTTTGTGTGTCTCTAATGGGGAAAAAAGCGTTTATTTGTCTTAGGATTTGAACACAGGCTTATTTTTCCAGCTTACTATTGTTCCACTGTGCAACATTTCTTGTACCTGCTTTTGTTAGGATTCTTTACTTAGATTCTGATATACATCTCAGGGAAAGAATGTCTTCTCCAAAGAGTGAGAATATTAGAATTATTATTTTTTTTTTTTTTTGGCTTCAACAAACCAAACCTTTCAATTCACAGCTGTGCAGCTTGGTTCTTCTGTTTTCAGCTGCAGTCAAGCAGCCTGCTCTTCTCCAGGGTCTGAAATTCCCTTCTGGGAAATCACAATGGTATATGGTATTTTGTTAAAACAGAATTGAATCACAACGCTTTGGATTTTAGGGCACCTCCTCTCCTCTCCCT
>JAAWXA010000012.1:2410437-2451805 GCA_038090715.1 Florisuga fusca
CATGCAGGACAGGAGGTGCATCCAGCACCAGCTATTATCTCCAGCTGCTGTTAGGCTTTAAATGCATTTACCTCTGTTTTTGCACCCCTTGTAAGTTGCTACACTGTTTGGATACTGCAAATAGCATATTTTTTTTCCCCCCCTGCATTCATGCTGAGAGGGGTAGCAGATGAACAGGATGAGCTAAGTAGTTGTCTGCACTGCAACAACAGGCTGATAGTTATGTAAAATACTTTCATGTGCAATCTCCTCTGATCCCCTGCTGGTTCAGAGGAGTATTATGGTCAGATTCAGCACATGGACTCTTGCAGACTCATTTTGATAAACTGGGGCACTGCTAAGCATTGAGAAGGCCAAGCCCAAGGTTGCTCTATTCCTTCGTCTTCAGCATTTACCTTTTCTCTCTCCTTAATCTCTTGTCTTCAGCATCTACAGTTTAAGCCCATGGGATAAGCACAAGACCTCTTTACTGAAGTGCTTCTACAAATACTGGTACGAATCACCTTGCAGAGGTGCCTGCATCATGACAAGGCCCGCTGGTCAGATCAGTACAAGTTGCTTTAGCATATTATTCTAAAATGGGATTAGTTAAGTAACTCTACTCAAACACTGAGCCCAGTTGACTCTTCTAAGCTTCCCACTTCTGTATACCAACTAAATGCCACTGATTAGGCTTTCAATTGAATGCTTTCTGAAAGGCTTTTATCTCTATTTTAGGATGATTCAACAGAAAATAAATACAACGAGCAACTATCTGTAACCATCATGGGAAAAAGTTTTACCCAGTCAGCTTCTGGAAACCAATCTTACTGCTACACACAGAAGCAGACCCCTGTTCTGTTGCATGAAGACAAATTACAGTCCCAGGGAACAACATTTTCATACTGGTCAATCAGTATATGAAAACAACAAAAAAAAACCATTGCTTCCACCCAGCTATAGATACTCAGATGCATTCATATAAAGGAAAAATTATTTTTCATTACAATTATAATATTAATTTAATTTGCATTTAAATTAATGTCTGTTCGTTATTAATATGCATCTGTTAGAGAGCTATCTAGCCAGATATGGATTCTGGTTTGTCACAGTATATTCTGGAATGATGAACATTCCTTTGTGCTAAAGTTCAGTGGAAAAGCACTAGCAACAACTCAAAATATTCAGGAATACCAAAATGTCTCATATAAATAATGATCTTTTATGCACTGACTAGTTTTGATGTTCTCACAGTGATTTTTACCTTTGAGAAGTACTTTATATTTATATCCCTCTTTATCTCCCATTTTTATATACAAAATTATGTCCCTTTTCAAAGATAATGAATCCTGTTTATTTTATCTTTAAAAAGCTAAAAAATTACTATTCAAATTATGATATTTTTCTTTATATACTGACTGTTTAGTAACAGAACTCTAAATTAAAATAACTTCAAAATTCAGGAAGGTCATTCTGCTTCTTCAATAGCTATCCTCACAGCAGTCAGCAGACTTCGAATGTCTTATTCACAACTGTTTTCTTCATTCCTCACTGCAGTAGGAATTGTCTAGGCAAAAGACATTCAGTAGGTTTATTCTGATGTCTTTATGTGTCTGCTATCTGATCTTGTTTTGTTCTAGTGCATTCACTCCAAGTTACCATTGATTTTTTCTACTCACCACCAAAGTAAGAGCCATCTGTCAGCTTTAGCTCCTTGTTGGATTTGGTGATGACACCAGCAACACCATGCTGAATGAAATACATCTTTTTACCCACAGCTCCTTCTCGGATAATATAATCTCCAGGCTGGAACACCTCAAATCGCAGTTTGCTTAGCATGGCAGTCACAAAATTTGGGTCTGCATTAGCAAAAAGAGGCATGGTAGCAACCAGCTTCCGACAGTTGAAGTTGACAATCTCCTACAGGAAAAGGAAACATAACAATAATATTGTTCAGCAAATATATACAATATGATGGACATTAAGAAATCCACTGTCTTCAAGGAAATATCTTTATGCTCATATGAGACTTTTTCAGTATTTCGTTCTCTGCCTATTTCTAAATATTTTTGTCATATTTAAATGTGTTTCTCATAAAGTGATTGAAACATCAGTGCAGTCTGATTTGTATTTCTAAGGTGAAAGGTTGTCTTATTCAGGCCATTCTTCTTATTTTTATTGTTCCCTTTCCATTATAAGCAGAAAAGTATGACAGAAAGACAAAAAATAAATAGGAGTTACATTGCCTTATAATGAGATTAGCTTCTGCAATAACTGTATTAATGATAAAGTTATGCAAGCCCAGTGTTTTCAAATATCAGTAACATCTTCCCTATCAAAACAGATACAGTGGTAATATAAATGTACATTGCAGTTAGCTGCAGGGCCTAGCTGAAATCAACGGGAAAATTTCTTTCCTTGAATTTAATTCATTTCATAAACACAGAGGCATACATTCCCGTCCTTCCAAGAAATGTATATACAGCAGACCCTAATATGCAGAAAACAGTGCTATTTTCCTGACATTGCTACAGGCCTCAAGGGTGTCTTCCCACCAAGAATATTTACATTTACAGACCAAACTATGAGCACATATATATCAAAGTATTAGTACCAAAAATCTATGAATGTCCTAGTTACTTTAAATTAAAAGAATGAAAAAATTCTGAAAGAGTTTTAAGCTTATTCTTGCAGGTGTTGCTTTGTCTTAGGAAAATCAATGTGGTCATTTGTCATGCACATTTAACAGTGTATTGAAGAGTTGAGACTACTCAGTATTATATACGGAGAGGGGCTGGAGCAGGCAACATCTACTGAGGTGGCAACACAAACACGACAGTAGGAGCACATATTATCATCTATATACAAAAGCAAACAGAACAAATGAAAGAAAAATGCAACCAGCAGTCACCTTACTTCTTTGGAAAACTAAACATATTGTCATTGTAAGTGGAGTATCCCTAACATTTCTTACACTAAGCCGAGGCTTTATAATTGATGTAAATGAGACATCCCACCCACCAGTGTTCTGCTCGAACAAACATAACTGAGTCCCAGTGGACTCTTGCTGGAAGTTGTTTTTCAAACCTCTCATGTATTTGCTGTTTTATATTTAAGTATCTCATACACCTCATGCAGACAGCTCTCTGGGCAACAAGATAAGACACACTCATCCACAGTTCAGAAAAATTCCCTTCTTCTATTTCCACCCCCACCATGCTACACCCTCCTTGCAGTCTTGATTGGAAGTTCACTGATTCCACAGTATAAGCAACAAAACCATAGCGGGTTCTTCAAATCAGTCCACTTGTGTCAGGGAAGAAGGTGGGAAACTCCCTTTGAAAAGAAGCCATTGGCTACTGGGGCAATTAAGAAGAAGGGGAATGCTCTAAGAGTGAGGGAACAATCACCTTTCCCAGAGAAATTACATCTTTTCAAAGTAAATCTCATAGGATTTACTAAATCCCAAGGAACTTGGGAAAAAAATGTGCAACAAAGCATCTCACCAGGTCCTTGGGAAGTAGAAAGCTGTTATGTCCAGCCATGTCTTATTTTCCATTATAGAAAGGAAAAAGGGGGCAAACTTACTTCCTAGTGCTACTCCTAGGATAGACTTATGATATATTCTGACAATCCCATAGGAAAGTGTCATTGTATAATGACAAGTGTCTCTAAGGAGAAATGAACATTGACTCTGAACAGGCAGTACAGCAACTCTCTAACTCTGGTCTCACCAGCATCACATCTATATACATACAGAAACATTATATAAGCCTTTTAGCCCCTCCTCTTTTTTTTTCCCTCTAAAATGAGCCAAGGACATACATATATATATATATACATACATATATATATATATGATTTAATGCATATTTAATTCCAGAATTATTAGGTTAAAGGCTTAGTGAATGAAGAGTAAAATGCTACATCTTTGAAGTCAAACACTGAACTCCAGTGGAATTCAGGGGGTATATGTTTCCACCAAAACATTTAATCTCAGAACTATTTATAAGTGATAGACACAGAACAAGACTCCTCTCCTATCACTTTTCACTGTACTGCCTCACTCTTCCTATCCCACTTGACTGACATAATTTACCCTTCTTATGAGTGTTTTGGCATGCCTGAAACATTGCATCATGTATGGACCCAGCATAAATGAGATGGATTAAGACAGGAGACAGATGTGAGACGAAGAGCAGACTTCTTCATGGTTGTATGAAACTTGAAATGTACAGGAATACATGGCAGGAGTGGAAACAGAAAAGATGAGAGGAAAAGAGCACTGAGATTTATAATGACTGGGAGACTCCTACTTATAGAAAGTAAGAGAAGTCTGGCTATGATTCCCATTCAGTGGAAGGAAAGACATATGGCACTGAAGCAACAACATGGAACAACACTATTGACATATGTGATACTGGGATCAGAGCTTAACCACCAAACACACTTGTCACGATTCTAAAAAAAACATGAAAAAAATTATTTAAGATGTGTTGCTTTTCTCCATAAGTCAAAAATTATCTCAAGCAACAGCATTGGAGAGTGAGAATTACCACATAGGTGTCATTGGCATTCAAGATCAGTGAATCCTGGTGATTCATTAAGTCAAGAGGAGTAATCCCGAGATAATGCTTCAAGCATATTCTGTACGAAGGAATAAATATTAAGATATTCTAGTTGACTGTCTTTCTAAAGAATAAGGAGAAGCTTGTTTTCCTTCTAATCTAAATACCCCATTTCTCAGTAAAGCTTCAACCACCACCTCACTCCCAAAGGAAAGTTGTTCTCTGCCCCCACTGCTCGCAGTATGGTGGTGTGACATGAGAAGCCCCAGGCTACATCCTCATGTATGAGGCTGTGTTACTGCAGTCACAGCTGATGCTGGCAAGCTGGCAATAACTATTTCTTGTCTTGCCTTGCTCAGGGACTTTAGATAGATTTGATGCTTTTTTTCTGTTTCTGAAAGTGAATAGATTGTCTTGCATGTCCAGGAAGCAGAGAAAGGAATTACTAAAGAAAGCAAAAATTGACAGGAAATTATATAGAAGCTGGTGGAAAAGTACAGAAAAGGTTGGAAGATTGAAACGTTCAACTCTAGTCATGATCAGGGAAAAAAAAGTAAAATGGACCTAGCAGTATTATGAAAGAATAGGAGGAAAACAAAGAGAAGGAACACAAAGACCTATAAGAAAGGGAAAAAATAGGGCAGGAAGCTTGCCTTCAAAAACAAACTGAGAAATCCTGAAAGGTGAGAGCACAAAAGAAGAAAACCTGGAGTAAAGGTGTCTTGGAGCTGAATGCGAGAAATAGATGAAGCACATGAAGCAAACAAAAGGGAAATCAGGAAGAAAATGCAAGTGATCAGTAATGTTCTACTCCCTTTAAAGTATGATATAGACATAAGGGAGAATTCAGCACAGACCCATTCCTGCCCAACCAGAAAGAAATTATTCTCGTCTTGGGAATCCCAAGAAAAAAAGTCCTTGTTGCACGATCTTCACCCTTGGAATGTGATGCCCTATTATGTCCCCATTTCTCGCCATCTTTCTCTCTCAATATGAAATTTATGCCTGGATATACCCATATATACACATATATATATATTAGCTGCACAGCCTGAGTTGCCTAATGAAGATACCAACATAGCTACATAAACCACCCTGCTGTGGTAATTTTGTCTGTTATATCCTAGCAATGCATTAATGTTGTTGATTAGTTTTCTGTGAAAGTTTATGCTGAAGTAAAAACTTTCCTTATTTAGGATGTTAGAAGGTAGAAAATTACTAAGGCAGAAAAAAATGTGTCACTTTTAAGTGCTTCGTTTTCCTTTAGTGTTCTTTTATTTAAATACGAGATCATTCAGAACAAGTAAAATACATTTCCTTGTGTCTTAATCACAGGCAGTGCTGCAATTTCAGATTCTTTTAATATCATCTTGGGGAGAAAGAAGCATTAAAGATTATGAATGTGTATTATGTAACTCAGAAAGTACTAGGAGAAATAGTTCTACGTTTTAAAAGAAAAGTAACAAAAGAACAAAGTGCCAAATGAAAAGTAAACATTTTGTGAAGAGAAAAATCTTTCACTTATATTTTCTTCAAGTAGTTCTTTGGAGCCAGACAGAAATCAGATTGTGCTGCCCAATACAATATTTTAATTAAAGGAAATAATTATAATTTTGTTTCACCTCTACACAAAGAAAATACAAAGTGAAGCCTGAGGAAAGGATTAGGAGTGTATTATATAGCTGAAGTGGCTAAAGGGTGATTCACACCTACACAGAGTACATCTTGATCTTATTCAAGTACATACATACAAGTTCTTGTCATACAAGAACTAAGTTGAAGATGCAATGGTTTGCTTTATGTAAGAGGCTGGTTAGATAAGTACACCGGCTCATTTTTTTTTTTCGTGGGTTCAGTATTTCTGGATAACTGCTTCAATGCGTCTCAAGATGTCACATTTCCAAAGTTTGCTGTCCCAGGTGTTACTGAGGCATGGCAGTGGTCAACTTCTCTGATGGAATCTGTTAGAATTTTTAGGACTTCTTCTACAGGGTTAGTGTTTTAAGTTAGAGAGACTGAAAAAAGCTGTTGCTAGAAAAAAAGCAGACAAAGTTTTTGGAAGATTTCTATGTCTGAAAGATTCATTACATGGTACTACAGCCGCCTGAAAACTACATCCTTCTTATGTGTAGGCCGGCAAAGTCTATTCATCAAAAAGGATCTTAGTTTCATTAGGTCGCTTATGCATACTATTGCAAAAACCTAGTGCATAACTTTAACATTGCACTGTTTTTTCTCTTTTCTTCTTTCTGTCCCTCCTTTACACTCTGCTTTAAAAGGATGAGAAACAAAATCAGTCTTAATTACCTGGTTATTAAAAATAAGAAGCACTTTATTGAAAAAGCAAGTTTTTCTCTTAGAAACAATTCACAGAAGAAAAATTACTAGCAAATGATTAAGAGAGAACTTTTAAAATATTTAAATTGAGCTTTAGAGAGTCATAATCTGTATATGTTCATGTTCCTGTAATTTTTTAACCCATTGGACAATTATATTGTCCAATTTTGGCAGAAAGGAAGCACCTCAGTCATATTAAGTTCTTACAGGTTTTATGACAGCAGGCAATCAGGAGAAGTAGGATTAGTACCCCACTGAGGGAATGACTACATCATTAGCTCACAACTTGTTTAGAGCCAGAAAATCTACATGTGGCAATGAGATGCAATATTCTTCATTTCTGGTGCACCTGAAATTGTTCAATTTGCTCTGACACATCCTGTTTAGTTATCTATACAAAGTGTATGACCTAAAAAATTTTACTCAGAAGGATTCATGTAAGTAATAGTGACTATGGGCATTTTTGTCTTAGATTGCGACTTCCAAAATTTTCCACTTTTTAATTACATTGATTGATTTGTCACACAAGCTGTGCTTAAGTTTTACTTAAGAATAGAGTAACTCTTGGATACAATTATTTACCTCTAAAGCTGCACTGAGAAACACAGTTCTTTTTGTCTGCAGGACTTCAATATTTTGCCATTCTATTAACATAGCTGGATATTGTGCGCATGTGTTTTTGAAAACGTCATTAATTTTAAAGGCTAAGTATGCTCTGATCTGGGGTAACCTACATGTTTGTCCTACAGACAGACAAAGCCAGACAAAGCATTATACCTGAGAACACTGATCTCCAAGGCAAAGACAGTACGCACAGTCTCAGCTGTCTTGCAAACCAGTGACCAGCCTGTGTATTTGCATTTTAAAAGCCCTCAGGTGCCCAAGACTTCCAGCATATCTGTGAACACACTGCCCAGATGCATAAAATTTTCCAGCAGCCAGCTTAAGAGAAGCTTACACAGCCAAAAGCAAGAAAGGAATATATATGCTTTCCAGCAACATAATGAATGAAATCCCTGCTTGGATTCTACCAGAACTGAGTTGAAGCAGGATATTTTTTTTCCATCTAGATCTGCTCAACACAGTTTAAGACAAGTCAGCCTTAAAGAGAACATATGGTAGCTAGTATTGCTGTCTCCTAAAAGAAAGCAATCTTTTTTATGCAAGCAGAAGGAATATAGATTTGACCAATTATATTTTCTTGGCTTCATTGATTAAATGTTGGCCTTCTGCATACTTTTCTACCATTCCCTACTTGATTAGAATTTTCTATTCAACTCCTTATATGCATTTTTTATGCTTCAGAATTATTATTGCATTAAAGTCAAATGCAGATGGTATAATCCTTTTGAGGATATATGGTTCAACCAAACCTCCAATAAAGTCACTCAGATGAAGGATATCCATCTTTTTTCCAGCTTGGTAATTGATTTAATGGAGCTTTAGGGAGAGCAGTTCTGTGCATCTCATGCTTGTCTTATCTGTGTCTTCCATTATATTTAGAAGGTTAAAAAAGAGCAAAAGAAAGAAGAAAAGAAAGAAAAAAGACACGATCTAGCCACTCTTTCATTCACCCAACTGTTCAGCCATTCCTTAATTGGACTATTTTTAAAAGGAAATTTAGCTTTCATCTTCTTCAATGTTCTGAAATGTTCTATGCCTCTTAAGTTCAATTTCCAGCTGAGAAAAGGATGAGAAGAATCAAAATAGGAACAGGGATACAGGCAATGATTTAAGGCTGTCTGTAATTGTGAGATAGCCAGTCTTAATTTCAAAGCCTAAGAAGTCCTGATAATCCTGATAAATACTTAAAGTTTGGGCCTGTTAACCAATCTCTACTTCTCACAGGTTTTCCTTTCTGAACTTCTGTACTGCCGAACACATTTCCTCAATACTGTCAGTAAAAAATCATGCACAGTTCATTAGAGAAGGTAATATGTAATTAGTACTTTAAGATAGAGTAGTTGCTGTATACCATGCACTTTTATTAACTGAATAAATAAACTCCAAATTGTAAATGTATTGGCAATAATTACTTTTGTTTCCTGTCCCTGAGTAACCAAGTATGCTCATAACCATTTGTGTAAACTGCAATTGGTAAATGTATTTAGCAATAATTGTTTCAGTTTTCTGTCCTGGAGTAACCAAATAACTTAATTCCCATTAGTTTGTGTATTCATTATATGTTATATTCACTAATCCTACAGTATTTACTCAATAATGTGTTAGTAGAGGAGAATTAAGACTGAAATCTTGGTGTAGTAAGGCATTTTAAGGATTGAAATTGTTCCCCATATGGCAGTGAGAAATTCAGGGGCATATGAATTGCTCCCTATAGATTTAATTAGATATATTTTCAAATTGTGGCAGAAAGGTGAATACGAAGAGATGTTTACAAAATCCTATTGGTATCCATATCCTATTGGTAACCACATCTGAAAATTGTGTTAGCAGATGAAAGAGTGACATGAATTAGTAACCACGTTTGTTGCATGAATGAATGAAGTACACCTCATGTTTGCCTAAAACACAGACCAAAAAACAGTAGAAAGCTGGTTTTGCTATTAATTATAAAACTTTGTCTAATCCTCTTGCTCAAAGGTTAGTATCTACCGTAGCATTGCTTTTTCACAGTCTGTGGTCTTCCAGTCACCTCCTCTATCTGGTAATTGGATATTTCTGAAATCCATATTCATTCATGTGCATTTGTACTGAAGCTCCAGTGATACCACTTGCTAACACCAGTCAATCTGTGGTTGACCTTGTACATGGTCTTTGTAGCACTTACCAATTTTCTACTATATCCTTAAAAAAAAAAAAGTAAAAATAAAAAAAAAAAAACCAGTTTCAGTGAGATTTCACCTGATTGCCAGAAAAAAAAAAAAATAAATTGGTTTTGTTTTAGAATACTGCTGGAACTAGTGCTGCTGTTCTCAGGACAGCCCTTGATCCACCTGAATGCAGGGAAGAGTAGTTTTGCATGAGAGAAAGAAGAGGAACAGGCTGTGGAATTCACAAAGGTAGCCTGAGTTACCTTTGTGTGAGTTATTATGTAAAATATATTCATTTGGGAGATTTGTTGAGTAAAATATTTTGTTCAGAATGCAGAACAGTATGTGACACCAGAACAAGGAAGTTTGTGTTGAAGAAAGGGAAGGCCCTGAAGAGAATGACTTGTGGAGGAAAGCACAGGTGAGAGAATCTGTATTTGAAAGTAGTAGGGGGCTATCTGGACTAAAATAAAGTACTGAATCAACAAACTGGGTAGCACGAAAAAAAGACAACATGCCTTAGGAGAAATAGCATGGTTTTATGGCTTGGATTTAAATTTCTATGTTTACTTATTTATGAATTGGACTTATTTGATCAAGATCAGAACTTGAAGCTAGGAATTCTTCCATGGAGAGTTTATTATAAACTCTGTAAGAGGCGAGAAATTCCTTCCTCTATCCCACTCCTTCCTCTTTGTTCCTCCTGTTTCCAGTCCCCAGTGGGCTGCTCCCTAAATGGCCAAAACAACTGAGTCAGAAAGGAGGTAGCTCTCCAGAAAATGTGCTTTATCTATACCCTATGTGTAATATTTGCTGACACAGTAACAATAGCAACGAGGATAATGGTTATTTAAAAATTAGTAGTGATTTGTTCACAAAGTTATTTCAAAGCTCTCAAAGAGCTCTGAATCAGAAATATTGCTATCTTGTTAATTGCTGGGTTAATGCTTACTTCTAATTATGAATTAAAAGCCCACTGCTTCAAAGCCTTTCTCTATAAAATTATTAAGTGGCTTAAATTAAACCTTACTGATTATACTGGGTAAATCCCAGTTATCTGAGCTGGAAACATCCACACCGACATCATGTTTAGAGTTTTTAAGTACATTTCTGTTTTCATCTAATTTGATTTTTAAGTATTCGGTGAAGGCCTGCTCTATATGACAGTATGGGAGAAGCAGCAAATTCCTAACTTTAATACACAAAATCTAAATATTTCCCCATTAATGTATAATGCACATCTTAAGGGGGCAAAAGAGAGTATTGTTAGCAATGAAGTGATCTATTTAGATTTCTTAGACAATTGTGTGAGGGAACACTGAATGTCTGTGTCTGTATGTGCTAGAATATTTACAATGTCAGCTATAGATGTATACATCTATATATAACAGAAGGATATATATAAAAAAAAGATCAGGAGGTTGCACAATCCCTTTCTAATTCTGAATCTGCCTTTGTCACTGATTTGCTTTATGAACTGGGATGAGCTAATTATGACAACATTTTTCTAAAGGCAACTACTGAAAAGGGTGCTGGAGTGGATCAGGCACAAGGGCTCAATGATGGTATAATGTGAGTAGCAACTTGCAACACAAGTATAAGGAGCTCATGACCCACATTCAGGCCACAGTGTTGAAGTGTGAGCATGCAGAAGGAGAAAAACACTGAAGGCTGTGACTCTAAGGCCCGGTTTTACAGTGAAACACGAGGATGATGCTCAGTTGTAAGGTTGAGACGTTGAGGCTGGTTCCAGAAGCGGTATCACTGGATGAGAAAAATGAAGATAAAGGGAATAACTTAGTAGAGTGACAGCCAGATGTCCCTGAAGGTAGAATTTGCTTGAGAATGCCATTTTGACTAATATTGGTAGCTTCAGGGGAAGGGCATGCATAAATGGCTCAGGAGGTGTAAAGAGCGGAAGAAATTTTGAGGAGTGCAAGTAGGCACAGTGACAGCAAGAACAGCCTTGACAGCAGATCATGTGGAGGAAAGAGAAGGCAAACTGTCAGGAGTAGACTAGTCAGTGTGGGTTAGTAATATGCGCTGGAGTGAAAGTAATGCATCAGACTCTTTAAACACCCAGTAGACTGACACTCTTAATAATGACATGATATCCGAGTAACAAAGAAAGTGTCACATTACAATGAGGAGCCAAACCATACTCAAGATTTGACTGATCAAGGATGCATAGGACATGCTCAGCTTGTGCAAATCCTTAAAATTTTTGTTCTAGGGAGCATGGAGAGGAAGCAGCCATGTAAACAAGAAACCAGGAAGATACAGGTAGCCTTCCGTCACCTACATTTAGTAATTATGCTGTGCTTACTCTCTCTGTGCAATCAGCCTTAAATATTTGCACTATGCTTTCTTTCCAGGACTAGACATGCACTAAAAGCACAGGGGCCTGGTGACAGGAGGGCGCCTTGGAACTGCCATTAATATCTGTGCGTGAGACCCTGCAGCCACAGGATGCTGGTGCAGAGTTAGCTCAAGTTTTTAATCTTTTTCAAAACAATTTTAGTTCATACACTTGCCTAAAGGTTTAAATTTATTTAACCATTAATAGCATTTAAGTATAATTAATCACTTGATGAATTAAACATGAAAATTATTTCCATAAGAAATATGTGTCTATAATTTATTCAGGAAGATTTTCATATGATCTTAAGACTATACCTTAATATCTATTTTAGTAATAAATTTATCTATATTGATTCTGTATCATAGCAGAGCCCTCGAAAACCTTGTTATTACAGTTCATTATAAGGTAATATGTTATAAACGTAGACTGATGGCATGAGAAATATGTGTTGAGATTTACTGTAACAGTGAGAAAAGTAAAGACCACACTTGTATAAATAATGCAATCTATGTACTTAGAACTATTAAAAGATACAAAGAGATTATTGTATAGTATTTTTCTCACACATACATCTCGAAAACACACGTTTGCATGTATGTACCTGGCAGTCTATATATGTGTGTACATATATATGTGTATACATGGAAGCTCCATCCCTGGAAGTGGTCAAGGCCAGGCTGGATGGGGCTCTGAGCAACCTGGTTCAGGGGGAGGTGTCTCTGCCCATGCAGGGGGGTTGGAACTAGATGATCTTTAGGGTCCCTTCCAAGTCTGACCATTCTATGATATATGCTCTCCCATATGTATATGTCCATGGATATTTCTATATGCTTAAAAATTCATATATTTCTATATTTAATGTAAAAAACTCTCAGAATTTAGCTAATGTGTCCATTAGAAATATATTTAAATTAGCTTTGAGTTAAATATTCAGAGTTTAATATAACTAATATAAGAGTCTGTGCTTGTATAACTGAAGTTACAGTCTACAAGCAAAAAGGTGAGAGGAAAGATTCTCCTCCCAGTCCCAATTATGTTCTTTGGAAATGAAATGTCCTGATGTTCTATACTCTGCAAGGACACATGATCTGTATCTATTTTCAGTGAACATCTTCTCACATGGTGGTCTAAAAATAGGCCAGCCATGAACCTTAAATTATCGCTCAGGAAGGGTATTAACCTCTTTCTCACATTCTAAGTTTGACCCACCAGTGTAAGTATCAATATTATAAAGAATATATCTGGTGTTAGAGAATGACAAAGCAAGCTACATACACCTCTATTTCTGCTTCTCTGACAATGTAATTGCCTCTTAATTCCTCCCAAGGTCTGTAATAAATTAAGCTGTCCACACATAGTATTGACAGCTTTCCTCTTCCTCTAAGTGCTAGTAGCCAGATGCTAAAAAGCATGAACTATTTCATTTCCAATCCTCTACTGATGGTAGACTTCCTGCTCTTGGTAGAATGTGGATGATTATGATTTCTTTTCATAAATAGACAAGTTTTCGTGTAACGCATGGCAGTGAATGGTGTAACGAGTGGCTATATTTGTGTTTTGGGAACTGTGAATGTCTGTACTAGCTGCTGAATTTCCCAAATAATCTGTTACAACTCCTATAGCATAATGCTTTATTCAGCTGGATTTTTCAAATTATTCTCAGCAGTTTTACTCTTCCTGATTTTCAATTTAGTGCATTATAAAGCTCACTATGGAAAAAAAAATATTTTTAATGTGTCAGTGACATTCATGAGATCACTGAATTAAATATTAAACAGTTTTCAGTTGCAGTTACCTAATGGCTGCAATCCAGATTAAAAAGAAAACTGTTAACCACACAGGTATTTATTTTTCTGCAAAATATTTTAGCCTTCTACCAAGGCACAATCAGTTGCTTCAGATGTACTATAGGATCAGAGTGCACAAATATGCAACAATTTGGTCATACAACTCGTAACTCTGTGTCCTTCAGGACATCTTATTAGCACCCTCTCAATCAGTGACAGAGTTTTTGGTTTTACAAATGAGAGAAAAGAAAAATTGATTTATTCACAAGAAAATTGACAATCACAGACTCCACAGAACAAGCTGGGAGATTAAAATCCTTTTACTGGTACTCCTTGCCTGTCAGTGTTCTACTCCTTCCTACTGAGGCTTAGAATCCAGTGCTACCACTGAGCAGAACTGTGTGAAGGTATCACAAAAGATGAAGAAGACAGATAAAAAATATTGCCTTGAACTCAGTCCAGGAGCCACCAGGAAGTCTGTACTTGCACTCACAGTGTCAGACTCCACATTATACACCAGCTTTTAACTCCACTCATCTCTGACAATCTTGTATCACAGCAGTTTAGTCCAAAGGGGGAGAATACTCTTGTTAAAAACTAAAAATATCAGACAATAAGTTCCTATCTTTAAATTTAACAAGTATAAACCCTATGGCTGTATCTATATTAAATGTTCTTATCTGTCCATTTATAAGTAATTTCAAATTATTTTTTTGCAACTCTAGTTTCCATTTAATCTCTTACATAAAGACTCTTCAGCAAAATTGCTTCCCAAAGGTTACTTTGCAACTGAGAAGAAGACCCCTGATTTTTCAGGTACTAAAACTGGATCAGTATTTCACTTTTGGTTTACCTGCAATACAGTTTTTGATGAAGATTGCAAGTATTTGCTCACTCTGTTTGCTAGACAGCAGCAATCTTCGAAGAGTAGAGATTAGACAGAATTTTGTGAAGGTTTCAAAATAATGTCCAGTCCTTTTGTTCAAGTGGCACTGGGAAAAATGCAAAACAGTGGTCTAGCATTGTC
The DNA here is from genome assembly GCA_038090715.1 of Florisuga fusca. Lineage (NCBI taxonomy): Eukaryota > Metazoa > Chordata > Aves > Apodiformes > Trochilidae > Florisuga > Florisuga fusca. The sequence continues at coordinate 2,425,269 of JAAWXA010000012.1, forward strand.
ATGATGTGCAGACTTTAAGTTGGGTATCTCCCACAGCTTTAGGTATACCTTTTTAAGTTACCAGTGTACCAGCGAGAAATGAAGGTCATAAGTCTATATTCAGATTTTTTTTTTTCTGTTGCTTTTCATTCTCCTCATCTTTTCCTTTGAGAAAAATGCATACTTTCAAAAGGGAACCCCAAATCTATGCTTAGGAAAGGCATAATACCCTTCTGTCTGTATGCAGTTACTATCATAATTACGTGGAACTGAGTGCACAAAAATAGGCAAATGCATTTGCTTCTGCATCAAGCAGTTCACAGAATATTACCTCTTCTTGGTGGTGTTAAGTCACAATGCTAATCTTTATTTGTGGTGACTTGCATGGACTCTGGTACATGCAAAGGGTGCCCACTCAACACAGAACTTTTGTATTATATGACCCTCAGACCAGTTTTACGAATTCCAAATAAATATACTTCTAAAGACTTTAGCCTGATTCTGGATCTGGAAAAGACATTCTTTTTCACTGTTTTTAAGGATGAGATTTACAGAAAAGGGACATAGGCACAGTCCATACCACAGAGCCCTGGCTTTTCAGCACCCCATTTTCTACAGGGATCAGAACTGCATGATGGCTTTTTCTTCTCCTCTTTTCTCTCACACACTCCCTTGACACAAGTGCTGAGACTTTTTACTGCAGAAGCCCACAAGGGGAAAATGGAGAACTCTGGCAGGTACCAGATCACTTTCCTGTTGCCAGATACTGCATCTCCTAATCCTGAATTAAAATGGACAGTGTAGTTTCCAACCCCACGTGAAGAATTCTCATATATTTATTTTTCATTTATCACCAGCTATGATCTGAAGGGTTCAAAGGAACATGTATTAACTTGTACCCTTTCAACATACAGGATTTATTGTCACAATGGAGGGATTAGAGCAAAAGATCATTCAATTTCAGCTAAATAAATCAAAATGTTCCAATTCTACTGAACAGGACACTAGCCAAGCCAAAGCAAGCACAGCATTAAACCAATGTGTTTACCTATGCAAAGATAAATCAGAAGTCATGTGAAGCACTTTGTTACTGTTTTTAAGTTCCTAAAAGTCAGCAACGCAATCTGTAACTGCAGTAGCATATACAGACCCAAAAGGAATGAACATGCTGTAGTAAGCACTGTTTAGTACGTAGTCATCTTTTCTAGCTTTCAGAAGCTGTCTGAAGAAAAGAAAAAGAAATGCTTGACTCTTCTATTTCCTGCTTCCAGCACTACTGTGGTATCAGCTAGCTAATCAGCCCTGCATGCCATTAAAAACTGAGACATGAATGACACTTGGAAGCATGACCTTGGACTGAATAAGGCAATGGTGGGAAAGTCTCCACAGGACTGCACTCCTCTTGCAGCAGGTTCATTAGCTGCTGTTCTCTGCTTCTCTACCCTGCTATCCAGGAGAACCTTTCTGAAACTTACCTTCACATGCCTGAAAAAAAAAGTTCAGACAACAGCAGGCACAGACTGGAATTACTCTATAACGGGATTTGACACCTCTCACAGCATCTGCTTTGCATCTAAATAGTCTGGTACTTTTCTCAAGTAACTTCCCTTTCCATTCAAGGCAACTATTGTACTAAGATTTGTGGATTTTGTTTGGGTTGGTATATTTGAAGAACTCATGAAAGAACTATCATGTCTGAAATTACAAATAAACAGTTATGACAAAGTAATCCCATAGGTGCTGTAACAAGACTGTTCAAAAATATAGGAATTACTGAGAATGGCTGGTGTCTTATTATTTGTATTATTGGAACCACATTGATCTTGAACTTTCCAAAGCATGTTGCAGCTCAGGATGGATTTGCTAACAAAGCATGTCAAACACAGAAAGGACTGTGATCAGTTTCTCAAACATAAGCAACAGCAAGAAAACCTGCTGACAGTTCAAAAGCTGTCTCTCAACTGCAGCATGTACATTTGTGTTCAGGCACAAGTCGAAGAGAAAACACACTCCTCATAGTACAGGAAATTCAAGTACGTGGTCTTAGGTCCCTGTGAAACAGATTTTGGTGTGCACACACTTTGTTGACATGTTACATCCACTGGGGCAAAGCATCTTAAAACGCATAATCCTATCACCTGGTGATCGTCTGCTATTTTCTGACTTTAAAACAGCCCACTTGTTACTATTTTTAATTTTTAAAACTTGAATAGCCCTTTCTAAGAGGGTTTTAGGGCTTTGCTTAAGCTTTGCTTACTTATACAATTATTTAGGCATACCTTAGAAAAATCTTTGGAAAATAACAATATATTTTTTTTTTTTGTAACCAGCATTTGTTTAATAAGTAATATTATGGTATATCAACATTTATTCTGCAAGACTGCATGCTGCATATTTCACGGATGACTTCAGTACTCCAGAATATGTATTAGTTATGTTTTCTCGTTGTCTATTTGAAATAAAAATCAACCAAAACACAAACAAAGAAAAAACAACCCAACTTTAATGCTCTAGGTAAAAAAAGCTATACAAAGAGATACTTAAATGAGCTACATCTATAGACTACATCTGTAGACTACATCTATAAATCTGTTCCATTTTCCCTAGTTCTCCTCTTTCAGCTTCATAACGAAGTTCACTGCATGTAAAAATGCTATTTTTGTAATGTAAAAATGCTATTAGTACAGTGGATTATAATCACAGCATCACCTCTCTGTCTTTTATGAGCTAAGTTTATGGATCTAAGTTGTTATGGATTCAAAGTACCTGGAATCTCCAATAATTTGTTTATTCTGATAATTTATAATTTTTTAATTAAGTTATTTGATTTTCTACCATTATTTTGATATTTGATAGTATGTATCCCAAAATCATAATAATTAAACTATTAAAGAGGATTGAAGCATAACAGGGTGTAATCACAGCACATTCCAGCCTCATACTATTGATTCCAGAGATGTTTCATCCTTTTTGCATAGGATTACTGTATAGTGTAAATGAGAATATGCTTTCTGATGTTTAAAAATAAACATTAAACAGAGGAAGAGTTCTAATGCGGGAAAAGAGAAGATTAATAACTGGGAAAAAAATAATGAAGTTAAAAACATGCCAGTTTTAAAATTGATTTTGAAAGGACTAAATACTTTCTCTAAAAATCTGTCTACATGTACCAAACTGATCTTGCTTAAGTCCTGTTTTCATTTAGATAAAATTAGTATCAGTTAGATACAATTAGTATTGAGTCTAAATCCAGTAATGGAAGATTTTTCATTATTTTGCTGTGAGAGTACCTCCCTTACAGAAATTGTAACAAAATGCCACCCTTGATGCAACGCTAAGCACAGTGCAGGATCTTTTTTAGACTCTCAAACCTGACTCATTAGGCTCTAATAGAGACCATAATGTACTTACATTCTTTATCCCTATGGGAAGAACAAAGGCCAAAACTTCACTTAGTTCTGCTCCATTTCAGAAACAGTACCGTGTAAATATGAAAAAGATTATCAAAAGGAAACTAAAAGCAGCTTCTTATGGTCTGGTTGGAAATTACTCATGAAGAGACGTGTTAAATGATACACTTAGACAAATACATATAATAATTTAACTATTGCCTTTTAGGAGTCAGGTCTTACAGTTATAATTTTTAAACAAGTAACCTCACCGGTTGGTAGAGATTATAAAAAGCAAGTTAATGTTCAGAATTATTACAAAAGGAATTACTCGTATTCTAATATCCAATATGTTGGCTGCAGACCTGGTGCTCTCTTTTCTAAAAGTCTAGGAGAGGATTTTGAGATGGAAAGACAGATGATAAAGGGAATGAGTCCAAGAAGGAAAGGCTTAGGTAGAATATGTCTCTTTACCTTAAAAAATACAATTTAAGCATGTTACTACAGAAGTCCATAAAGTCATACAGGCGTGTGGAGACTGAGTAGGAATTGTCTGTTCTATCACTTTTGCTACAAGAACTAGTAGCCAACAAAACAAAATACAGTAGGAACCATGTTCAACCCCACAATAAGGAAATGTCTTCTCATGCAGCAAGGTCTATGATTCTTGAGAAAGGATGGTGTGGTTGCAGAGACAGTATGCAGATTCAACAATACTGTCAGTAACTGGAAAAGGTATATATTAAGGATTATCTAATAGACAAATCACATCAGTCTGGTAGAATCCCTTCATGAGAAAATATTGGGAGCCTAGGAGAGTCATAACAGGAAATTTCCGACTTGTTCTGTTCTCATTCTTTTGAGCATCCACCTACAGCCACTGCTGGCGAGGCTGGCAGCTTAGACGAACACCAGAGTTGAGTCACTTTGCCATTTCATACATTCTGTTCTTATATGAAACTGCTTATGTATATGTCTCTAAACTTTTATAATTCAAGTGTTCTTTTGCAGCAGATTTCTCTCAGCTGTAGGGGTTTTTTTGTTGGTTTTTTTTTGTTTTGTTTTTTTTTTTTTAATTGTCAGTATTATTTCCATTCCATGTCATGACAGTTATGAAGACCTCTTCTGGGCCCACGCTCTTCTGATGGCAAATAGTGTTCAAACATGTAGGTGGTAAGAGCTTTCAAAGTTAAAAAGTGTGAACTTCCTAAGTATCTCTGTCTACTGAAGAACAAGTGATGGTATTTACTTAAGGGAAACATGCTCATTGCTAACAATTGCTAATTACTACCTCAAGAAATGAGGGAGGGAGGTTGCTAATTGCAACTCCTATTAAAGGCAGAATTTATTTCACATGTCAACTGCTGTTTGAAGATGTAGCCTTTTTTATAAGCTAGTCAGATAGGTTTTCTTTACACTGAGAATATGAGGGAAGTGGTGGTATGTGCAAAGAGGTCCTGACGATTAGTTCAGAATTGTTGCAGAACTTGTATGGAGGTATCCAACCCTGTATGGCCCAGAAGAAGCAATTTAAAATCATCTCACCCAAAATTTTAACTCCCAAGAGTCTCCTGACTACCTGATTCTCAAGAAAGTTGGACAATTACTATCCATAAGTATAGCTATGAAAAAGGCATATAAAAAAGGCATATGCTTTTCAGAAAGACTGAAATTTCTGAATTGAATGAAATGCAAACTTTAATTCTTTATTTTCATCAGAGAGTGCCTTTCCTTACAAGCAGGTAGCAGTGCATCACATATGGCAATGCATCGTTAATTCAGTTTGAACGTGTACAACTGAGGATATCCAACTAACTATGTTACCAGGTGACTGTGCCCAGTTCTGCCCAGACTGCCCCTCAGTTCAGGAAGGAGATTGAGGTGCTGGAGCAGGTCCAGAGAAGAGCAAGGAGGCTGTGAAGGGACTCCAGCACAAGTCCTGTGAGGAAGGGCTGAGGGAGCTGGGGGTGTTCAGTCTAGAGAAGAGGAGGCTCAGGGGAGACCTCATCACTCTCTGCACCTCCCTGAAAGGAGGTTGGAGCCGGGGGGGGATCGGTCTCTTCTCCCAAGTAGCAACCAGTGAGACAAGAGGGCATGGACTTAAGCTTTGCTAGGGGATGTTTGTGTTAGATATTAGGAAAAACTTCTTTACAGATAGGGTGATCAGGCATTGAAATGGGCTGCCCAGGGAGGTGGTGGATTCTCCATCCCTGGAGGATTTTAAGAAGAGATTGTGGCACTCAGTGCCATGGCCTGGTAACCACAGTGGTAATGGATTAAGGGTTGGATTTGATGATCTCAGAGATCCCTTCTGACCCAGCTGATTCTGTGATTCTGTGACTAATATACCTAAATTGTGCAACTAACTTAACCAGGGAGAAGATAAAGTTTTAAATTCCTATTTCTAATAAGTATTTACTTTAGTTCCCAGTCATTGAAGGGAATCCCTTTATTAATACAAGCTTATGCTTGGCCAACAGGTTAGCTACCAGTTGCTTTACTCAGATTTGAAGCACCTGGAGAGAGCATTTTAAAATTTAAAAAATGTTCAGGATTCTGTTATTGTTTTGCTTCTTTTTTTTNTTTTTTTTTTTTTTTGTTTTTCTTTCTTTTTTCTTTTTTTTTTCTCTTTTTTTCCTTTTCCTTTTTTGTTTGTTTGTTTGTTTGATTGGTTTTGCTTGGTTGTTTTTTTTGGGTTTTGGGGTTTTTTTTGGTTGTTTTTTATGAAGCTCACAGCAAACATGAATCTAATGCTGTTACCCAACAAAGTTATCCACTCACACATATGCATCAAACCTTCTCTTAGCTTTTAATTGTCTAATTTACTGTGAATGTTCTATACATAATTTTGTGAAGCTCAGTAAAATGAACATCCAGCTTCTTTTACCACAAGTCTTCCCTTTACTATAAGCTTATACCACTTTATTAGAAGTATTTATCATGTAACAACTTTGCACCAGATTTATACTACTAATTCTATATCCTTTAGCTATTTTTAATGGTTGAATGATCATATTTCTATAAGACATAACTACTTTTCTGCTAAAACAGAGACAACCAACAACAACAAAAAAAAACAAAAACAAAAACAAAAACAAAAACAAAAACAAAAACAAAAACAAAACCACCAAAAAAAAGTCTTCAGTCCAAAGAGAGCCTCTCTTTCATCCCATACAGTAAACTGGAATGACTTAGAACTAGGAGAACTGAAAACACTGTAGCTTTCTTTATAGCATTTGTAATTATGCAGTAGTTTGTGTGGTTTCGTTTGGTCTGCTTACTGTAAGGGAGAAAATAATGGCTTTACTTGAATGTCTTCATCACAAGCTACTTCAATCCAGCTAAGTATGAACTGTGGAGACATTGAATGTCTAATTCCTACCCTGTGCTAAACTCAAAGTATAATATAATGCAGGATTCATAACAAACGTAAGAAATGTACTGAATATTTATCTTGAATGATGCAGATAGGGTATCTGTGCTGTCACCTGGATATTACAGCCTTGTGCAGTTAATGCATGGTGTATCTCATTCAATATCCTAACAATTGTGTTGCTCCTTTGAAAGGCTCTAATATATTTATTACTCATCATTAACAGAAAAAAGCATTAAAAAGCCACTGCCTGCACTACCAAAGCTAGAATAGAATTTGAAGCTGTTTAACTATGCTAAGACACACGTGGTGTTTTTAGGGCACAGTGAATCATTCTGCCACCAGAACTTGGACAGATTCACTGGGAAAAGTGTCCTGGCATTGCCACTGCCCATTAGACTGTATTTTTTTTCCCCTGGAACAAGTACGATGTCATCAGGGCAATGTGCAACCTGATTGTAGCTGGGTAAAGAATTTTTTTAAGACATGCTATCTGTAGCATGATCACGCCAGAACCAGAAACCACTTCTGTGAAAATCTATTCTTACTCCATGACTGTAGTGGCTCATTAATTTTTGAAATTTTCCCTGCTTGATCTCTCCCTAGAAGTTCTTTTTGATTTTTATGCTTGACCAAATTTTTTTTGCTGCTCTTAAGCAATAAGGAAAAAGGAAAAGAAAGGGAACAGGACCAGGGAAGGGACTGAGGCAGGGAGGGAGACAGGTAATTTAAGTGCCATAACTGAGAATTTTCATTAGTTAAAAAAGATTTTGCAATGGGACAGTATTAGACTTCATTTATAAATTAACGTTTTCTTCAAAAGTGTAAGTAAATAAAATGGTTTCTGATGTCAGTGACTAGTGAATCTGTGCATGCTTCTGTTCTTTTAACATAATCAAAGCTCCAAACTAGCCAAAATTCATGGTTTGGCTGTCATGTATAATTCCCACAATTTTTCTTGATACATGACATACATATTTTTAACAGTACATTCTCCTCTTGACATTTCAAAAGCTACAGAGGGGATTCACAGGGTAGATTGGCAGAGGCAGTGCAGAACCCAAGGCCCTCCACCTGCCATTCAAAACACTTAAAAATCCACAATACAACAGAAGAACTAAGGTTACATCTATGTTAAGGAATGAAATGGACCCGGGCACTGGAATTCAGTCATCTGCACTGTTAAATAGTTAGAATAAACTATTGTTTTGGCCTGATTTTGACTTGAACAATCTAGTAATGACCCAGTGATTTTGGGCACTGTTCATTCTTCCCTCCTAGCTTTTAAGGAGGGAGGCTGCTATCAGACTTTCATAACATAGACATGGCTAAACTGTGCCAGCTGCCCTCAGAGTCTGTAAAAAGGCAAGGCATTGTTTCTTAAAACTCTTTCAGACATGGAACATTATTGATTTTGTCAATGGATTGTATGACTTGTTTTTCCGTCACAACAAGAAGCAGGATTCAATGGTACAGACAATCCATCATAGTCTTATATTCTTTTTATGTCACAAAACTTGTTAAAAATCAACCCAACCTTCACATATCTTTCTGAAAAGTGCATATGTCATCCTGTGCCTTTTTGGGAGTATATGTAAAAAGACATCTCTCCAGCACCATGCCTTCCATGACAGAGGATGCTAAATGGCATTAGTTGACATCACTGGAAATTGCACAGGTCTTATCATGTGTGAGACTGTTCCTCCTTTATGCTCCCCTTTTTATTGTTTCTCTTTTCTTTTCTCTGTTCATGCTTGCTTTTCTTTGACTTTTCACACGACATTCTTCTCCGGTTTTTCGCCACTTCTTTCAGGAAAGGATATCAGCCAACTGGATGGAAAAAAATCTTACACCCAGGAACATTCTAGTGCAGTCCCTCTCTGTTTTAAAGAATGGCAGAAAACTAGGAGTTTCTCTCAACAATAAAGGATGTATTTTTACTCTCTGGCACTCTTATGCGGCAGTGATTCTGACATGCTGGTTCTGAATAGAGTGTATACTTGTTTATTGCTTTCTAATCTAATCTAATCTAATGCATTCTAATCTAATTCCTTTCCTAATCTAATGCAAAAGTCATTCTCCTGGTCATTCATTGACTAGTCAAATATTAAACATTATAGAACAGAATCAGAAACAACATTTTAACACAGAAACAGCAGACATGAAAGTTTTCCCTACTATGAAGAAGTATTCAAATACTTTCATCTTACCTCCCTGAGTGGATCATTGAGCTCATTCAAAATGTTTTCTTCATCAAAGATCTTGCCTTGGTAGCGGTGCTCATAGTAATCATGGATCTTCTGGCGCATTTCAGCAGGTAACTTGTGGAATGACATGTACTGTTCCACTTGTTTGTACTGTCAGGACAATAGAAAGAAAGAATCATGAAAAAAACCCACTTTCTTACTATCTAAAGGCACATACAAAATGAGGATTAACTCATGTAGCCACTTATGTTTCACATATTTTATAGTTATAACATTTTATTCATATGTCAGAGGACCCTCACATTAACATTAGTTAATTTAGCATTACTCACTGGAATTCAACTATGAATTACAGAAACTGCCTTTAGTTACAATGCTAATATCCACATTGATACAGAAGTTTTAGAAACCAAGCCCTCACACTTGGCACCTGTTTCCTAAATTCCTAGCTATACAGAAGTTGCGAAAGTGTGCCCAGGTGGCCAAGAAGGCCACTAGTGTCCTGGCCTGTATCAGAAATAGCATGGCCAACAGAGAAAGAGAAGTGATTGTACCCCTGTAGTCGGCACTGGTGAGGCTGCACCTGAAGTGCTGTGTTCACTTCATGGCCTCTCACTAAGAGCAGGACATTGAGTTTCTGGAGTGTGTCCAAAGAAAGGCAATCAAGCTGATGAAGGGTCCGGAGAACAAGGCCTGTGATCAAAGGCTGAAGGAATTGGGAATGTTTAGTTTGGAGAAGAGAAAGCTGAGGAGAGACCTTGTTGCTCTCTACAACCACCTGAGGTGGGCATTGGCCTCTTCTCTCAAGTAAATAACAACAGATAGGACACTTCAGGACATGCTCTAGTGGGCATGGTGATATATGTATGTTTTTTATTTTATATTATTTTGGGAGAGTGGGAGGGATGTTTATGGTCACAGGGTGATCTTAGGGATATTCCAACCACGACAATTCAGTGATTCTGAAAGCATACCAACACCACTTTCAGTTAATTCCATGCAGCATAAAAGTAAATTGTACAAAATGTGCATCTACATCTCTAGTGCTCAATTTGGTGAGTATTCAAGGTCTGAGGTTTCAGAAACTGGCTATGCTGTATTTAATACACAACATACTAAGTTTGTGCATGCTTAAAAGGACTGAAGAACTAAATTAAAATATGTGGAGATAGTGAAGTAGAAAGTATTCCTCAGAAGAAATGAAGAGACAAAACAACTGAAAAAATAGACACCAGGAAATAGGAAGTGGAGGAAGAGAGAGATGCTAGGACCCAGGAGATTCAAAGGACCTCATTTAATTTACCTTGTGCAATTGGTTTCCTCGTTTCTACTAGTCCTCTATATGTCTTCTGCTTTGCTTGCCTCCCTTCTTCAGAAGACTTTTTAGCTAGCAGAATTTTCAGAAAAGAATGTCCTGAACTAACACACTTCGTTGAACTGTAATAAAGTGCACGATACATCTGGGACCCCCAAAAATGGACAGGTCAACTAAACTGCAAATGGAAAAATACTGCTTCATGAAGACTTTTGTACCTGAGATTTCCCATCATTGTCTCAGTTGAAGAAGATAAGACACTGAGATACACAATGGTAAAACTCCTCCCAGGCTTATAGGTGAGGCAAAATTTGGCAGAAACTTGATTTACTTATTTAAAGAGTCTTCATTTAATTTTTTTATACTTAATTAGGCAATTTTAACTGTTTTCAATGTAAAAGCCAATGATGTCTTAATTAGGATCAGCACCTCTGTAGAGCAATTAAATTAATTTATACTGTACATGCACTCCTTATGAACTGCAGCACATATCCTTTAACTTGTGTAATTGAAGGCTGCTCCATCTACTGGGATTGCAATTAGTTTTTCCTTTGCAAAGTAGCAAAAGATTAGATGAGGCCATGGGTACAACACGCATTCCACAAATAAGAGGAAAGTAATTTTGCATGGGACTATTCAACAAGGTGTGATGATCTAAGTCTCATTTAACCTCTATGCAACTATTTTGCACCTCTGAAGCACGAATTCTTCACCCCCAACCTTTAGAAGTGAGATTTAAATTTGCAGGCTCATCATTGGTTTCTGTTCTGGATGTGGAGATCTTTATCCATAATTATCCAGAGTTCTGGGTGTCCAGAAAACAGACATGTTCTACCATAAAAAAGACAGTGTTTCTGAAACTACCATACTAATAACTTACAGCAAATCTAGGCATGGATTTACCTAGAGGGCAGGCACAAGAGATAGTCCAGTGCTCTATATATCTCACCAAAGTGGTCATACAGTCGCAGCTGCTGTGCAGTGCTCCAGATTTTCTGCAGCAAAGCCAAGGAGAAGGTGATGCACTGCGCAATGTCCCATTTGTGGGATGTGTCCAGCCCTCCAGTGCTGAAGCTTCATGTAAGGACATGTAACATGTGGCACGTGTTGTGAAACAGATGGATATGCAAAGGACTTCACTATGCTCCCTAGCACTGTGGCAGCACCCCCCTACTATATTTTCACAAAAATGTGCTTGAGCAACACTGATAAAAAATTATCCTTGATAATAAAAATACACATGTATTGAGATGTGTAATGCAAGAGAGCTGCAGGGACTTTTATATAAAAATGACCTTGAAAAAGAGAACATACATGCTAAAAGAAATCTGCTTTGCCAGCAATTTGCAGTGCTCCCTTTCATTAGAGATGTTATTTGAATACATGCTTTCTCCCATACAAGCAATTTCTTTTCTTCCCAAGGGTTTATGCTTACACATGAGAATTTTAGGGAGACAGAAAAAAATAATACTAGTAGGAACATAAGGCTTGTCTCTGGCATGTCTCAAAATGTTTCCAAATTAATAACACATAGAATAATAGGGACAGATGCATATTAGCCACATTTTCTTTAAGAAATCTACAACAAGGAAGTTAAAGTCTCCCACAACTTTCAACAGTATTTCTTCCCTCTTTCCCAAGAAATCAACTGTACCCTGGGCTTCATCAAAAGAAGTGTGTCCAGCAGGTCAAGGGAGGTGATTTTCTCCCTTTACTCCACTCTCATAAGACCCCATCTAGAGTACTGTATCCAATAAAAAAAGGACATGAAGATATTGAAGGAAGACTAGAAGAGGCCATGAATATTATCAGAAGGCTGGAGCACCTCTCCTGTGAACACAGGCTGAGACAGCTGGGCTTGTTCAGCCTGGAGCAGAGAAGGCTCTGGGGAGACCTTATAGTGACATTCCAGTACCAGAGAGGGGCCTGCAGGAAAGCTGGGGAGGGACTTTTTACAAGGTCATGTAGCGACCGGACAAGGGGAAATTATTTCAAACTGAATGAGGGTTGATTTGGGTTAGATATTAGGAAAAAATTCTTTCCTCTGAGGGTGCTGAGACACTGGAATAGGTTGGACTCTCCCTGGAAGTGTTCAAGGTCAGGTTGGATTGAGCTTTGAGCAGCCTGGCCTGGTGGAAGGTGTCCCTGCCCATGGTGGGGGTTGGAACTAGACGATCCTTTATGTTTGTTCCAACCCAAGCCATTTTATGACTCTAAGAAAGAAAACCCTACAAGGAATTTAATGTTTGTTTTAATATGAAGTTATATGATTTGCAGATTAGTTACAATCCTTGGAAAGACTTGTTTGATCTTGAGGAACTTTCTGGAGCTGCTAACAAATAGAAAGCAAGACAAAGCCAACTATTTGCATGTTTGCCTGTCAAAATATTCCAGTCTCTGAGTGTGCAGTATACTGTTATCACCTTGTAATAAATATTTTCCTAATTTATCTTATTTTTACTTATATGCTGTATCACTCATACTACCACTACTCCCTTCTTGACATTCTGTCATAGTATTTATATGAAGTACTCCTTCAAAACTTTTATGTTATTAATTTTTTCGGCATCTGACATCTTTTATTAATTAAATCTAAGTACTGATTGCCTTTTGATTTCTCTGAAAAGTAAGATCAGTTTTTCAAGTAGCTCTATGTTACTGGAAAAACTGAGGGTTTCCCAGAGTAGCTGTCACTGTGGTATGTCACATTTTTTGCCAGCTGCAAAGAAGTGTGCTAAAATAAATATAGAAAGAGATCAAAATTAATATGATCTAGTCCATTCTGTATAACAAATCACTGATTTGTCCAAGTTAATTTGGAATAATATTTTCTCCATGGGTATTGTCGTTATAAGAAGTGGATGGGAATTGAGACATTTTTTGCTTTAAGATAATTATACTGGTTTTTTTCTGTTGTGGCTTTATTTTATTTCTAAGAAAAAATGATGTATCAAAAAGCTTAAAATACTCATTAGCACAGTGAATGTCTTGAATAAATATGAAAATTGACTAGCTTCTTCCTCTGATTTTTCTAAGTGTGATTTTAAATACAAAATTGATAAAATCATCAGTTAAGTTCACTTCTGTTGAAACTTTGTATTTTCAAGTTGTAACTTATCCTGTATCTTTTCCCTTCTAGGCAGCAAACTTTTTTTGTTTGCTTGGGGTTGTTTTTTTGGTTGGTTGATAAGTTTTGTTTGTTCCTTGGTTTATTCAGAAAAGAGATATCTTAATTCTACATTCACAAAAATACTTCTGTTTTACCTCAAAACAGACTTGAATTTCAGGTTTACATTTTCTATAAGTGTTTTATATATACATGTGCAAATCTAAGGGGACGTCAGAGGCCTCTGAAGGCAACAGCAAACTAACTTTGAACCCAGGATTCTGAGGGGAGAAAGAAGCAGCATCCAGGCTATTCAGCAGAGCCTGCGCTGGATGAAGACACAGGAAGATAAAAGAAAGCTAAGATAATTTTTTTTCAAATTAAAACATTGATGTCTAATGTTACTACACCCAAGTTTTACTTTATTTCCATAAAAACCTAAACACGGTCCAGTTAACTTTATTAAGTTTTCTGTAAATCAAATGCTTTCAGACTGGTTACAGATTTTCTTAATGTATGATGATGTAACTGACTGCTATTAAGTGAAACAATTGTCATCCTTGTTCCTTTCACTACATCAGTTGACTTATATTGTGAAGTATGAAGATCACAAGTCTTTTGCTCCTACTTGATGCAATCTTAAATGCTTTTATTGTTCACAAAAATGACTTGTATCCTGCTATGCTTCTGGACTCTCTACACTTATTTTTTTTTGGCCTGTACAAAGAGTATCTTGGTTTTGCACTGTAATTTTCCTCTCATTTCATGTTGTCTTATACTTTCACAAAATAAGTAGTATTTTTGAGTAGTTATGCTGTTTTTATGTATTGCTGATCTTTCAATATTGCACTGAAGAGATGAAATTCTGTGTTGCTGACTGCTCCACACCTCTTTTTTAAGATAAATATTGAAATGTTTGTCTGAAAATGAGTATGCACATAATACGATGTATATATTGCATTGACATGATTTCAGTACTTTCTACCTCAGTGTTTTATATTCATTACTGAAATGAAAATTCCCATAACCAAAAATTAACATTACTGAGGCAACAGCTAAGTAGATTTCAAAGCTAAGTACTATTTCACAGATTTTTACTGTTTGTTGTTGTTTCATCCATAATCTTATTCATGGGCCCATTTTATGTAGCAAAATTGAAAAAAACCCAAACCTCACATCACGTACATCCTCATAGACAAAATCAAGCCATCTCCAAGCCAGTTAGACTTTCTCCATCAGTCTTTAATTAATATTGTTTCAAGAAGCTCACTGGTTTTATACATAGTTCTAAACCTTATTTTAAATACAGTCTAAATGTATACAAATAAAGTTTAAATGAAGTAATGACAGTACATACTACCAAGCAGTTCCGAAAACTCCTGTCCCTTGGTATTTCTTCCTGGAGTGTTTACAGATGGGAATCAGTGTTTCTTACCAGACTTGTCCAAGTAGTCTGTTCTAGTTTTTGTTAAGAAAACAGCATACTGTCCCTCTTTCATCCATTCTAGCTTGACCTAATCTTTTTCCAACTGCAATTTAACTATCTTGATCTTTCTATAACATTATCCATTGGAAGATTTATACTGTCGTAAGTTCCATACCATCATTGAACTCAGCAGCATACTTCTGCAGGTATTATTCAAGCCATATGACAGTATCATGCTTTTAGGTATTTTTCTACTAAGCTTGCTCCAGACTGATATCTGGAAAATTCACAGTGGGCTCACAACCAATCTGGGGGAAGGACTGGCAGTAGTACATGTGAAGGCAAAGAAAATTGCAATGTTACACCAACTGTACTTATGAGAGCAGGATGAGGCCCACATTTAAATTGGTTCTGTGTAGATGACACAATGTGGTCTACATAGCAGGTGCCACATAGAAGAGATCCCAAAAACTTCATATGCATGCTAATATTTAAATTATTTCCATCTTTGTAAATTTTCATCTACTACTGCCTTCAAGGCATCCACCTAATCAAAAGACAGCAAGCTCTATTACTACCAAAACTCTACTTTGAATATAAACTTTTGGAATTACTATGTTAAGACTGCTCTCTTTCTGTGCTGAACAGTCTCGAATAAAATGTGAACTGAAAACGGAAATCGTAAAGGTTATTAGCGCAATACCTCAGTCCAGACTTTCTAAAAGTCAAATGCCTAATTTAAACCATCTAACTTGACTCTCATAACCAGAGGGAGATAAGAAACAGCAATTAATCACATTCTAAAACTAATGTATTTTATAGATGGAATAAACTTGCCTTTGTCATCCTTACATCTCTCCATTGAACCTAGTGGAGGTCTGACTGATTAGAGCTGACCAATTATCAAACATAAACATTTATGTTAAAATAATTACTTATTTAAAGATTCTAAAATAGGGACCTTTCTAATGTGATATACATATATACAGCATCTGATCCAACAGGAAATACTGACGGTAATTACTTTCAAGTTCAATCATTCTTGTTAACAATAGAGCTTCTAAAATTTTCAGTTTAAAGGAAGAAATTTAATATATTTGGTTATCAGTAGAAGAGAGTGAATGCTACAGGGAGGCACTGATGAACCTTTAGTTGTCAAATACCATGTGAGGATTTTATACTTGTGTTTTGAATTCCTAATGGGAAAAAGCAGATCAGTAGTCTGTATTGGAAGGGCCATAAATGAGGTTCCCTGAATCAAAGTAAGAAAAACGTAGTTAGGAAGGCAACACATTACTGAATAGTGACTGATAAAATGCACTGAACTACAGAACTGTCTGATGTATAAAGGATCTATTTTAATAAACCACTAAAATTACAAAACTTCTCCTGCCTTAAGTTTTTAGTAGCGACTAGACCCATGATTCAGATGACTGTCAGCTATCTCACCTGGCAAAGCAAAAGGAATTTCAAAAACTAGCCTGACTTGGTAAGTTTTCAAGTGTTGAAAAAGGGCACAGCCCAAGTATTTTCATATTATTCAAATAGCTTTTTCTTGGTGTAGTGTTTTTATGAACACACAGTATACAATGTTATGAAACAATTTTCCAGTGTTTCTTTAATCACTGTGAAAGCTGACTGGGTGTACATCACAGGAATTCAATTGTAGCTCCTGCACTTTACACACAAAAAAAGCAGGCATCATTAATGTCAAAATCTTTTTTTTTCTCTGTGCTATTGTGCTGTAAAGCCTTGAAACAAGATGAAGGAAGTGAGGACCTTTGACTCTCCTCTTGTCCTTCATGTTGCTGGGCACAAGATTTTATTTTCCACCTACAGAATTATTTTAATTTCTTTTCCAGTGTAAGAAAAGGATGAAAAACATTCCAAAATAAATGGGGGGAAAGGAGGTAGGATGGAGTTAATTGTTTTAAAGTATCTAAACACTTAATGTTGTCTCAGTTTGATATTAATTTGTTTATCCATGGGGTTTCAGGGCCCCTCACTTCTCTGCAAGGCATACCAGACAAACAACCTTTCAGTAAAAAAGGGGAGGTTTAACAGGGATCCCAAGACACAGAACAGGAGGGATAGCACTTACAGTAGCTACAATAATTAGAATACAGTTTACTATTGAAGCTACGCCAAATTAAGTTTAAAGCACTTCAAGCTAGAACAAAATTATGTTTTTTTTTCTTTTCTTTTTAATGGAAAATAGAATTTTCTTGGCGTGTGGAGAGATTAATGGTTTTTTGTGGAAAAATTTGCTTTCCTATGTGAGAATTGTGTTTTTTATGTTTGGTATTAAAAATATCTTTGTCCCCCGCAAGCAGCATTAACTCCTAGGTTTGGCAATAATGTGAACTGTATGAACACAGATGGAACTGAATGATGATCACATATTCACAGGTAGGGAGATGCTTTGCCATATTAACTACATGAGAAGTTTTATTACCTCTTTCTCAAAATTATTCAAATGCATATGTGGGCTCATAAAAAGTGGAATTATACAATCAGGAAACGCAGGAAACTTCAATTCCCAATTAAAAATTAAACATATAAAGATGATATTCCGATTTAAAATTTATGGAAATATCTGTATTGCTTAAATTTGGTATTGAACTGAATTTTGATTTATCATTCAAATTAAAGTGAAGAAAATTTAAAAATGCAAAATGAAGTATCATCTGACAGAAAATTGATTTTTAAGTAATATATTCATGTTATTTGTTGAGATTTCATTCTCTAGTAGAATAATAACTGCAAGCGCAGTGAATCAGTACTGAAAAATTATAAAGGCAAACAGTTTTTCTCCTTATGAAAAAAGAGTATAATCACTTAAAAAAACCAAAAAAACAACTTTCAGCAAAATGTACGTTTTCAGATTACAGAGGAAAGATTTGCAACATCCTGTGCAAAGACCACATAATGAAAACACACAAGTTCCATTTAAAGATACTGTTTTGAATGAAAAATTAGTGTATTTTAAAGCAGCCATTTTTCTAAAAAAACTTTGTTATTTTAATTAAATTCCACATACTCTATTATGCAACATTGTTAAAAGGGTATGTACAAACTACATCTCATCTCCTCCCAAAATAATGTGTAGTTTCAAATGGCATATTTTTTCCCCTTTTTATTACCTCTATCTCCCTCTCACTGGAAATAAAAAAATGTTTTGCTTTTTTTCAATCAATATTTTTAGAAATTAAGAGGATAGCTTCTGAAATGGTCTCTTAACCCAATATACAATAGTTCCAAATCACTAACTAAGCTGTGCCATTGTGTTTCTAAATATCACATGATATTGCTTCGGCTTGCTGAATAAATAATCTAATCTGTATAAATAAAAATGTCTTGAAAAAAAATCCTTAAGACTTCATTCTCCCAGGAAGAATTTGAGTAACATGAGGCAAACAGACAAAAGCAACACTTTTCTTTCCTCTTACAGGAACCTCCAGTCTCACTTTGTAACTGGATCCTGTGTTAAAATAATTATAAAAGACATTACATTACAGATTAAAGGGAAAGGAACAAGAATAATTGTACAGCTTTTATTTATGAATAGCCACTTAAAAGATTTTTGATTCAATTTTCTCTTGTCACATTTATTCCAAAAACCTGGTATTTTTCTCTTTTTTAACTCCTCACCCGCTGCAAGCACTAATCTTGCCACGCAGTGGTGTGAATGATGTTACTCTCTTCTCTCTGCAGTTGTTGTCTGTCCTACAATCCATTCACTCTTTGTGTGCCTCAATCCACAGTTGCAGAACCAAACAAGAATACACTGGGTCTGATGTATTGTATTAGCTGTGCTGGTGCCTCTAGCCTGCAGCATCAGCTACCAGCAACTAGAATGGAGTGGAGAACATGATCACTGTCAGCTCTCTTGTACAATCAGGGTAATCCTGTCACACTGACAGGTATTCTCCACTACTGTAAGGCCCTCCTGTTATGCAAACACAGAATAGGTCTAAGGTTTTACCTGCTACCCTTAGCTGAGGACCAAGGTGGTTGAGGTGGGTTTTAGCTCATCAGAGGATGGAAAGAAAAGGTCAAAAACACCCTTCCAAGCTATTGTGGAATAAATGTTCCTAAACTGTTTAAGCTCAACTTCTATTCAGTCTCACCCCACATTCAAAAGCATTCTCTTCAGTACCTGCTCCTATGTATTTGCTATTTGTAATGCCCATTCTTTTTCATTAATTTTTTTCATCTGTATAGAATACTGTATAGTGTTGTTTATCTGTATAGTGCATTCAATAATTGTGTCCTAATATTAAAAATTATCTCTGTAGGCTCCTATTTCTTACTGACTAGAGAGCTGCAGCTGGTTTCCATGCACTTGGCGAAAGGGGACTCTCAAACTCCATTGGAGATGACAAGGAACTAAGAAACGTATCCCTTGCAAGGGCTACTGTCCCCCTGGTGTGTGTACAGTTCATCCTTTTAAAATCTTTCCCACCTAGCTTTGACTGGCATTATTCAGAAAAGTAATAAAGTTTTTTCACATTTTAATATCTCTGTGTTTCAAAGGGTACAAGATTAAACTCCTCATCACTCTCTTGCATTTGTACCCCTAACTGCAGTGAGAAAAGGAATGACTTCCATTTCACAAACACCTCTCACTTTTGCATTGCCCTCTGGCCTACAATGGCAAGTTACTTCATCAACCAGTTGAATTTCTCGTCTGACTGTCAGAGCACCAGAGAATCTCTAACAGAATATTTCACCAAACCTGAAGCTAGCACTAACCTTACCATTGACACATAGGATAGTTATTTGTGGTGATAACCACATTTACCAAAAAAGAAAGAGTACAGATGGTTCTCAAATGATGAAAAATCTGGTTGTGTCAAACAAAGAAATAATCAAACAATGAGCAATGTAGTTCTTATTTCAGTAGCAGAAAAGTAACAAGATGACCTGTCCAACCCACAGTCACTGAATAGCTGACTTCAGTACACATCCAGAGATATTGCTACAGTCTGCTTTCTTCATTGCTACTCTGCTTAGCCTACAATTATTTACACAGAAACAAGCAAGCAAACAAACAAAACCAAACAAACCAGTTTATAACCAATCAGAGATCAAAACGAAATTTGCTTCCTGCTGAATGATGTGATAGATTCATTTTTATAGGTCTGTATCATGAGATAGATCTGAAGTGATTTGTTTAGCCTAAAAGCTATCATCTGTTTACTATCTATTTTTCACTAATTACCCCCTAAAGACTACTGTTACTTGCAAGAATGCTTTAAGCTGTCATTTTACTTACACACAGTAATTAAACATTTCCTTTCAGTTGCCACAAAATACACAATCTCTTATTATTGTTCTTTGCAGTTACTGTAGTTGAGAAATTAATTAAGTTTTAGCAAATTTTCTGAACAGGATTTGTTTTCTTTATCTGTTTCTTATCTTGGGCAAATTTGTTTTTTACTGTTTTATAAAAGGGGAGGGGAGGGAGGGAAGGAGCATGATAATCAGCCTCAGTTCCTCTCTCCACTGAGGCAAAGACAGAACTATGATTTAATGAAACAAATATCAAAGTCTGGAGGCATGAAAAGAAAAGCACCTCCTCTGCATGTTACTGTATGAGGCACTGTATCAATTCTAAGGCAGGATGGTTTTCTTTTATAATGAGAAAAATATTGTACAGATGACAGCTTATTTTAAAATATCAGATATGCTGTAATGGTCTCCTTAAAGCTGCCAGTTTCAAAGTTAAATTTAATACCTATCCAGTCGTCTTATACATTTTTCTGTATCTTTTGAATGCTTTGGATGCTTTTAATTTTTTTTTTTCTCTTTTCAATTTGCCTATGCTTGTAAAAAGGAATATGTATTTTAAAGAGTGAAAAGGGCTCAGAGTGCAGGGAAAGGAGGCAGAAGGAGTTAACATCCATGTGCATTCTGGGGGAAGCTGGGGGGTGAGTGCGGCAAGTTAGTTACTCCTTCCGTTTGGTTCTGGGTATGAGCAGCAGTTTGTGCAGCTGAAGGACCTGGGACAGGGATGTCTGCCTTTGATGCTGACTCTGAACACAGGGTGGCAAGTGTCTGTCACCAATTTTCCTATGAAGTAACCTTTTAGAGGTGCATGTTGGGTCTCCCTCTCAGAAGCAGTGGTTTCCTGTGGCATGGGCTCACCCCATTGATCCTGCAATATAGAAACATTGCATAAAACTAAATCTGTCTTATGCTATAATGCCTTTAGCTAAAGGGGCATGCTTAGTTGTTAGCACCTTGCTCACAGGAAATCTGGTTATTTCAAGAAGCAATTCGAAGTGGTAATTTAGAAAAGGAATATAGAAGAAGGTATAGTTGGGTTGAAATGTTGTAACTTTACATCTGTGGTTTAATGAAAAGTTAAAGTGAAAAGAAGAAAAAAAAAAGTTTCCTTAGGACAGTAACTGTTACATCTGCTTGGTATTGTGCCAACATTTATACTACTAGCAGTACCAGCACAAGCAAGACAAAAATTCTGGCACAATACAGCTGATGATCCTGGAAATGCTTGATCTGTTAAGACCTAACCACAGTTTTCCAAGTTCTTCCTGTATTAATTAGTAGAAAATGCCGATTCACCAAAGAGCATGGTTTTTAATGGGATCCATTTCAAAGGCATTTTCAAGGTAATCATGCACGGGAAGAGCTGCCCAAAGCTAAAGGGAGAGACAAAGAGCAACTAAGAGAGACAAAGTTACCATCTTCAGTAAACAAGGATGGTCCCACTGCTCAGAAATACCTGGATGTATTGCTTTTCTTGACCTCTGAGAAGAGACCTGGAACTGGCCTTTCACCATTTCCCCAGCAGTGTCCTGATGAGAAGGAAATGGTTCTTCCAGCCTGGGCATCTCTCAGTGTCTTTTCTGTTTGCCTTATAAGCATGTGTAAAGGTAGAGAGAGAGAAAAACTTTTCTTGCTCTTCACAGGGATGCAAAGGTAGGAATAAATGTAGAAGACACAGGTGATGGCATTTCACCTTGCTTTTTCAGTGAAGTCATCATTTAAAAAGAATCAAGGCAGTGGGAAACATGGAGAAAGGCTCATCCCAGGTAGTTCCTACTTGTGGGCAAGAAGAGTCTGTACAAGGCCACTGTCTGCAATTAATTTGTGTCTTTGCAGACATTTCACATGTAAATACATGTGAAATATACAGTGTCAGATAGCTGCAGTACTAAGATTTTTTTAAGAACCTCAAGAGCTTACAGGAGGCCAGATATCTTGCCTGAGCAGGCAACATCATTAATACTGTTATTACTTACGCATACAGATAATTATTGCAAGATGCAAAGAGCCCTTCTACTGTTAAAGAAGAATATTTTTGAGATTATTTTTTTAGATTATCTCAAGTTGTTTGTCAGACTTCTCCAGTATCCAGCTTCACCTTAATCATTGAGGTTAACACACAATATCACACAAGATAAATGTTTCTGAGCTTTCTGAATCAAGAAATGCAACAGCACAACAAACTGCTCCTCTTCATGTTCCCAGACATTTGGTTTCATTCATTCTTATAAAATATCTGTAATCTTATCTTCTTTTTCTCCTTATCTTGTCTTTACCTAGTCTTGAAGAACAAATACTTCAGGGACATCCTTAGGGAAGTGAATTTATGGCACCTGGGAGCTTCTCTGATAAATGACAGCCATCGCAACAAAGTACTACTCCAACCAACCTTTTGTACTTCTTTGAAAAGCCTCATTATAGACGTGAGAGTTCCAGAGGAATGCCTGTGAGTGACAGTATGTATTTTCCTGTATTCCAGAATTATGAAATTTATTCTCTAGGTACAGAAAATAACTTAGTTTTCATAAGACTTAAAGATAACTCTTTAATTAGATTAAAAACTGTAAATAAGAGAGCTTGAGAGCCTGTCAGGCATACAAAAGCAAGTGGAGCACATTCGGCAAATAACATGTTTTAAGGCAATATATAGCTTTCTTCAAATAGACTAACAAACCATGTGATATTTCTGCTTGAGAGGAAATAGTTCAATGTATCAAACATTCAATCATCTGAATGCATCAAATCTTACATAAAGAGTTATTTTTTTATTCTACAAGGGGCAAAGAGTTCTTACTAATCGTGGATTACTTCCCACATCTCTATGGAGTTGGCATTTCTGTGCTGATCATTTCTGCAGAAACGCTCAGGGAAAGTGTTTTATTCAAGATAGCTGGGTTCATCCAAAGGTAAAGTCACAAAGCTGTAACTGCTAAAGAGACATAATGGAACTTCTGACAAACAATAACTTTTTTATTTTTTTCCCCACAACAAAACCACAACACCACCTTAAGTATTGTAAGGAGCACTGTGTTCAGCACCTGAAATTTCAGCAAAATTTGCCTTATTTTTGGGGTAGAATAAAGGAGCCTTTGTTTCCATGGCAAGAGAAGCAATTTTCACTGGCTGTGAGTATGATAGCCTTCAATAGCTATTGTTTCACATGCTCAGCTGACAATCTAAAGCCACTTTTATTCTGAACTAGTACACTCTAAAACACCACTACCAGCACAAAGGCATCCTACTGAAAGGCTGCAGTGCAGCACCCCTGATGAAGCTGAGTTGGGACCGGCAAAGTCCTTCCTATCAAGGAGAGTCCCTTCAGATGGGCAATGCACAATGTTTGGTTTGATTTAAAAGAAGGTTGGTTTGGTTTGGTTTGGTTTGGTTTGGTTTGGTTTGGTTTGGTTTGGTTTGGTTTGGTTTTAGCATGCAGTAGGTAAGCAATCACCGAGAGTCCTTTTCAGTCTTCAAGAAGCAAGTGGTTTACACTACAAAGTTTTGTACAATGGCCATGAAAATGTTGGCAAACCCTCCCAAGAGAGCAGTGTGCATCCCCCATGGGTAAAGCAACATACAGGTTATGTGAAAAACACAGGCAGCAAGCTGCTAAGGCAAGAGGAGGCTTTTAATTTGTAATTTTATTTTCACTGGAATGTGAAAACAGAGCCAGGAGAACTTTGAATCTCTTCACATAAAATCAATATATTTTAAAGATGCATAGACAGTGAAACACCATTATGACCATTTTGATTGGTCATAAACAAATATAGCATGTGGGCTCTACAGTGACAATTCCTGAGAACTACAGAAATAGAATATTGTTTGGCTAAGACTTAAGTATTATGTAAGAACCTCACTATGACTACCTGGGGTAACCTAATGATTTTAAGGTAATGATTTTTAAATCAGCACACACATCAATATGAGCTGGCATTTCTCTCTTTTTTGCTGTTTGATATTGCCATTTTCTCAAACTGATGGCTGGCACAAGGGCTTTCAGAGAAAATACATTAGAAGTTGTATATAATGTAGATTATGAAGTTAAACTGTTGTTTGAACAATCTTGTGCCTTTAGCTATGATGTGACATAAAAATCCAGGGCACTCCACTGAGGAATGTCCTTCAGTTGCTGCAAATAGAGACAGATCATTTCCTCAGCCTGCCAGAGGACTGTTCCCTACTCTGTTCATAACAGTAGTGAAAATTTAAATGTCACATGCAATGGGGCATACACCTAATATTGATGGATATGGAACAGAACAATGCTTTCATTATTCACTTTTTCCTGCTTTGTCACTGTATTCTGTGTAATTACACTCCTGCACCCTCCCTTGGGAAGCTTTCATTTGTTGGCATAAGCAGCACAGCATCTTTCAGAAAATCAAAGCTCTCTCTTTCCCCTCCACAGCACGGATGATGGAATGTTTAGACGTAGATCCTACCTTCTCTTAACCCTGCAAAACAGATGATTTCTAAGAGGGTTTTGAGAGAAAAGAGGTCAAATGCTCTCTGTAGAATGCCTTGGAACAGAATAGAGATTGGGGAAGATTTAGTAGACTAAAAAACTATGAAAGAAAATAAAGATGAGGTAAAAACACAGAAGAACTGTTCTTTATGTCTGTTCCAAATAATTGCTGGGTTTGGCACTATTAAGAAAGGTTTCACTATTCTTTGCCATTGTCCCCTAAACATTATCTCTTTCAGAGCAAGATCCAGTTTCTTAAATGTCTTGCAAGCAGTAATTAAAACACAATCTTTCAGCAGTAAAAAAAAATTATATTTTCATTTATAATTATACACATTATAATTTCATGAATTACATATACTAGTGATTTTATTGTGCCATTGCTTTTCAGTCAGTTACATACTAATTTTTATAGCTTTGCTTTAAAATAAATGGCCAAAAATAGTCCATTAAAGGTTTTAATATCTTTTTCCATTTTTATACCAGATCATTTACTTCCTTTCATAATTTTTGTCTACAAAAAGTGTTTGAACAGTAAATATTGTTGTTTGCCTTTCAGATACACTTGATGGAACAGAGATTATGAGCAGCTATTCTCTCTCTGCCCATGCAACTTGAAACCTTGCAGCCAGCTGACCAGGTGATATGAGATGGCACCCAGGTAATTATTAATTGTTCTCTTTGGACCTCTCCTGTTTCAGAAGCTACTGATGCTCAAAGTTAGTGGGGAAATACAGGTGGGAAAAAAAAAAAAGCTTGTCTCTACCCCTTTGCCCAAAAATCAGGTGGCATGCCAAATAATTTCCAAAGTTCTTCCAGATAAGATCATGTACTAGCCAATGGGAGGCTCTTCTCAGCAGATGAATTCAAGGGTCATCAACAAATTTGTCCTTGTTAGAATCATATAATCACAGAATTGGCTGGGTTGGAAGGGACCTCAGAGATCATCAAGTCCAACCCTTGATCCACTACCGCTGCAGTTACCAGACCATGGCACTGAGTGCCACATCCAGTGTCTTTTTAAGTATCTCCAGGGATGGAGAATCCACCACTTCCCTGAGCAGCCCATTCCAAAGCCTGATCACCCTCTCCATAAAGAACCTCTTTCTAATATCTAACCTAAACCTCCCCTGGCACAGCTTGAGACCATGCCCTCTTGTCTTGCTGATGCTTACCTGGGAAAAGAGACCAACCCCCACCTGGCTCCAACCTCCTTTCAGGTAGTTGTAGAGAGTGATGAGGTCTCCCCTGAGCCTCCTCCAGGCTGAACAGCCCCAGCTCCCTCAGCCTCTCCTCATAGGATCTGTGCTCGAGTCCCTTCACCAGCCTGGTTGCCCTCCTTTGGACCTGCTCCAGGACCTCAATATCCTTCCTGAACTGAGGGCCCAGAACTGGACACAGTACTCGAGGTGTGGCCTCACCAGCGCTGAGTACAGGGGCAGAATCACCTCCTTGGACCTGCTGGCCACACTGTTCCTGATACAGGCCAGGATGCCATTGGCCTTCTTGGCCACCTGGGCACACTGCTGGCTCATGTTCAGCTTCCTGTCAATCCAAACCCCCAGGTCCCTCTCTGCCTGGCTGCTCTCCAGCCACTCTGTGCCCAGCCTGGAGCTCCCCATGGGGTTGTTGTGGCCAAAGTGCAGGACCCAGCACTTGGCCTTGTTGAACCTCATCCCGTTGGAATCAGCCCAACTCTCCAGTCTGTCCAGGTCCCTCTGCAGAGCCCTCCTGCCTGCCAGCTGATCCACACTCCCCGCCAGCTTAGTGTCATCTGCAAATTTGCTGATGATGGACTCAATCTCCTCATCTAAATCATCAATAAAGATATTAAACACAACTGGGCCCAACACTGATCCCTAGGGGACACCACTAGTGAGCCTTATGTCTGTCACAGTTCTTCCTTTAAACAAGCCAACAGTGTCTTCTCATGGTGCAGTCCTCTCTTCATCCCTCCTTGCCACCCGCTTAACATAACTTTTGGT
>JAAWXA010000012.1:2451822-2574081 GCA_038090715.1 Florisuga fusca
ACCTCAGAGATCATCAAGTCCAACCCTTGATCCACTACCGCTGCAGTTACCAGACCATGGCACTGAGTGCCACATCCAGTCTCTTTTTAAGTATCTCCAGGGATGGAGAATCCACCACTTCCCTGAGCAGCCCATTCCAAAGCCTGATCACCCTCTCCATAAAGAACCTCTTTCTAATATCTAACCTAAACCTCCCCTGGCACAGCTTGAGACCATGCCCTCTTGTCTTGCTGATGCTTACCTGGGAAAAGAGACCAACCCCCACCTGGCTCCAACCTCCTTTCAGGTAGTTGTAGAGAGTGATGAGGTCTCCCCTGAGCCTCCTCTTCTCCAGGCTGAACAGCCCCAGCTCCCTCAGCCTCTCCTCATAGGATCTGTGCTCGAGTCCCTTCACCAGCCTGGTTGCCCTCCTTTGGACCTGTTCCAGGACCTCTACATCCTTCTTAAACTGAGGGGCCCAGAACTGGACACAGTACTCGAGGTGTGGCCTCACCAGGGCTGAGTACAGGGGCAGAATCACCTCCTTGGACCTGCTGGCCACACTGTTCCTGATACAGGCCAGGATGCCATTGGCCTTCTTGGCCACCTGGGCACAGAGTGGCTGGAGCTCCCCATGGGGTTGTTGTGGCCAAAGTGCAGGACCCAGCACTTGGCCTTGTTGAACCTCATCCCGTTGGAATCAGCCCAACTCTCCAGTCTGTCCAGGTCCCTCTGCAGAGCCCTCCTGCCTGCCAGCTGATCCACACTCCCCGCCAGCTTAGTGTCATCTGCAAATTTGCTGATGATGGACTCAATCTCCTCATCTAAATCATCAATAAAGATATTAAACACAACTGGGCCCAACACTGATCCCTAGGGGACACCACTAGTGAGCCTTATGTCTGTCACAGTTCTTCCTTTAAACAAGCCAACAGTGTCTTCTCATGGTGCAGTCCTCTCTTCATCCCTCCTTGCCACCCGCTTAACATAACTTTTGGTTCCTGATACTTTATGTTCTTCCTCACAGGCATACCATAGGAAAAAGTCACAGATGCCTTTCCACTACCTCTGTTGTACTGATCAGTTATCTTTTAGGTCTCTATACCTCAATTTTATTTGCTTTTGGGGCTGCCTCTGGTGTCAGCACTACTCCGGGATGAGATTAGGCCACGTCCATCAAGCACTGCTGTGCGATGCTGCCCAAACAAGGACTGAAAAAACCCAGATGCTGTGCAGGAGTGAAGCAGCAACAAAGACAGTGAGATTCTTCCACCAGGAGATCACCCAGTCCTCTCACTTGCTTAAATTCACTATAAGCCCCCCCCACAAAAAATCAAACAAGCAAACAAAAAAACCAAAACAAACAAACAAACAAAAAACCACAAACAAACAAACAAACAAAAAAACACAAACCAACCAAACAAAAAAAAACCAAACTGGAAAAGGGTGAAGGATTGGGAGGTATCTTAATTAGGGAAATTAACTCCATTAAACTGTGGTTACCAGCTCCTGTTAAATAAGAAACACCCAAAGACTTGCCTTCACTTTTAATTTAAAAATTGCTCAGTGTTTCCTTCAAAATTTTTTTTTTTTTTTTTTTACATCAAATTTTGCAGTGAAGAAATACTTTCATCCATCTCTACCACAATATATACAGGCATCCAGCACTGCCAATAATAAAAGGCGGCTGATGGACAAGTATTTTGTTTAGAATTATACTGTACAGATACTATGTGAAACTGACATTCTCCAAACCCCAAACTATCCAATGTGAACTCAGCACTGTGCATTTTTATGAAAGGATCTGTTTTCATTATGCTTTTAATTAAAATTTACTGTTCAGAAAAATGTGCTTTAAAGGTTTTGTTGATATCTCTTTGGTCGCAGAATCTTCTGGAAAAGGCAAGCCTACTGCATTCTATGAAAAACACTGGAGTTAAAAGCATTTTAGTTCTCTATTAATTACTAAGTTCCACAGAGGTTTCTTGTATTATCTTTACAGTACTTTTTCAAGGTTAGTAACCAATTGGACAAAACTGTTAATTTAGCATGCAGTAGAATTTAAAGGACTGTTTAAAATATTCTTTACAGAGAAAATGTTTCACCCCTACTGCTATTCTCTGCACTCCAAAGCCTTTATAAATCTATATTTCATATAGTAATTATATAAATTATTACATTTTCAAGACAGACATGCTTTACATACACCTTCTTCCTTCCCTTCACCTCTAACAAGGCCAAGCAAAAAAGGAATTTGTACAGCAAGGTTTATTTTCTCACTCATAATTTCATATTAGATAATAGTGACCGATATTTCCTTCTACACACAGAGGACACAAGCACAATCATTCTAATGTAAGTGAGATAATTCTTACCAGTTCTATCTATCTCGTGTGAGTCACAGTTTTCTTTTGCTAATTTGTGTTATAGGTAATATGTGCTATATTCTAAAAGAAACTTTGAAAACCAAAAGTTAGTTCCTTGTTGTTTGTTTCCCATGGAATTCTGTTTAATGTGTACCCTATGATAATTACTGTGAAAAGAAAGCAGATTGTCTGTAAAATCTGTCTCTGGTATAGCTCTATGCTTTCACCACTGATTTTATCTAGTCACCATGAAAATAGCTGAAATTGTAATGAGCTTGCTCTGCAATTTCATATAGAAACTGTTAGAAACCTAATCCATAATGCAAGACAGCAGAACATTTTATAGGTAAATTACCCACAACACAGCAATAAATCAAAATAAGTCCCATCTGTCATTTTAGAAGCAGTGGGAGTCTATTACAGTTTGGCACAGGTATGGTGCTGCCGGGTGGGTAGCACTTGGCTTGCATAGTACCTGCTACTGGGAGGAACCAATTGCCTCTTTAGAGATGTGAGGCAAAAATAACCAACCCAATTACCCCAGCAAAACTGATCATAACGAGAAGCTGAAACACTATACTGAAGTAGCAGGACAAAACAGGAGACCAGCCTAGTGAGAACATTTTGACTAGTTTATATTCCTCACCTAAAGTCTAACCCTTGAAATGAGTGTAGGATTCAGATCACCTTGAAAATAAACAAACATGTTTATTTTGTTATGCCTGGATTGTTAAAGGTAAGTAACTTCTGATTTTTTATTTGGAGGAGACAGGGAATAGTTTTCTCCTGACATGTTGCCATAGTATGTGTCCTTTTCCCTTTCAAAAATTCAGGAAGACGAAGATCAAAATAAATATAGCTATGTGCAGAAAAAGTTCAGGTAACTACGGAATGCAAACTAAAGATAATCCTACAAAAAAAAGAAAGCAAGTGATGCTAGTAGAGGCCCTATCCTAACACAACAAATATTTTCACATTCAGGGAATAAGACTCTGTCTGTGCAGTCCACACTAGTGCTTTTGGTTGTATTTACATATGCATTCAGAGGGTTGAGTTTACAATGGTCTTAATTATGAATCAAAGTATTTCAAGAATGCACACAAAAAACCTAATTAACTTATCTTCAAGATATTTCATGTGCCTGTTCTTTTAAATAACAGCATAAACTGTGGAACATAATAGCAAAAAAATTATTCTGAGCTGCAGTCATGTGTTTCATAATTCAGTTGTACCAAAAATCTTTTAGTAACTTCTTTTATTCTAAGAAATCTCAGCACTTTCTACAGGGGTCAATAAGGATCACAGAAGACAGAAGTACTCCAGCTATCCATGGACATGGATCAGCCTGTCACCTGACATTTGCCAAAACAGCAGAAGATGGTCAGATGGTTCAGAAATATTTTTAAAAATCAAGACTTAGAGACCTCTTTCTATCAATAATTCCCTGATTTCTAAGTAAATCACAAAACCAAGAATTATAATTACCAGAAACAATATAGAGATATTTTCTCAAGCAATGACCCATTTATGCCTAATATTTATGGAGCAATAAATTTTCCACTTTGCAATGCTAAGATGACTACAAAGCTTTTGGCACAGTCAATACTTGGCTCCAAATATTCAAAACAATACAACATGTTTAGCTATTCCTGTACCTGATCATTTGTAAACCACTTAAAAAAAATTGATTACTATTTAAAGTACTGCACTGTGGCAAAGCTAAATAGGATATGTATCTGTGCAAACTGAAGATATTTTTATAAAATCACACAAAACTACATGCTGGTAGTTAGTGAAAAGATTTTACTTGTTAATTTTTTTTTTTTTTTTTTCCAATTATTGTGAGTAGACGTAACTGTAGGATGAGTTAGATCACCCCTCATTCTTCAACATAAGTGCTTCCCTTGTGTGGCATGTATACTGTAGCACAACTGCACAGAGAAGATAAGATCTATGTGCCAAATGGATCACCTTCTCCAGCAATCTGAATGTGACACAGTTGACTACTAAAATCATGGTATAGAAGTGAAAACTGGCTATTGTTAAGTAAAGAGTTGAGTCTTAATCACAGAAGTTTGTTTTCAATGAGAAACTTTGATGATCAGATCAAATCAAGTCCAGGAATTACATGCTAAAACTCCAGTATTGAAATTTCAGCTGGGTGTCTAAAATTCAAGTTCTGCGATTTATTTTTTGCAGGTCTATTCAGTTTAAGCAAAGAAAGCCAGCATAAATACATATCCTAAGATTTTTATGAATGGCGTATATATATAAAAAATAGAAACTCTGTGTTATCTGTTTCATGCTATCTCATCTGACTGGACTCCAGCAAGGGCAAGCTGAGAAAAAATTGCATTTACATTTACAAGTATATGTATATTTACATTTAGTTGATAAAAAATACACCAAAAACTGGCACAAGACTAGTTAAACAGTGATGTAGTCCTGAGTTTGCCATAGCTCCTCCTTTCCTACACATTTGTATCAGAATTTCCTAGACTCCTGTAGAAATATGTCAAGTACCTGATTTTTACAGATGAGATACTCACAGATAGTTAATTTTTTTTCAGAAGTGTGTCTTAGCCACCAAAGCAGTACCAATGATCATGCTGAGAACTTGGTATCTGCCTTGTTCGGTCTTCAGTTTAACCACCAAGTGCTTCAAACTTAGGAAAACATGGAAGAACTGCATCCTGTTCCTTCTAAGTGGTGTGGAGGCACCACTGGCTGAGTGAGTGACTACTAAGTCTTGATTTACTCTGTGGCAGAGCCTCTCCACCACACCCTAAAATAACTTACAAAGAGGTTGTCCCCCTCCCCAGATTTTGAAGGGAGGACCTCAGATGTCTCTCTGCACAAGGTTCTCCAGTATGTAACACAGACTTGTGGAGGAGAACGCTTTGGCCATTGCTGCCCCAAACATGTCCCGAAGAGCTTGCTACCTCTTGCACATGCACATCGTGTCTTCCCATGGATTACATGTATAATTTAGATGCCCAAACTGGAGTGACTGAAGGGCAGATTGAAAAAGCCAGTGCAACGCTGTGTGTTGCAAAATATAACGCTTCCCTAACACTATTTCTCATTTGTAGACATTTCCTTGGATGCTTAATAAATGAAAAATGAGCAATATGTACATCAAATCCCAATGATATCTATGTAAAAATACAAAATGACAATTAGTAAGTTGTTTTTAAATTACCTTTATAAGCAAATATTGCTTTTCCTCTGTAGAAAAGTATGTTTAGGTCTTTCTCTCCCTTTGAACTACAGTTATTTAAATGAAGACATTCTAAAAGATCATAAATTAAGAGGTAAGATAAAAGCAGAATATAGGTTTAGAAGGAGATGTCCTTTGGGAAATCTGAAGTTGATCTCATGCCCAGAATTCTTTCAGAGCTTTAATAATGATTTGACATATTTTTCCATAACTGGGACAACATCCACTATATGGACATAGTTGTAATTTTTTTCCATCTCCTATGATACGTATTTGGTTGACTTAAATACAATTATGCCTCTTCCCTACTTGCAATTGGTAAAATTGCTTTGATTGTTTTTTGTATTTTTGAAACCATGTGTTGTTGTTTGAGTTGCTTAACAGTAGAAAAAAGTAAAAGCATTCCATTTGATAGGATATTGAAAATGGAGCTAATAGCTGTAATTTTATCCAATCAATTTAAAATCTTTTTTTCTATGAGAAAATCTGATGTTACTAGACATCTTGCCTCTATTAGATTGCTGTGACTTTGTTTCTGGATATTTTATGTCTGTGACATACTGGAACAAAGATATTAAACTTTTTTCAATTAAGATTATTCAATGACATCCACAGCATTAAGTGAACATCTTCCTATAAAACCTACCAACATCTAAAGGAAAAAAATATTTAACTAAATGGTCTTTACCTACTTGTCAAGTAACTTGTCAGTGACTGCTTTGTTTCACATTAGTTTGATAACAAGTCCTGCATATGTATTTCTGTTTCTTTGAAATAAATGTTGCCTTTGCAAAGGCAAATGTCTGAGAGGTGTGACTTCCTAGATATCAGAAAATGTCAAGTGTGTTAACATTTAAAATATTACTTATATTTACCACTGCATTCATCTTTGACTCACACCAAGGACTGGAAAAGTGCTGAGATTCCATTGATTCATTTATTCATTTAGTTCTTTTACAACCCTAGGATGATCTGTTAGAATTTCTTACTGAAAAGAGAATAAGAATTGAGAATATATGGTGTGGACATAGCTTTCTCCTTTTTCAGGTACTGACACCTCACTCACTGGTACCAGGACCTGATAAATATACTCAATGAGTACAGTTCCACTCACTTCAACAGAAAAACATATGAACTTCCTCTGGATTACACTGGAAACAGAATCATTGGAACATGTTCCCCAGGGAGACGGTGGAAGCCACATCTCAGGAGACATTCAAGGTCAGGTTTGACGGGGCTCTGAGCATCCTGATCTAGTTAACAATGTCCCTGCTCACTTCAGGGGCGTTGGACTAGGTGACCTTTAAAGGTCTCTTCTAATGCAATGCATTCTGTGATCTATGATTCTGTGATTCCTTGAAGAATGTACTGATGAGTCGTTTTTGGTAGCATTTCTTGGTATGTGATTTTATTGTCTAGCATCTACATTTAACTGTTTATAATTACTGTTAATTTCTTCTGATAAATGATGTCTTTTTCTGGAAACAGTAAACATGGGGAGCAATATTTGCTTTCTTGACATACTTTGATGTCTCTCAGAATTCAGTGCTTGGCACAGGTCAAATTCCTAGCTGGTGCTCTTAGAGCTTGAAATACCTGGCCTAGTGAAAGCTCCCTCTTGTCTTCTTGTGTTTATTTCTTTTGTTTTGAATTATGCCTGTTCTAATTTTGCATACATTAATCTTTCAGAGCATCTGAATGAGAAAGATACGGTGATTTTAGCAAATATATCCTTTCTATCTGCTGTCTGTGTCAGAAGGACCAAAAATCCTTTTCCATTTTTTTCATTCCATTATTTTATTCATGAAACATTATTTTAACTACAATGGAGAAAAAACAGTCAAAAAAAGAGAAGCATAAGGTTTGGGCATGCTGTTACTTAAAGAACTACTTCATCTCTGCTAACAATCTATGTTACTTAGCAATTCACATTAATTATTTCGGTAACTCTTATGAAGAAAAGAAGGGAGCTAAGAAATAAACAATCCTATACAAGTAAGAGTAAAAAACAGAAGTTAATCCTAGCATCTAAGACCGAAAAACAAAACCAAGCCACAGTCACCTGACTTTCCTGACTTTTCTGATTTTTAATTCCAGGAGAAAAACAAACAAACAATGAACGAGGCAAAAATATGTATTGTAGTATATATATTAAAACTCTGAACACTGTGGCTGGAGATTTGATTTGCCCTTTTTTTTCGTGTTTCATTTAAGTGAAATACAAGCTATTCTTATCTGCTGATAATTTGGAATTTGCTGACAAAATGGATAGCACAAACTGTTTGCTGTAATACCCACTTACCTGCCTTGCAGAGTAAAGAAAAATATACAGTTTTCATTAGGACTATATGATAAAGGCTTATAATGTTTAGACTTAATAAAAGATTTCTTTCAAAATGCATGATTACACTATGTTAAGCAATAGTAAAGAATATACAAACATGTCAGTCCAGTTGTTACAGATAATAACATGCATATGATTTCAGGGTGACAAAAATCAAGAGAAAAATATTTTTTATTAAGACATCCTTCAGCTGGAACCCATAATAAGTAGCATACAAATGGCTGCCAGAGAAAGAGAAACATTTTATTAAGCACAGAGACATGCAATTTCTGGCTTCTTTCTTTCGTTCCTGATTGTTACTGCCATGCATGTTTTTGTCTCTGATGTCAGAAAATATATAAGAAGTAAAAACAACAAAAAAAAAAAGAATGAAAATGATAGCTGCAGGAACTGAAAAATGCCAGACAGTTCCACGACTTGACTGCTACTGTATTTTAATTTACATCAAGACCACAAATGAAACTGGCTTTACTCAACTGTTTAAAATACATGTGTATCTCTACACATGCATTGTATTTCTGATGCTTAAAAACACTGTGATATCATGCTGCAGCCAGCAGCATAATTAAGACAAGGTTTCAGATGACATGGTGATAGTGACACTTCTGCTGACTTAATACATCTGTGTATGTGTGTATATGTTGTACCTAGCACCTTATGCAGTTGCAGTTATACTTGGTTTATGGTTTCCTTCTCTATTTCTTTCTTCATGTCCATGGTTAAGATACTTCTTCCCCACAGCTCCCTACAGGTGCCCTATTTGATAAAATTACTTCCCTTTCAGCTGCCAGAATAGAGCAAACAAGCCAGTTGGTTTGGGTTACATGACCTACTATCATTAGCCTTGGATTTTTATATTGAGATGAATTAGGAGGTTTCACATGGTCACTGATATAACTCATATTTTTAGAGGTTTTAATGCTCCCCTTCTAAACCTCTCATTCTCATTTATGTTCCAAGATAACACTATATGGGTTTCCTCAATTGCAAACGTCTGTTTCAAAATTGCTGTAAGATCAATGTGTTAGTGGCTGGCTAATTTCTCTGCTACTGGACTTACAGCTGATCTTTATGCTTCCCTGTGTCTGACACAGAGACCTTGTGGTCACAGTGACTTGATCTTAACAAAACTGAACGTGAACTCTTTTTCTCCCAGATGCTCCCAATCCCTCCTATTTTGCCTACTTGTACAGAAAAGAACCCAGTCCTTCCAACTCAAATATTTTTTTGACTTTTCCCTTCTTTCTTGCCCAGCAAACTCAGGCCATTCCTCATTTGCAGCAGCTGCCAGGGTCACTCTCTCCTCTACTTACTCTTTGCCAGGTTTCTGCCCCAGGCTTGTGTCACATCACACTGGGATTTCTGCCCAGTTTGCCTTTCTGGACTTTCTTATGGACATATGCCAAATACTATTTCTTGGGCTGTGTTTCTTATTTGCTGATGTGAACTCTTGGATTCCACTACTTTGTTCAGCTGACCTCTCTCCTGGCATACCCTCTCCAGTTTCCCATTTACTATAACAACTGATTTTGTCTCCTTTCAAGCACCTTAGTAACTCTGTACATCCTTACTGTCCCTTGCTGATGTTCTTTCTCATTCTTTCTTGTGTCACCATACTTACCCTCATCTCTCAAACTGGGAGAGTTGGGGTTCTTTAGTCTGGAGAGGAAAAGGCTCTTACTGTAGCCTTCCAATATCTGAAGGGGGCCTACAAGAATGTTGGTGAGGGACTTTTTAGGATGTCAGGTAGTGATGGGACTAGGAGGAATGCATTCAAACTAGAGGAGGGTAGATTTAGAATGGAAGTTAGGAAAAAGTTCTTCAACAGGGTGGTAAGACACTGGGAACCTGTTGCCCAGAGAGGTGGAAGCCTCATCCCTGGAATTTTTTTAGGCCAGGCTGGACAGGGGTGGACAGAGCAAGCTGATCTAGTGGGAGGTGTCCCTGCTCATGACAGGGGGGTTGGAAACAGATGATTTTAAAGGTCCCTTCCAACCCTGAAAATTCAGTGATTCTATCATCTCTTGGTTTCATAGTTTCACTCACGTTCATCTCTTCTATTACACAACTGACTGCTAATTAGTACTATTCCAGAAAGTTCCTACCCTACACCCACTTATGTCTTTTTAATTCCAATCGTACCTACAAGGAACCAAACAACTTTTTCTTCCTGTTTCAGTAAAGAACTCTATTTCTTCTACTAAACACCCTCTACTTTTCTTCTCCTTGGCCATTGTTGCTTTTTTCCTTGGAAACAACTTAACAGGTCATGTATTAGCATGTATTAACATTTTAAAGCAAAGACCTCTTCTGAGCTTTTCTCTGGGGTAGTTCCAAGCAAAACTATGGTTTGGTTTGGTCCTCATTTAAAGGCCATTCTTTTGACATGTTCAAGGAATTGCTCCATGTTCAACAAAATCTGCCCCAGGATCAAGATGCAACTAGATTATTTCATGTAAGCTCATACAGCTTTTCCCACAGTCAAAACATTCCATTAATCAATTTCAAAAATTCAGGAAGTAGTTTAAAATTAGTTACCTTTTCTTGATATTGTCGCCGTGAGGAATCCAGAGACTGAATGAGGGCAGTGGCATGACCAACAAACATGGCATAACAAGTTGCCCCCACAATCATACTCAGCATGGTTATCCAGAGGTCGGACATACTGACAGGGGCACGGGCTCCATAACCAATGCAGAGCATATGGCTCATGGCTTTGAATAGTGCGTATGAGTACTGCTTTCCCCAGGAGTCGTTCTGCAAGAAAAGAGACAAGTGACTGAGCCAGCAAGCAGCTGAAGACAAAAATACATTTGTACCTGTATAGTAGGATCATGGATTACTGGCTCTAAAAGAGCAGGCTGGTAATGTGTTCTCTCTGAGTAAGAGATCCCTTCTAAATTGTTAGATAAAGTGTCAGAGGTTCTGCCAGATAATACTTAACACAGTGAGATGGAATAAAATTGGCTATTTTTAATACACTGTTGTATTCTTAAACATGGGTATTAACCTAATTACGAGGAGAGTGAAGGTCAGTTTTATTTTACGGTCCACGGCAGCCACATAATTATGTGTTTATATCAGAATCAGCTCAATTCAGAAGTCTGTTTATTCTGCAGTCATAGCAAACTCTTTTTCATAGCCATGGCCTGTGAAACACAGGTGAAAATAAAAGGTAAATCCCTGGATCCTAAATTTCTGTCATGTAGTTACCTTTTCCTGTTCTCTCTAGAAGATTAGAAGGACCTGTCAGCTCACTCACAAGCTTTTAAAATTGCAAAGGTGTTGTCAGCATCCTCCCTTAAGCTTTACATAGAGATTGTCAAAAGGGCTGTTCCCAGGGAAAGGCAGACACTTCAGCACATTCCAAAAAGCCCTGGGACTCTTGGTCAGATTTTCCTGGTTTCCTTGCCAGAGGAATGAAATGAGAACAGGAAAACAAGCTGTGCTTGGCGGCACACAGCATACATGAGAAAGCATGGTATTTACCACAAAGAACTGGGAATAATTTCAGAAATAAACAAATGAAGAAGGAAGAACTGAGATGACATTCTTGAGATTAAGTGATTATCCAGTAGAGTGTCCAATACATAGGACCAAAAAATTAATCTTGTTAAAAAGGACAGCACTAGCATTTATATATAAAATTTACATATGAAATATCAATATTTGTGTATCACTTCTATCCATACAAGCTTTGCTCAAATGCTCTTGTTTCTTGAAGAGCTTCATGCTTATTCTCTTGCCTTTTAAATGCCAAGGTTGCTAACTACTCTTGAGCTTTTTTCATTTATTAAAATTTTTTTTAGACCACATAGTAGCTAAAACATCTTGTAACATAAATAAAATAACATATATTGGATTTCTGATGAAAAATTTCCTATTTCTTCATTAATATAATAATTTACAAATTAATGGTTCTCTTGTATTTGCAGTTGTTTTGGTTTTGCAGTTAAAGCTTTTTAGATATGTGAGTTCTTTCTTCACAAGTGAAAATTTTGTCCTGTAAACATGGCTTAGGAATAGGTTTTCAATGTCTGTACATGTATAGAAAATAAAAGAGAATGGTTTTAGACTGCTGGCAATCATGTGGGTTTCAGTGTGTAATAAATTTTCTTTTTGTTTTGAGGCTTTAAAAAACACTCAGAAAGTTAAAGGAACTGAAGAACATTCCCCGAAAAATCTCCGGTTCAGGATTCGAACACCCTGCTGGAGCAAAGAAACTTCTTGCTATCTGGGTCAGTATGAGTATTTTAATGCAAGTTCCCTTTCTCTCAGGAAAGCAACTGAGAGCAATCAAGGTATGGTCTACTTTGAACGACTTTCCTTCC
This sequence comes from Florisuga fusca, assembly GCA_038090715.1. Taxonomy (NCBI): domain Eukaryota; kingdom Metazoa; phylum Chordata; class Aves; order Apodiformes; family Trochilidae; genus Florisuga; species Florisuga fusca. The sequence continues at coordinate 2,464,063 of JAAWXA010000012.1, forward strand.
AGATGGTATCAATCTCCTATGGGTGGAAATAATTAATAAGAGAATTGTGAGAGACCCACAAAAAAATCTTGTAGCAGCTGCAGCTTTATTTTGGACTGTATTGGAGAAAACAATAAACTGCTTGCTGGAAAAAAGATATTTGTTTTTTAAAGCTATAAGGAGCATTAATAAACCACAGTACTCAAGTGTTTGTAAGATCAAAACCTCAGTTTTTGCAGAGCTTCATACAGTGGATCTTGCTCCTAAACTGTATTTTTAGCACAATTATTATAATTATTAAGTAAAACATTGAGTTGCTATTGATGTCTTCTATCAGTCCTTTCTATTATATCCTTGGTGTGATAAATCTCAATTACAACTCATCAGGTATAATTATATTTTTACATAAAAGCTTTTGAGTAACTCCAAGGGCTGTTGTTTTTATTTCTTGACTGAGATAATTTCCAAGTCTGTGAATTACAGTTTTAAGCAAAATACTATTTTCTTTAAGACTGAGTAAGAAAATAGAAGCTAGGAGAAGCAGGGAGAAACAAAATACAAGGAGGGCTTTCTGCTAAGCATGTGACATGGCAAATGAAAAATAAATTAAATACTACTGGAGAATTAGTACCAGGTAGGAATAAGAGAGCTATAATGACAGAAGTAACTAAAAAGGTACATCAAATAATCAAACATATGTTTAACCACGTATGGACCTCTATATGCAAACTGAAGTAGGACCCAGAACCAGGAGTCATGATTTAATCTGGCATCAGTCTGGAGGTCAAGGTCACCTCAAATGGCCATTTTGCTGTGCAAGCAGCATTAGGCACTACAACGTAACTTTGACAGACCTTGCTACAGGCTAGGAACATTTCAGACACTGGTGAATAACTGGTTCTGAGAATCTGGTCCTCCTATGCATGCAAAGGTTCAGAGGGAGAAAAAATGGGGTGAAAAAGACTGACAAAACATTTGAACTCAAATTTCCACTTGTCTCAGGATTTCATTGCTGAAAATACTTTCCTATGATTTTTTTTTTGTTTATTTTCCTTAATCAGTTCTTGTACAATCAGTTGCAAACATTGTCTTTTTAGTTTCTGCAGGGTTTCTAAGATGACACTGAAAAAATACCATTGTGGAGTATATAAATTTCAGTAGTTACTTGTGTTGTTCACTGATTTATCCCATATATTAAAAAGAATGTTAGCTCTAATGTCACATCCTATGAATCACATATACTACTACCAAGGTTATTCTATGAAAAAATAATAAGTTAAATATTCTTCTGTCCGTGTTGCATAATCTAGGGGTTAGGTAAGAGCAACTCTAACTTCATTTCAATGTGAGAGGTTGGAATTTTTCCACAACCCCATTCCAGTATGTTGTTGTTTGCTGTATAGAAGTGAGGAATGGCCATTTCTCTGAAAAAAGACAAAAGAGATTTTTTCTGTTTTAATAGGAAGCATTTTTGCATTTGCATCATAAGGAGAGTTTTATATAACACATGCACAGATAATATCCCTGAGTTAAAAAAAAACAACAAACTGTTCCATGAAATAAACAATTCTGTGTTTACATAGTCAGCCATTCTTTAATATAATGCTAAATATTACTATTTATATAAACGTATTTTAAAAGTTCCTCTAAATGTTCATATTCTGTTTTAATGTATAGATTACCAAACAAACATACAAACAAAAAATCTACCCACAAATCTCTGTGAGATGAAAAGATCTTCCACCAATCAGTAAAAAAGGGCTTTTAATTTCCTAGTTGACAATGGGCTGATCACTGTTTCCAGATTAGCAGTAATCGGTTTAAAATGTTTTAAATTAAATGACATTAATTTGGAAAAACTATTAAAGATTGAAATAGTGAGAAATACCAAAGCTGTTTATCCAAGGACTGATTACATAATCTAGATTGATGACACTAGGAAATCCTCACATTTGTGAAAGCAGTGATCACTGATCATTTGCAATTAGTTCTGTAACTATATACACGAACTTAGCAGTTATCCTGAAGAATACATTAATCAAAGGGCACTTCTGATTTTTAAATGTCTGTTTCCAAGCCTCTTCCTTCATCATAGTATTCTATGCCTTGTCTCATAATTTCACATGAACCTGCTATAAATACCTTTTTGTCATATTAATTTTTCATCTCATAAGAAATAAATCACAGGAAGATCAAATGACACCTTGTAAGGGACAAGAGTAAAAGGCAAGTCATTTTTCTCAGTGGATTAAGAAAGGGTTTCTATTTTGCTGTATGGAAACCTCTATATGGAGGTCTTTACCAGAAGATTTTATTGTCAACAGAAGAATCAGTGCCACTCTAATTTTCTCGTCATTCCTTTAGGCACAGTTTACCTTCCCACAGCCATACCCTTACACTGAGGTATAAACTGATTCAAAAATCCTGTAACACCGACTATTGCACAGACAGTAGTGCTTTCCACTTTTTTCTCTCAGTTCCCATGCACCTGACATAGCAGTCACTGCATGTGTCACAAAGATGGTTCACTCAGTTTGCAGGGGCACATTTTACAATCATTGAGCAAAGACTGACTTAGGAATTAACTGAAATTATTTCTAAAAGGATCTTGATCCCAATTCTCCCTTTCAAAACTATAGTAGGAGTGGGGAAGTAGTCCATCCCTACCCTGAAGAACTTGTCTTGTAACCAATCATACATCCATTCCTGCCCACCACTGCCTTTAGTTTCTTCTGAAACTAAGTGATATCTGAATGAGGGAAGATGGATACAAATCTTGTCAGGTTATAGACGGTTTCTGTCTATTCTAATAAATTAGAAAGTATCAGAAAGAAATTCCAAGCTCTAGAACTTGGTTCACATGGGTATACTGTTAGAAAGACCTCTGAGCTGGCATTGGCCACACAGCTCTTCCTCAAGTAATTACAGGTTTACTTTGAAGCAGATGTGGGTGAGAAGCCATTGCTTCTAGGCAGTTAGTATGAGCTTGTGCTGTGCTCTCACCCAAACAATCTCAACAAGATTATTCCTATGGACACAGTACATAGGTCCTATCCTTGTCCTACCCCAGAGCCTGTCAATAGCGGGCACATTTAAAGTCTGAGCATGGAGACAATCCATACACAAACCCTCTGGTTTTAGTGTTGTCACAGAAAGTTACTGCACAAAACTAATATAAAGTTCAGGGTGGGGCTTCCCAGGTCCAAGAAAGAACAAAGCATCCTTGCTCACATGGTGGCAGTAGTGTCCCCCAGGAAACCTCTGCCTAAAATCAGGAAGACATGAGCCACTGCTTATCAAATTTACTGTAAAAATCATGGTCTATTCCAGTGAAAATTTTATGAAACTGTATTTGCAACTTATGTATCCATAAGATAAGTTATGTGTATATATTTATTTGCAAGCCATTATTTCTGACAGTTTCATAAATATTTAATGAATCTCAGAAATGTTTAAAATATAATTTAACTAATCAAAAGGGTGTGTTAAGAAAAGACTATACTTGGCATGTTAATGATATTTCTAAAAGGAATGGCAGACAGAACTAGAAAAAAGGTCCCTTTCTACCAATATCTTCATCACCTAAGTTCAATGGCCTAATCTTCCCAACTACTAAGCTTTAATTTCAATAGAATTTTTATTGTCCTCAAAAGTTTCTCATGCTTTGGATTTGGCATCTCGACATCTTTAAATTCTGGCTCTGCTTTCATTTTTCAGAATACAAGTTATATCCTTTTGCAGAAACTTCCTTATGCCAACTAGTTACATGCATTTAACACTGATATGAGACCAAAACTGGGCCTCTATATTAAATCCATCATTTCAAGAGTAATTTATATATATATTTTGATATAGATATATATAGCTTACATACTTATCCATCAGTCAGTTGCCTAATTTAGTGTCTCAGGCTTCATAAAGTACCTCAGAATGACACATTAATTAAAATCTCAGACAGGAAATGAGAGCAAAATACCATATCAGCAATGAATAAATGAACTGGCCAATGAAAAAGTTGTACAATTTCTAATGTTTCAAAACTCATACAACAGTGAATGCACTACTATGCAGAGCCTCTACTTATTGCACCTATTGTTACTAAGAATCTCTTGTTTTCTAAAACTAGAAAACAAAGGGAACGTGGGATCAGTCTTGGAAGACTAAAAATTCTGCTGTTATTCTAAAAATCTTATAGAAGTGCAAGGAAGAAGGGTATATTTTAGGAACTGGGTAAGCACATATGATTTAAGGAAAAAAGACCTGAATCAGTAAGTTCAATGGAATAAGCAGATGTCTTCAGAAACTTCTCAGCATTTCTCTCTGCTGATACATGCAAAAATAACACTATGCAAATGACTCAGTATGTACTTCCAAGACCAATACAGACAGAAAATTTTTCAGAAGTGTTTGGCATTGCATTCCATAGGAAAAGTGGTTTGCCTGGAGGAGCAGTGGCTAAATATTATATATTTACTTTGTTCAGAGTCATTAGGTGACTTCACTGTCATTACAGCTTTTTCATGTTTTGGTGCTATATTTTTGGCACTACCCATCAGTCAAACCCAGTGTAGTGTTACAGATCTTTCCTTTTGTTTGGATTGCTTTTCCTGATGCAGAAAAAAAAAAAAATATCTGTTACTATATTTTTCCATTAAAAGTAACCAGATAATTGTAACCACATTTTCATAGTCAGGATGAATACTTTCCATTGTAGAACCAATGTTACAATTCACATACAGCAACACAAGTGAAGATATTTGGCTTATGCACACAGCTTGGTCTTTCATATATACTTGAGTTATGATGTTCACATGAACAGGTCCATTACATTCAAAATAATAGTTCACAGAAGAAAATATGCTCAGAATCTCACAGGGGAGGATTCACTGCACACTGCTGTGGTTTTTTTCCCCCTGTACTGCTTTTTTGTTCTTTGTACCAGTACCTAATCGGAGGCACAATCATGAATTTCTATAACTGTACAGAGAAAGTTACAAAGTAAAAAAATTAAAGTTTATGGGAAAAATATTTCTTCTATGATTTTTCCTGTGAATCAGCCTGCTCTGACTCATCGTTCTATCTGGTAACCATGTTCCCTTAACTGAAGCTAGAAGACTGAAGAAAGTTCATAATGCATAAATCTCATTTAGAATAACATTCCATTGCAAGGGATCATTTTAATAAGAATTTTTAAGGAATTACAGCTCTTACAAAGCTTTTAGAATTACAAAGTTTAGAATAACAGTACAGACTATGTTTATTTTTTCCAATGTGAAAATATAGTGGTGGTAGGAAACATTCTCCCTCCAAGGAATTTGATTGTCTGTACTTGTAATTTTTCAGACAGCAGTTGTTTTGGCCTGGGACAATTAATACTCTCCAGAACAATTCCTGAGCAGAGCCTGAGAGCTAACACAGCTTGACCTGAGGCTACCTAGCCTTGGTACCTAGGAATTCTAGTTTTATATAAGCAAGCTGTGGAGGCAACTGAATTTCAGGAGAGAAAACACACTGGACGTGTTTAAGCTACCACTATCAATAAGCTCATATAATGGTGAAAGAATTTTCCACAATGTACCTTTTGCTTTGTCTCATGCCTGTCTGGTGGAAAAGCAAGATCAGAATGCAGTGAAATAGTCGGGCATTTTTAAAGGGTTTGTCATTCAGTTTTTTAGAGAACTTAGAGGATGTGAACTGCTCCTGCATCAGGGACATCCAAGTGCTCTAGACTTTGCCCAGCAATTGAGACTGCATTTTTATACATTTGCTCATTAGATGGCATCACCTTTAGTTATAATTACCAGAGCATTCCTTCTCCCCTTCTTTGAAATCAGTTTCATTATCACAAAATATATATATATATATAAAAGTTCTTATTAATGAGTATCACTGAAACTGCAGATGTTACCATGACATTCTATAACAAATAAAAATAAATTAATAAAGGGTGAAAAAATGGCATGTCTAATAAATGAATGCATAAACTCTGCAAGGAAGCATTTTCCTCGAAGAACAGAAATCTTTCAGTTCTTCAGTAATAACTTTCAGTTTCAGAAAGAAACTGAATCTGCTCAGTAAAGGTAAAAAACCAGAGTGCATTAAAGAATAATTTCTTTTCTGTTGGTGAAAGGAGCTGGACATGATGCAAAATAGTTTACTTAACAAACCTCAAGCACTGACTCAAACCATTTATGAAATGCTTTTATAATACAACCACCAAGAGAAGCTTTGAATTTTCAACAGTAGATATCTGATAGTCAAGTACAGGAAGACGATAATGTGGGCTTAATATAGTACAGTTCTGGGAGACAGCTGAAGGAGTGAAGTGACATAAACCTGACTCGTGACTCCACAGTGTACTGCTTTCCTGAAAACTGTTAGATTTTCCCTCATCATAAATAATATTTGCAACCAATGTAGAAAAGGGAACTCAGCAGAAGGAGCAGCATGAAGTTTTTAGTAGCAGACATTTAGCTTTCTGTGTGCACCATCCTCTTTGAATAAAAGTGATTTTGAAGCAACACAAAAACAAGGAAAGAGACAATTAACTTAGTAAATTGCAGAAAAGCCTATTATTAGGAAAAGGCCAGGCAAACTTTTTATATAAATTGAAAGGTACATCAACGACCATACAAAATCATAGTATCACAATGCTCTCTCACTAAGAATATCTTAGAACATTTAAAGCCTGATTTTCCAAGAAAGACTTTAATCCTTGTTCTGTATACATGCATACTCCAACAAAATATTTTTCTTTGAAAGTATTAATACGAATGTGTCCCTAAGAAAAGAAAAATAGTTGTGGATTACAATACATTAAAACAGTCTAATATAATCCACTCATAAAGAAAAATGTGCCTACATAGGATCTGTATATGTTTTAATCTGCTTAAAACTGATCAAGGTGAGCCAATGCTACTTTAACGCAGAGTATCAGCATAAGGGTTGGGAATGAGATTCAGGAGGTTCTTTCCATGGTAAGATGATGGTTGGTACCACATAAACAAGTTCAAACACTTTCCTCTAAAGCTGTAAATTTTTTTATCCTATTTTATTTTCTCTTTAAGTAACCTGGTTTCAAGGCAGAGTTTCAAGTGCTGGTTTTAAGCATTCTTCCTCATCTGACAGACAAAGCAGGTAACACTGGCCAGGTTTCAATTTATTTCTTAATCTGATGTCTTTGAGACCTTAGGCTACATTTGGTTAGATTACAGTTCTTTAGGAAACTGATTTGCTCTTTTGGTAAATCACAGTCCTGCATCAAACACTGTGTCCTACAAAGAGATATGCATTATTTTATTAGGTAGTGACAGCAGGTAACAAAGGAGTTTTGCAGCCAAAATCCTATTGTGGCTCTATGAAAAGAACAAAAACCCCAGTGTCAAAGTAAGTAGGCTGGATCTAGGTCAGAGACTTTTCTTTTTCTGAGAATTCATCTGAGTTATGATGATGACCCGTTCTTAAATTCAGACACCTAAAATCTGCAGGTGCTTACCAGACTCTGCAAGACTTTCAAGTTAATAAAATAATATATATTAGCAGCCTAAAAGCCACCCATAAAATGTTATCTAGACATATTTTAAAAAACAAACAAACAAAAAACCTCCAACAGACCGAATGAGTCATGAAAAATTCATTTTCCTCCTCTACTACAGGGAGGTTAACCTAAATTGTAGAACAATGTCCTAGCTTTTGGGATACCAACTTGATACTCTGAAGACAAGAAAGGGGAATATGTTGCTCTTTTAATGCCCTTGAAGGAACTTACAGAACACTCAAGTGGCCTTGTAGTGTTCACCTGAAAGGTGCCCAGGTCCCAGTTTCAGTTCCAAAGACAGGGAAGCCCCTGTACAACCAGCCCCCCATGTCACTCAGTCACTCTGGGCCCTCTCAGGTAAATCAACCAATACAGAGCACAGTGCTGAGGACAGTCAGAGAGGCCACCTCAAAAACATCATAAAAAAGCAGAATCATGATGCTGTGATGTCATGCCCATGCTTCTAGGCTAACAGCAAAACTTTTATTATCTAAAGAAAAGGGAATAAATATACTTTGGATAAGTCAAATTTGGAAGGAGCTATTGTAAAATCATAAATAGGCTTCATTGTTCTATACTCTGCTTCCACACAGTAATCACTAATCAGTGATTATACAAATGAATACATAAATGGACTAAGTCACAAATTATCTTCTTATAGGTCTAACTTCTCTTTGCCTTCCACAGCTCTACAGTAACTACTTATGAGACAACCTTTCCATCTACATAGCAATTGTAATGCCATTTAACTGTACAGAAATACTTGGAAAGCATAGGAGACACTTTCATAGCTGTAACATAAAAAGCAAGTCTCTCATTCCATTTCAGAATTAAACTGCATGCTTTGATTTCAGGAGGATCCATAAAATTATCCTGCAGAGCAAATGCAACATCCACCTGCTGAGAAGTTTAAAGGATTTCAGGTTTCTCAGTCTAAATATGGAGGATGCAAATGATCTGACTGAAATGGGTAAAGCTGGGACAGATGGCTTAGCCCAGAGGACAAACCCTGGGGAGAGGCAAGTCATGGGAGATCTATGTTTGAGGCAGTAAGGAACAGGATCATGATCCTGAGCAACAGAAAACAAACAAGAATAACAGTGCATTGCATTTTCACACGAGTATTAACATTGAACAGAAGTCCAACCTGTCTTGGGCTTTAGCTGAGAGAATAGACAATAACAGAAGAAGGCATAACAAAATTTAATATCAGCCAACTTTAGGAACTTCACTCTCTCCTCATCATGAAGCTTCCCTAGGCTTCCTGCACAGTCAGCAACAGTCATACTACTGGTGATATTGATTCCAGTAGGTGCTTAATTCAGGTACTTTTAATCACCTCCAGGGGAGAGTTTTCTCTCCCTCAGTTGCAGCAGGATCCTATTCAGCTAAAGCCTCCTCCATTAGCCCTGTGAGCTACCCTGCTGTGAGGGTCTGTTTTTTAGGGGATGGACATGCCTCCCCATTTCTTCATTCCTCTTATCCAGTGGAGAAAAAAAAATACATTCCTAAATCAGCCTCTTCTCTCAAGCTATGTTTTCATTTTATAATCTATGGTTTCAGCCTTGCAATTGAATCTGACATTCAGATTAAGATGTAGGCTTGCCCTTGCAAAGGTGGAGAAAAGCCAGTGGTGTTCTGTAGAAAACTGCGGGAGGTTCAGCTCTGTTGCCATTAGTTTAATGTAAGCATACTACAAGGAGATGATATGATAAGCCACAGATAGGAGCAAGGGGGAAAAAAAAAAAAAAAGATACTTGGTGAGAACAGAGGAATGCAGAGAATGCAGACTTTGTAATTACTCAACTATGTGGATAAAACTATACAGAGGAGAGTGCACAATGAGAGTAAGAGTTCTTAGATCCAGGACACATACTTGAATATCTGTATTGTTAAGGCATGGTGTTTACTTTTCTTGAAAAAAGGCTGAGAAAGATCTTACATTGGAAATATCTTTAAAGACTCAGATTCTAACAAAAATTGTATGTATTTACTAACACATTGTAATACCTAATTTGCAGGCTGTTGGAAACCTTTCTCAGCTAGAAACCTCATATTTACTGGGCATAGAGCAAATTACAAAATTGACTGCAAATATCTGATATCTACTATATGCTGAGTACAATGAAAAAAACCAGTCTTTTTACTAGTTGGTTCATTGAATCAAAGTAATCAAATCAGTCACTTAAGAGAAATTCAGTTAAGTTTGCCTTGAAACCTGTACCATGTCAATTGTAACAAATCAAGCCACTAGTTATGTATGGAATTAAGTATGAATAGTGATAACCAACAATCATTTATTTTTATTGCATTCTTCAAGCACATAGGTGCAGACAAGTTTTAGCTGACTTAAGAACAGCAATGTTTTCTTACTTCCCATTGAAAAGTTACAGACAAAAGTCATAATATCATTGAAATTAGATTTAAAATGGTCTTGAATCAAATCTAATTTCAGATCACATGGCTAATTCTTCCTTCTGAAGTTCATTTTAAAATCCCACAAAAAAAAAAAAAAAAAAAAAAAGAAAAGAAAAAAAGAAAACAAGCATTCATAAGTACTTTCAGATCTAATAATCAGAATCACTCATAAAAAAGTAACAGAAATCACTCTATGGAAGGACATATAGCAAAACAGCTTACATTTTCCAACACAGTAAAATAACATATTTTTCTACTATCTTTACAAAAACACAAAGTATTATTATTGATTAGAAAAATATCTTATGTTGTATTTGGGTGAATTTTTCATTGATACCACATACATTTATTTGCTAATTCATATTATACCTTCAGTGTCACCAGTGCAGGGGAATATTTTAAATGGTTTGGGTTTTTTTTATCATTATTATTAATGAGTAAATTTTGCAGTCTATTTTCTAGATAGTCTATGTACAGATGTCTATGTATTATCTGTATGAGCAAGCAGTGAGCACTTTTGTTTTTCAAGTAGGAAACATTTAAAGGCAAAAGAGTAAAACCAATCGGCTCTGTTGAACCCTAAAAAGCCTTCATCTTTTATTTGTACACTCGCCGACTTCATATTTCCTCAAATCACATTGAGATGGATGAGTGCACTGGCTCACACTGTTTTTAAAAAAAGAGATTTCTGCTCCATATGTTATATTTCTATTTAAACCACACCATTCCTTCTTTCTCCTCTACACATTATTTTGTTTATGCATGTGTTTTGCCATGACAAATAAACTAAGCTGGTTTAGAATCAACATATTTTATTGATCTGCAGATATTCAGTTAGAAACAGTCTATTTATACCGTCATTTCTGAGGGCATGTGGAATTTCTGGGATGAAGCTCCTGACTACGTTTATATTCTATCATTTCCAGAAAGAGCTGCTTTATAAAGATACTGACTGCAAAAGCTTAAGGAACCCTCATCCTTACATAGTCATACAGCTCAGAAATAAACAGATTTCTTTCAGAATAAGTTTTATACTACTTCATTTAGACATGAAAGTGTATGTAGGAGCAGGAAGGTCTTGCTGCAAGACCAAAGCCATGACAATTAGTGCTAAAGAATAACCAGAAAGTAAGACAACATTGTGTATGTTCCATATTGCACCTGTGTTTAATATACATATTGAATATAAAAGAGAGCCATAGGTAAAACACAGGCACCCTTAAGGAGAAAGACATGTGGTATGAGCACTTACAGAGACACATCTGCATAGGCCTAAAATTCCAGAGCCAAATCTGCCCTCATAGACTGGCAATGTATCATGCCCCTATATTGCCCTTATTCGTACCTTTCTAAAATGAGTTCTTGTATCTTCTCTTCTCAAAAGTCTGGATTAAATTTATGTTTTTCTCCTACCAAAAGTTTTTATCAAACACCATAATCTCTATTTGGAACATCTGGAAAAAGCTAATCAAAATTAATAAAAAATCTCCCACAAACGTTTTTCTGTCAAAAAACTTGAGTTTTGCCCTAACTTTTCTAGTCATACTGAAGAGATAAATTTAGAAGTTTTTATACTATTAGAAATAAGCATACTACATATTATTGCAAAGAATGACAAGGGAGAAGCAAGGGTGCCATGCCTTTATTCCCGACCACTTCAATATTCTCTAAAAAGTAAACTTTTTAGTCTGAGTAGAATACTTGAAAATACCACCTGTAAGTAGAAATTTTGTTTAAAAATTTGTCTTGTAAATCCCTCTCTATCTATATCAATATAGATAAGCCCTTTCTGATTATTGGTATGATTATCAAAGAGCTGCTACCCTCAGATGCAAGCTAACTATCCTTTTTCAAACAAAAGATCAAACACAATAACTACTGTCTTATATAATTTTGCCTAAAAAATATGGAAAATTACAACAATATTTTGTGAAAATACAGAAATGACATTATTTTCTTTACTGATTAAGTCAAATGATTCATGAGCTCATCATACATGTGAGATATACGTGAAGAATATGGGAATTATTTTCTCATCTCATTCAAATGTTGACTGGTGATTTTCAGAGATAGTTTCAAAGCTTTCCTGTCACTGTTTTAGCAGTAGTGCCAAATGTAGTTAAAACTTTGAGGTTGAGCTCAACCTGATAGTGTGCACCGCCCTCTGCTCCAATCCTATTCATATGAGATGTTATAACAATTTCATAATAAACCCCGAACATTCGAAACAAAGAGAAAAAATTATTAACGTGTCAATAATAATTTTTTGTGGAGCTTAAGGGAAACTTGTTATTTTTACAGCTAGATTTAATAGGTTAGTAAATGATTTATAGCAGTATATTAAAAATATTCTCAGCAGATTTTTTTTGTGCTTATATTGCTGTTCTCCCCACACGAGAAAAAAAACTCATTGATAATTATTAAAAGTGGTATACAGACTGAAATCTTTCTAAAGTTATTTGTTCTTTTCCTTATGTTATCAACAGTATCTTCTAAGCAGTAAATTAAACAATCATAAAAATCCAGATAGCAGAAGGAAAATAAAACATCTTTAAGAAGCATTTGATGCTTTAAGTAATACAAGTGCTCACTGACTGCTCACCTCAAGTGATACGTAGACATCTATACACAGACTATCTAGAAAATATTATTAAAAATTTACTCATGAATAATAATATTAAATAAGATGCTTCACATTTCAGAAAATGTAAAATTTGTGGAGTATTACTGTATTTCTCCTATGCAAAATACTTTCCATAATTTCTATTAAATTTTATTATTTTCTGTAATTTTTATCCTCTATTAGAATTGCTTCAGGTTGAACCTGCTCCAATGAGTGTATGTGCAGAAAGCAGGAAGAGCAGGAAGGGAGGGAGCTGAGTAACATTAAAGAAAATTATCTTTCAAAATAGGCAAAATAATGCAGTCGAAATCTGAATGAATTGTGTAGATGCTTGGCTTATATGTATGAAAAATAAGAGCCAAGCCAGTTTGGACATTAAGAAAAATAGTAAGATTAAAACAAAAGAAAGAAAACTTTAATGACATCTATTTTCATGCTTTTGTCATGTTCTGGTAAACAGAACTGGAAGAAAATCAATACTTCCATTTCTTCAGGGAATCCTCCTTGTCCAGTTTTTAGCTTCATTCTGAATTAAAGTGAAAATATGAAATATTAACATTTCCACAGAAGTAGAAGTTTAGAAATAACCAGATTTAAAAATGTTGTTATGACTCCCTCTTGTCTCCCTCTGGGGCTCTGGGAATAAAGATTCCAAATCCTATAGACTACTGGTGCAGGGTTGGTAGACAAGGCTCAATGGAAACAAAATTATCCCAAGTGTCTGATGTATGAAAGTGCCTCAGCTCAGAATTACATGACCCAGAACTAAGTATCTTGCTTTGATTTTTTTCTAATGTGAAATGTAAGCATTATAAATGCACAATTTCCAGTGACCAATTTTTATGTGTAATTGCATCTCATTATGGATTTCTCTCTAGATATACTTCAGATAGTGAGATGAGTCAGGTGATAAATAGCCAGGGGTAGGAAATTCAGATTTTATATGGAAAAACCACTCAGTTAAAAGCAATAAAGTCAGTGCTCTTGAGAAAACCTGACTGTGATATGGCTGGTAAAACCCCCCTGAGCAATAATATGCAACTTGTGCAAAGCCAGTTATCTTCGTATAGTCTTAAACAATACAGATCAAGAATTAGACCGTGTCTATTAATGTAGGTTTACAATGAAAAAGAAAAAGATTTGCTGAAGAACAGCTGTATAAGAACAGTCATTATCTCGCTGTATCTACCTTTGGATTTGTTCTTGGAAACCTGCTCTGTCATACATCTTTCAAGGGTTCATCTTTTGGATCTTCCAGTCACAGGAGAAAAGGCCACCCATGGAGAGCTACTTCAGAACAACTCCCCCATACTGATATCCCTGTTCAGCCTGGAATACCACGACATGCAAATAAACATTCTGCTGTTAAATTTATACAGACAAAGAAGAGCAGAGTAGACTGATCCACCTTTCCCAGAACAAAGGGAACACTCCCTTCTACAACACAGAAGCCGCATTTGGCCATAAGGTGCTTATAACTGATCCTCAATTATCATTCTAATGTAAATGAAGGTTACAGTTTCTAAAATATGACAAATCTAACGTATGTTTCTGCTTTAGTTCACATTTTTATTAAAGAAACAGTTTAAGGCATGCTTTACTATGTCTATTATTTTTATCTAGAATGTCTATCAAGTTCAATGTTAGACTTAACCATATTATGTGTAGTTTCTTGTACTATTTCAAGCGTAAGGCTTACATATAATATTTTGTAATTCTGTTACCAGACTTCTCTTCACAAGATACTGCAGTATGAGCAGTGATAAGCTGCATTGACTTTTGAGGTGGAAATATAGAAATTAAATTTCATTATAAAAGGGCAAGTCCCTCCTTACATCCCCATCTTGATAACTTACTACTTATGATGATGAAGAAATGTGTGAAAAACAAGTTACTATCTACTAGGCATATCAGTTTGCTTTTGCATGTTTCCTCTAATTGTTCCATTATTCATATCCCATATAAGGAAGGTTAGCTTTGTTTCTGAAAGAAACAGAAGCACACAAGGCAGCCAAATAATTAATTAGAGAAGTCATCCTCTTTGGCACCTATTATCACATCAGTAGCACAGTGATACAATCAACATTTACAAACAAGAGTGTCCCAATTTAGAACCTTTCTCTGTAGTACTGAGCACTAGTATCTCCTGAAATAACTCACCATTAGCATTAGATGATTATATCAACACTACAACATTGACTTTGAAGTATTTTAGTGAGAATAAAGTAAGCTAGTAGGGCTTATGACAGTAATTGAGTTCATAATACTAAATAATTTCCAAAATTGGTAAAGCTGCAGGATTAATACCAGGAATACCTTCACTGAAGGACTGTTTTCTCTCTTGTTGTGTTTGTAATTCAAATATTCATGGGTAACATTAATCCTTTCACTAATGTTAAACTTTTAGGAAGTTTCAACCCTCCCTGTAAATGATTTTGCACCTTTATTTTCTAACTTTGAAGGTTCTTCATTTCAATTAGCTTACAGTATTAATGTAATGAGCTCAAAATGATAACCTAAGAAAACATCAAAGAGAGTAAGTCATGAAGATGAATGGGTTTGTCATTGGTTTAGGTTAGGAAATCAGTAAGGCCAGACTTTCCCACAATCTAAAACAGTTTCTGCTCTATTCCGGACTTTAGAAAGATGAAAAAAACCACTACTGTGAACTGGTATTTCATGACTTGAAAAAGGCAAATAATACAGTCTCAATCAGGAAAGATAAAAGTAATAGTAAGAAAATAGTATGAAACAAATGCAAATTTTTGGACAAGAAACAACATGGAAATAATTTTCAAAGCATATTGTATAGATGCTGGGTTTGATCACAGGAACTTCTTTATTATTTGAAATAAATTTTCTCTTGGCAGAACTCGATGCACAGAAAAAAATTAAGTAACTAGGTATTTCAAATAAATATGAGGCCCAGGAAATCTAATAACTGTTTTGATATAAGAACATCAGATATTAACTGTCAAAAACATGCAGTACAAAAGTAGAGGACACATCAGCAAGATTATGTACAATATTACATTAAAGTCAAGAAGGTAGGAAGGAAATATTACTATTATTACTTCCATTTCTAGCCCTGCAGTAGTGGATGACCTACTAAGCTATCAGAGAACAGGGGGAAAAAAAAAACAACCATAAGACAAAACTTATGTGGTCTTCCTAAAGCCTCAGAAATTGTAAAAATGAGAACTTCATATTTTTTCCTCTTCACTGATCACAACACACTGAGTTAAATCAATGGTGTCCTCACGTGTCCCATTTCTCTGGTCCTCACAAGCCTGAAGTAAAACTTTGGTGTTGCAATTAACAGGTCCTCAGCCTACATTAAAAATACTTTGTCATTTAGTACTGCACATTTGTAAATTTTTCCTCTGCAGTTTCTTGCAGTGCCAAATCACATGACCTAAGTCATTGTCCTGAGCTAATATATAGGGACCTGAAACAGGTCCTTACATCATATTGATATAGGGTAAAATGGACTGACATCAGCGGCTAGGTCTGTTCTGTGTGCAGGACAAAGCAATAATTGAATTCTGAACAGCTGCACATAACAGAAAGGAAATTATTATTCACTGTAGATTCCCAAAATATAGGTACCTTATCCCTAAGAATGTCAGTTACATGTTGTTGTAACTGGTATTACCATAGTTCCAAACTGTGTTGCCAACAGAGTACTTGTCTGAGTTGAGCCACTCCCCTTATTTTGATCACAGTCTCTCTCTTACAGGTAATTTCAATCTTTTATCTGTTCCTAGAAGCATTAAGGACACATATAGAAATACCAATATATGAGTGTAAAATATGTTCGAGTAGTAGTATATTCATGAGATCTTCAGTGCTTCTAGTAATCAGATTATTCCCATAAGTTCCATATTTTCTAAGCACGCAATTTAAGACTGTTGTTTGCTTTACATCAGCATTTTATTGCTCAGCACTGCAAATGAAGTCAGAGGAATCTAATACTTTAATGTGGCTTTACAGTATTTTGCCATATAATAAAAATGTACTCAAAACCACTCATGAAGCTCTAGATTATGGTTTTCACATAATGAGCAAATACCTCATGAGATAGTTAGCTGTCCTACTGTCCACTATAGAGAAGATAATAAGCTGATGCATTATCAAAAAGGAGAGAACCTAATGCTGAAGAACACATCATATTTCTATAATCCATTCCTTGAGCTTCTTTGAGTAAAGCAGAGATCATATTGAAAAGGAAAAAAAAAAATGTGACCATGTAATAGAAAATGGTGTTCATTAATGGCAAATGTTGAGAATTAAAATTAAAGTGTTATTATTAAATAGGTTTTGTGCATATTAAATATATGTTAGCATAGTTCTTAGCACATTATAAATCCTCACCATCTCCTGCATTTCTGAATGCCCCTATCAAGTATTCATTTAACTCATTCATTTTATAATGAGAGACTCTACAGAGTCTTCAATAGAAATTCCAAATTTTTTTCCTAGCAATGCTGATCCTGTCAGAGATGAAGATCTGAAGTATAACA
Organism: Florisuga fusca; assembly: GCA_038090715.1. Taxonomy (NCBI): domain Eukaryota; kingdom Metazoa; phylum Chordata; class Aves; order Apodiformes; family Trochilidae; genus Florisuga; species Florisuga fusca. The sequence continues at coordinate 2,481,143 of JAAWXA010000012.1, forward strand.
TCTGATTTCCTTTGCCCCTGAAGAAATGATGTGAAGCAAAAGGGAGTTAATAAGATGCAAAATCCCACTTCACCAAAACTAAAACCTAGAAACCCTGAAGAGCTCCAAATGATCCAACTTCAAGGGCAGAAAGAAAAAAACAAAGCAACAAAACCAGAGCACTTGGGCTCTTGATGAGCAAGTATCTGCTGACTGTCATGAGAAATGCCAGCAAAACAAGCCCTTTCCAAAAGCTTTACAATCCCATTTGGCTTTTAAAAAACTCACCCTTCAAGTTAGATTTTATACTTCTCTGCTATACTCTACTATATATACTCTGCTATACTGTTTTCTCTATATTTCTTTGTACTATACTTTTTTTCTCTGCTAGATTTTTCTCTTACTAAGGGAACACTACATAAAATCTGAAAATGCCAGGTGAATACTTTGCTTAAAGGACTGTATGTTTTCCTAACCATACAACCCATTACATAAAATCTAGACAGGAAAATATAGGTTGCGGATCTTCAGATGCTGTTACTTCAAGGACTAACATGCCTTTGAGTCTTTGCCACAGGTGATACGAAAAGCCAGAGCAAACTTCCAGTTCAACCAAAACTTATTATCTACTGCAAGGGATGCTTTAATGCAGGCAGTGACTGCCTAGATGGCCAGATGACATCAGTGTCAAAAATGTCATCTCTCATCTCTACTTGCTTGCCCCACCCCATATAAGACCTGGGTATAACTGTTCACTAGGTGGAACTCACATAGTGTGTTTTCATAATTCACTGCAGCTGATACCAAATGCAGAATCTCGGTTTGCACAAGCTGATTACAGGAGAGAATCACTATGTTTTTCTGTTCCCCTGTCTCTCTTGGTTTCAGCTGCAATTTTTACTCCAAATTTTCTGAATAACTCTTGGCTCATACTCTGAGGTACATATAGATGTTTGGTCTATGAGTCATTAGGGAAGTACACTAGTCTGAAGAAATGAAGCTCAGAAAGCTGAGGATAAATCACACAAGGACCTACAGATAATAGGCTTTCCGAGCCAACAAGAAATTAGGCAGCATCATTAGAAAAATCTGTGAAATTTCTGCAGAAAAACCTTTTTTAGGAATGAAACTCACAATCTTAATGTCAAAAAAATCTAGGAACAGAATCAGGGAGACATATACCCTTGCAGAAATAAATTACTTATTTTTCTATAATGGACTGGTTGGAACATGACTCAATGTGAGTGGAAAAAACAAGCTGCTTCCTTTACATTGCATTTATTAGGCTTTGTATTGAAAAAAAAAATGCATCATCTATATTCTGGAAGAGCACAAGATCTTTCTTGTCAATAGTAACTCAGTGTTAATGAAGTCAGTGCAATCAAATGCCAGTAAAGATACAGAAGTGGGAAAGTGAGGTTTTGTTTAGAAAAAGTAAAGGAAGATGACAGCTCTGGCTTTCATTTCCCAGCAACATTTCCTAGCCAATATTAGGAATTGTCCAAGAAAGCCAGTTTGAGAGTACAGATACAGTGTGGGTTAATTACTGCTATTATTAATGATAATATCCTAATGTGATCACAGAATGACAAAATTGTCACAGTTGGAGAAGACCTCTAAGATGACTGAGTTCAGTTGTCAACATTCCACCTCTCCCGAAATGACATATATCTATCAATATCTGTATCACCTTCTAGAGCATGTCCTGAAGTGCTTAATTTACACAGTTTTTAAATACTTACATGAATGGTGATTCCACCACCTCTCTTGGCAGCCCATTCCAAGGTATGACTCTCAATAAAGAAATTCTTCCTCACATCAGATCTAAGCCTCTCCTGGTGCAACTTCAGGTCATTTCCTCTAGTCCTACTATTGTTCACTTAAGAAAAGAGGCCTGAACATTTTTGTTTAACTACTTAGGCTGTAGGTTGGTGCAGTATTATCCTGGGATGACCTTATTCTCTCTTGCAGAGAAGGCTTTAAATTTCATTTCTTAGTCTACTTCATGATGAACAATCCAACCAATTTGTTTTGTTTTAATTGCATTGAGTCACACAGTTTGGAGAGGCAGTAAGCAAAATGCATCTGGGTTTCATCAATCTATTCCTTTGTGACATCAAATTTAACCTATGTTATTTTTCTTAGCAATATTCATAAATGAAAGCTAGAAGAATGTTTGTGGAATTTGAATATTTTCATGTATCAGCTCATACAGAAGAAACAGCTTCCAGGAGAAGGCTTTTAGAAGTTCTCATGCCCTGCAGCCTGCGGCAACTAATGTGAAAGACATAAAGGAAATGTGGTCTGGAAGAGTATATTGGGCTGTGTCAATGGAGGAGACAGCATGTCATCCTCATGGCATCCTTATTTCCTTTAGCATCAGGTTATTTGCAAATGCTCTGACTTGCAACTCACTTGCATATTGGAAATCTAACTTTTTCTTCTTGAACACACATTGGCTTGAATAAGCCTTCAAGCCAATGATCACGATGAGTAAGTGTTAAAATTTTTCTTCAAAGCAAAATTGGTGTATCAGCCTGAGATTAGCCCTTGCAACAATGTCATTCTGAGGAATATACATTGGACTCACAGTGTGAAACCCAAGAAATGTTCACACAAACTCTCCTCTAATCAAGAAAAGACTGAAATTCAAGAAAGGGTAATTTTTACTTTCTTAGACAAGCTGTATTTCAATATAATTTGACTCAAAAATTTGAATAAATATACAGATGTATGCAGGTGTTATCTTTACCTGCCCATCAACTGAAATCTCTGACTAAAATCTGAGTAAAAGGAAATACATTGACAGAAATGTGCATTAGCAGGGCTAGGGAAAGACCTCTTCCTGACAATTTCAACTCTTTGGCATAGCAGTCACTACCAGTTCACAAATAACAAAGAGCAGAAGAAATAATAAGATTCTTATCTTTCTTCCTCAACAGCGTTTGAGTCCAAATCCTAGTATTAGGGACAGCCATTTCAGTAACAAATGTTTTAAAATTCAGGGTACTTCAGATTTAAATTGTTATATGTGACAATGTATTTTAGGTAAGCTACCCTGCTTCCCAAAGTTATCAGGAAGAAACCTTTCCAGATTACAAAACTAGCAGCCTGTTACACTCTGAATACACCAGTGAAGCATATAATCATCATCACCATCATCATCTTCATACTTCTATCTCTGTCATTTCAGAGGACTGATCACTTTTCTTTCTGTATGCAGTGCTAAGGAATTCACTACCAGAGCCTGGAAAGGAACTGGGAAATGTGTCCAACATCATGATGGGGTTAAAAAAAGTCTAGCTATTTTCCCCAATAGTGGTCTTAGATGTGCTCCTGATTCCAGGCTGGCAATCCACAACTCTTTCTCTTGGCCTAGGACTAAAAGACTGCCTATGCGGTGAACATAATCTTACTCAATTTTCAGACCTCCCCACAATGTTCATTAACAGCAACAGATTCATTTTCTATACAAATGTAAAAAAAAAAAGTGAAGCTTTTAGAAAGAGTATTTCCAAGAGTATGTGGCAGTAAGCATGAGCAGAAAGAAGGGTCTTTCTGAGGCTATACATAGTGTGCACAGCTTTCTTAGATTAAATGTACTTCTTCTTATGGAAGATCGATAATTCCAAATTTCAGTGTTCTTTAAAAGTTAAATACTTCCCTTAAGTGTAATGTAAGGCACCCTTTCACTCCCTGGAATAGTTTTCATCCAGATCTTTCAGAAGCTGGTAGAAAATGTACTCTTTCTACACGTGAATGAAAGTTATTACAAAGCAGAAACCAGAATGAAACTATAAGAAAAGATGTGCCAGTCAGCATCCTGGTGACCTACTTTTATTGTAGCAATTCCACTTTTGAAGATACCTCACTGTTATTTTTTTTAGGAAAGCTGCACAATGAGGTGTCAGCAAACATGCTGTTTATCATTAAAGATGTTGCTTGATGACTGCAAATACTTGCCTCTATGACTGACAATCTTAGTCAATAAGCTCCCACAGTAATATGCAATGTTCCTAAAGGAACAGAAATACATGGGACTGAACAAGATGTCCATGCAAAGGCAGGAATTTACAGAATCACAGAATGACAGAAAGTTAGGGGTTGGAAGGGGCCTCAAAAGATCATCTAGTCACACCCCCCCCTGGTAAAGCAGGGTCACCCACAGGAGGTCACATAGGAACATGTCCAGACAGGTTTTGAATGTCTCCAGAGGAGACTCTACAACCCCCCTGGGGAGCCTGTGCCAGTGCTCTGTCACCCTCACAGTGAAAAAATTCTTCCCTGTGTTTATATGGAGCCTCCTATGCTGAAGTTTATATCCATTGCCTCTTTTCCTATCATAGGGCATAATTGAGAAGAGCCTGGCACCATTCTCCTGGCTCTCTCTCTTTATGTATGTATAAACATTTCTGAGGCCACCCCTTATTCTCCTCTTCTCCAAGCTGAAGAGACCCAGATCCTTCAGCCTTTCCGCATAAGGAGGTTCCACTCCCTTAATCATTTTGGAGGCTCTGCTCTGGACTCTTTCAAGAAGCTCCCTGTCCTTCTTGAACTGAGGGGCCCAGAACTGGACCCAATATTCCAGATTCTAAAATGGTCAAACATGGAGAAACACGTGTTTTCAGATGGCTGATGAGAAAGCTGCTTGGAGCTTTTTCTTTTGATACAGGTACATTTCAGCAAATTTTCAGGGTATTTCCTATGCAAATGTAACATGCATTACCTCATTACCTATCTTCATAAAAATTACTTAATTCCTCTCATAGATCTTTAAGCAACATGTCAAGCAAGAAGAACAGAATTACCCTCCCTTACAATAAGGCACAGACATGTTCTGTCCTTGGACAGTCTGTTCACATATACAAAACTATCATAGAATAAACCTTTTTCTCTTATTTCACTCAGAAAAAAACTTATGTTGACTTTTTAAGTTGGGAACAACTTGGCAAAAGGATCATGAGATGACCCTGAAGATATTTACAAAACAGAGGACAACTTTAGATGAAACAAACACCAATAGTACTCCTGCAGGGGCATTCTCAAACTACAGCCTAAAATGACAGGACTTCCGTATTTCTTTTTTAAGGGAGTGAGGGCTAATAAATTTAAATTGCCTTGAAACTGAAAGTATTTTCTGGCTTCACTGACAACCAGTCACTATCATTTTAATGGTGATAAGGACTACAAAAGTTAGTGAGCCAGCCAATAAAACCCAAAAGTAACCTTGAATGTATTTCAGGGAAGTGTACTAGACATGTACTTAAGTCTGAAGCTAACTGTTTAGAAAAATAATGTTTAGAAAGCACAATGAAAAATGAACAATACTTACAACCATACCGTTTAGGGACACCCAGCAATCTGGTGGGAAATCCTGAAGTAATGGTACTAAAAACTGCAGACAACCATCCCAGTGGCACAGAAGCAGCATCATTCCGATCAGATTAAAGATTCTCACCACAGCACTGGCCAGATCATAAGTCATGTGGAAAATCTGTAGGCAAAAAATGCATTAGATTTACATGATGCATTATCAGAAAGAAAAATAATTTGCTTCTTATAAGACAGGTTAAAGACAAACCATCTCAGTTCTCAGAAAAGCCCATTAATTTGGGCAGAGCTGTGCTGACACACCTTATGCTTGTTACACACACCCCAGCGTTACACAAGCTGTTGAAAAGGTCCTATTATGGATCTGAAGTCACCAACTGAAGAATTTTCTTAAAGTCTACAACTTCTTTCAGCTGAAGGAAGTCTCACAAATTGAACAAAACATAAAATTTGGTAAGACTGGTAAAAGTTAAGAGTCCATTACTTGTCTGTGAACTTAATGCCTCAGAAAGTTGTGGGAGATAAAAATTCAATGACCTATTTAGAAAAAATGCAGCTTCATTTTACCTTCTTAAAAGCACCAAAATCTGTGTAAAGACACAATACAAATAATTGTATGTAGTTTTTCTTCTATTTCTATACTATTAATCCAACTTGCACATCCCAGTTCACTTAACAAAATGACTAAATAGTAGTTTGTCATTATCAATCATTAGCAGTTATCTTAAAACACTAAGAATCCTACGGCTACTACATCTGTAGTAACCACATTTATGTCTAACATACATAATCATTTGTATTTCAACATATTCCTCCATTCTTACACAAAAGAATGTTTGCATATGAAAAGTCTCTTATAGGAAATCATACATATACTCTTAAAAACACCATAAACATTTTCAGGTCTGTGATGGGCAAATTTGTCACATCCTAACTTATACATAAGCAGAGATTAAAGATTTACTTCTGAAAATAAAAGCAGAGATTAAGTACCCACACTGTAAATGAGTATAGCTGCAAAGAGCATGTTACAGTGTCTTTCTACATAATTTTAGAGCATGTGACAGTGTCTTCCTACATAATATTCTGTCAGTGGGAGTTTGTCCTTGTTTAAAAATGGTGGTGTGTGTTTCGAGTCACAACATGCAAAACCTGCATAGGAAAAAAATTACCTTGACATTAACTTTATATGCAAAACAATTTTTCAGTCTAAGGCACTTTGAAACAATATATTCCAAATACTAGTTAGATTGACACTGGAAACAAGAAATGCTTGTAATGTTATTCAAAATGTTATCTCTTATTTAACTGCCATCTTGCTCCTGTCAAAATTGAGGAACTGACATTGATATTTAGGAGATACCATAAATGGAAATAAATAGAGAAGTGCCACTGTTACACATTTGTCTTGTTGGGAAATGTATTTACATTACAGACATATCAATAGCTACTGTTTCAGTAGCACATTCTGAACTGACAGAATAGATGTGTGAACTGAAACTTCAGTTTAAAGAACTGGAAAAAACAGCAAGGCTTACTATGGTTTTGGAACACTAACACTCATTCAGGTTACACTTTATCTGCATGGTAATTATACTACAAATACGAAGTACAGATCAAGTCCTGCTTACATGAAAAGGTGCAAAACTTTTGTCCAAAAAAGGAGGTTTTCTCCTAGAATATTTGCCTGAAAAAGTACACAACATCAATCAGAAAAAATGCGTATTTTATATGGAGATCTCAATTTCCTCAGAAATTTTCTGTTACTCCAGAAAGTTACCACATTTCTACTATATGGCTAGACAAAAAACAAAGTTCCCATCCATATCAATTTTCATTTTGCCTCAAGATCCCTTTTAGTCTTTACTGTGAGACCAGATTTTCAGATTAATTCACTTTACTAGATACTGGGTAGTTTTGAAAAAAATGGGTCACAAATATGATAATTTTTAGTATTATCATGCTTGTTTGGGGTGAGAATAGGCTATAATACTGTAATTTTTCATTGTTTACATAAACCTCAGAATTATGTTTAAAGATAAATTTTGTTTATAAACTCACTTCTGAGAACTCATAATTTCTTCCTATGTTATTTTCATAAACTTTTATGAGCTGAGTGGTTCTGACAATGACTGAAATGTAACAATACATGAACAGTTACTAATATTTTGGCAAAATATTACTCACAGAGAATAAGTAATTGCTGAAGAACTTGGAGGTCACATGTTTTATCTCAGTTTCTACTCACACTTTATTAATGACTCTTCAGATCCCTACATGTGAAGCAGGAAGCAGACCACTCCTCACATTTATAATGGGAGTGTATACTTTAAGTTGGCCCTGCTAACTCTGATTTCTGACCTTGAGACAGAAAGCCTGCTTGAGTCTAAGCAATCCACTTGCTTAACGGTGTTTGAGGGATGTCATATGAAGTTAATAGTGCTCATGCAGTTTAACTAAACAAACACAAAATCTGTTGAACTGTCATGGACACATAGGTTACTTCTTCTGCCTTCAGATGATTTGCATTTAACATTTGTTCAATTATGGTTTTTTTAATTCAGTTTTATTTCTAGATTCAGTATTTAAAATTTGGTTTATATAAATTATCGGAATTCAACTGTCATTGAAAAAAAAAAAAAAAGTAAGATTTTGGGTTTCCTGGAAAATTTATTCAAATCTCACATCACTGAGTTTATCCAGACCCCTCAGAAGTACTAAAGGTAGTCACAAAGCTTGTCTGGGTTTAATCTTCAAATTAGGATTTGCATCATGCCTTGGGCATTATGAAATGACAGTTGTACTAAGTGAGCGATATGGAGCCTAGAATATTAAATAGCCACAGTGGGGAGACAGAAAGAGCTGCATACACACGGGGAAGCTCTGGAAAACATGCTGAAAGCTGTGTCAAGGGCAACACCGGCATTTCAGGCTACACTGCAGAATAAAATAACAGTTATCAAGATGACAGGGGGTTTCCGGTTCAATTTCTAGGTGATTCCAAAATTATTAGGTCTACCCCTCAGGCCATTATCTAGACACAGGTTATAAACCATAGGATCCAAATTTTCCACCCTGAGTTAAATGTTCACTTTTAATACTGTGGTTGTATCAAACCTCCCCAGGAAGTAAATGAATATAAAAGGGGGAAGAGAGCACAATGCCCCTTTTTGAGCATTCATCTCTCAGCCCAGTTTAAACAATGAAGGGCAAGCATTGCTTTTTGTTTAGCCATTCCATATCCCACAAATCAATTTTAAAAGACATTTTACATAAATACTACTCGAGATACTATGGATCGGCTCCAACTCTTACCAAAGCCAATTTCTTTGGGAGTTGCAGGTTACTACATTCTACACTGGAAGTACATCTGCACAAGCAGATATATATGTACATTGATTGAAATGCCTGGCTCTGCCCCCAGGGTACCATCTTACATTTATCTGACTCCTGATGTGTGTGCTTAATTTTATGATAAATAATTCATCATTGATAATTCCTTAGTGGGGAAATATAGCACTATTTAATCTAGTCCTATTTGTGACCTAAAGCTGATAACAAAGATTTACTTCTGCTTTAATTGCCCCTGAAGGGAAAACACCAGTAATTTAATAAACAGAACAAACTATTTTTAACCAAACATATGTGGAAAGAAGAGCTGAGAATGGCCTATTTTATGTGACCTTTAAAGCTGTGATTTTCTAGATGGAGCCAATCTGACATTAAGTTTTATAATAGAAGTCCCATTTATTCTAACTCAAGCCATGTAAAAATGGAAGCCAGCTTCTCTGAAGTAAAAAGAACAGTACAACACATAAATGAGACAGTACACTATGTCCAGGTTAAGCCTGAAAGCATTAATAAAAGTGCTTTTCACAAGGGAGATTTAGGGAAGCCTTGGAAAGGTCACATATAATCAGAAAGAAAATTTTATTTATTATATATAATTTGTTCAATATATATATTTTTATTGTAAATAGACCAATGCCAATCTATAATGGCAGTCATGCAGAGAGTATGACTTCACTGCCAGAAAAAGTATTTTTATTATGCTTTTGTGAGAGTAATGAGTGTGACCTGTCTCAACACATGAATAGAGGAGAGTATTTACTTTGGTTCTACATTGAAGAAAACAAGGCAAGAATTACATCTCGGGATCCTAAAATAAAAGATACAGTGATAATTTTCACCGTGTTTACACAGAGGTGGAGGTGTCATTCATCATTTATATTGATGACAGAATGTACTGTTTTAGACTAAGTTTTTATTTTCATTAAGTCAAACAAACTAAAAACAGACAAACAAGAGTTCACAGCTGTCAGAAAGACACAAACACACAATACTCACAGCCTGCCTGTGAAAAAATTTATCTGAAGCTCTTCTCCTAAAGTCATAGTACCAAACTGAGAATGAGTATATGGCAAAAAGAAATACTTAAACAGTATATGAGTGCAGAGGTAATCAGCTTGAAGTGTAGCTCTGTTTCCATTTCAGCACTATTTCAAGTATCAGCTTTGCCTGACTTTCAGATCCAGCTTCTGAATGGGCCAAGTATCTCAAGTGATAGCATCAAAAACTCAAGCTGGAGACCTCTAGGGGTGTAGATGAGCTAGAAAGAGCATCTCATTTATTTTCTTCTAAAATTGTTTAAATCTTAAAAAGAAGGCATCTTGAAGATACATCCAGTCTCTAAATCTCTGAAATTTTATTTATGATTTTTCTTACTGGGTGAATGAGAGGAACTGTTTCTCACATTAATGTGCAGGTGAATTCACCATCACTCATCATCCCACAGAAGGGCCAAGACACGGGCTTCTAAAGCACTAAAAAGGGCAGCAGAGCAAGCAACATGAATCCTAAAAAAAATCACAGTCTACAAGATTCCATATGGAAAGGAATAAAGCCAAATATCTGACTGCATTTTCAGAAATTAATATCAGCCTCTGAAGCATATTTTCCCCAGTATTAGTGTACTTACACAAGCAGTTTTCATCCGTGGTGAATGTGAAACTATAAATATATTTATATTTTTATATGTATTTATAAAGAAATCTAGTATAAAATGTATCAAAAATGCTGAGACAATTTAGGGAGAACCTTAGGAAGTACCAGAGTCTTAATGAAAGCTATGTCTGACAAAATTGTTTCATTGTTATTATCACTCAAGTCTCCCAAACCCTGAGCCCTTTTGATTTCCATTTTTAAAGCATAACTTTGGAGACAATCACACTCTACCCTGAGCATATGTCCTGGTTTGGGTTAGGGTTAGGGTCTTTTCCTCTGAGACACATATTTAAAACAGAGGAACAGGACAGTGCACCTACCACTGTAACCCCTGCCCATGCAGGGGATTGAAACCAAATGGTCTTTAAAGTCTCTTCTATGGTTCTATGATATAGAACTATTCTATGGTTCTATGATATGATTCAATGGTATGATTCTGTGGTGGGTGACAGTAAGATTTTAACTGTTGATTTCATTTACATTTCCAAGAAAAAAAATTTATATGATGCAGTTCAATTAGTCATGTAATTTAAAAAATAATTTTTCATTATTATGAAACATTGACTTAGGCATAAAATAATTTATATGCCATTAGCACGTTAATTTATTTGCATAAATATTTGCAGATTTTATTTCCTTTATTTTTAGGTATGTATATTATTATGATCTATGAGTGACTTTTCAAGATTTTTAAAGGATAAAATGGATTTTCTGTGTTTTGGGTTTTAAGCATCCAGATGACAAAGAGTTCTGACTTTCACACGGTCTTCTGCACTAATTATCTGCCTTAATTTTACTTCCATTAGTGGAGGATTTTTAAGGACTGGCCTACAAACTCTTCTTTTAGATTACCATAAAACCCAAAATTTGGATTCCAATACAGTGTGAAATTTTACATATTTTATTCACAGCTTGTATTTTATCTTAACAAGATAAATATATAAACATAAAAATTAAACAATTGTGCCTCACAGAACATTTGGGGGCCTTTTAAAATGAGGACGTCATATGCTATTAAAATAAATTGTGAATCAATTTGGTTTCAGAACTTTCATTACACACAAAATTTAACAAAATGAGTTTAATTTTCAATACCTTGCCCATTATTTCCATGCTTGGAAGATTAGCCTCAACAGCCACAGTAAAACACCAACTTAAATTCCCTGGGAGAAATATGTCTCATTATTTCAGTTGTTTGCTATCAGATCATATTACCATTAGCACAATGTGTTTGGAGCTCAGATATGTAGCAGTGTAACTTCGGAGGGTAGGTATAAGATAAAAAAAGAACTGGTGATTTAATAACACTAGTGAGCAATCCCCTTAATTCTCAGTCTGATTCTTTTGTCAGTTTAGGATGATGTAAGCCAAAACTTTCTTTTCCTTTTATTCACACACTTTCATTTGCTTCCCAAGCCTAGTTCTGGCTGAAACAAGAGAAGCTTCTTGAAGTACTTGCATCCTGTCATGACATATAGATCTAGTGAAAACTTAAAACATCAAGAGAAACTTGCAACATCTGATCCTCTGGTGCTTCTCCACCTATCAGAAAGTATCTGATATAATTTCATATTTACAGAGTTGGAAAGTTAAAACTTGAAAAAGTTAACCTTAAAAAAAAGTAAGGAAAACAAAACAAACAAACAAACAAAACCAAAACAAAACGAAAAACCAAAGAAGTTGAGGAAAATACTGAGGCTGACAGAAGTTGGCTACATGTGTGCTGTTTATATGATTGTGAAAAAATACTGTTCTGGAATATGCCTTGAACTGATGTCTGGGCAACTAGAGGGAATACCTCAGAATCCTAGAACAGAAGAAAAACTTCAGGACATTTCTTCTGACATATTTGATAGCTTTCTCTTCCATTCCCTTTAAATTGGTGTTAAAAGATGTAGATTTTACTTGCTGCTGTTTGCACGTACTCCTCTACAACACAGGCTGCAACCCACTGCTTTCCTTCTCCATCAGCCTGTTTCTGCCTAGCCCTTATTTTATACAGCTCTGATCACCTGATGTTTTCATTTTCTGATTTCTATATATAGCTCACATTTAAAACAAAAGAAAGATTGCCAATGCAGTATTTCTTTTAAGATATATTTTTTAATTCGTTTTAAAGAATCGATTTTTAAAAGAAAACAATAACCTTATTTTCAGTGTGGATTATAGGCAATTCCAAACTGGTGCTGAGATTTTGACTCCTCTCTGGAGGAAAAAAATTTACTTCCAGTAAGTAGACCAGAATTTCCCTCTTGTTCCTGTGTTTTATCTTATTGATTCCCCGAGCATGCCTGCAATATATTTTCAGTCCCTCCGTTCCAAATGTTCAAATTTTTCTCTATCCCATCCCTCTGTCATTTTTGTTTTGTTTTGATTTCATATTTTTCCAGAGAGAGAAAGAACATTACATCCAAAAAAACAACCAGAAAAGGTTCCCTATGTTAGAGTGAGTAATTCTGTCCATTCTTTTTCAGAATGACTTACTGAATGGCTGATGTTGAAAGGTTAGGATTTCAACTACCACATTGTGGCAATATAGCCAACTCTAAGCCAATATAATTGTTATTTAGGTGACCTCACAAATTTGAGATCAATTTGTAAATATGCTTTAGGTTGTTTATATTTGCGTGCTTATCAAAGATCCCTCAGAAATTGAGGAAAGACTAAAAAGACCTTTAAAAGTAGAAAACTGTAGTAAATTTGAGATGCTGAAAAAACTCCAGGAACTGGGACATAGAAAGAAATACTATATTGCAGGACCTACAATAAAATTCAAAGAGTTCACAAGTTTGCAGTGATATTTCAATCATCCTACTTTTACTAACATAGCCCTAAATTACAGAAATCCTGTACCACAGGAATAAATTCTGGAAATGTATATCCTGTATTGTCTCAGTGCTGCAGTCTGCATCTCTGGGACAGTGGACTGAATAGCAAGAACAGTATTTACGCAATTGCAGAGTGACAGAGTTATTTTTATCATTGAGTTTGGAAGCACCAGCTTAGTGCTAGGTGTATGGAGTGTTCCAAAAGGCCTCTTTTGCACACAGTAGAGCCAGTAGCCCAGGAGAGAACAATGAAAAAAAAAGTTCACAGAAGACTGGAAGGAGAGGGACATAGGGAAGTTGTAGCCAGTACATGAGAAAACCAGCTGAGCAAGCATGGCGACTGGCTCAGCAAGTTTGCACACTGAGAAGGCAACGCCATCAGGAACACTGAGTGATGGTGTCTCATGTGGTTAGCAGGGATGGAAAAACCAGCAGCACTGAAGTGTGACCCTGAGTAACAAAGGTGGCGAGTGCTGCGAGGAACACCAGCACACCTGCATGAGGGATGCAGTCTTTACTGTTCTACATCTGCCTCTTCTGGTGTTGTCTGATGCGGTAATAATGCCAGGACATTTAATTTTGTAATTTTTTTTTCCAGTTCACTAGGTTTGCCCATGTGCCATGATGGGGCCAAGTTAGAGCCCTTTACACAGAGAGCCAGGGTTTCTTGAAGCACTTACGGCAGAACCTCTAATTTTTCCTAATGATGAGGTGAAAATGAAATATGAGGAGCTCCCAGGCAAACCCATCCTGCAAGCCAGGTACTGTTTTGTCTCAGAATACTTTCCCAGCTGAATAATTGTGTGTGCTTGTGGGTGTTCTTCTGTGGCATCACTCATGAAATGGGGCACAGAATACAGCAGAAAAGAAGAAAAGAGAAGCAGTGGTTTCACAAAACTGTTAAAATTATTTTCCTACCCAGTTCTTACCCTGCAGAGACATGCTATAAGCAATGGAAACAGACTGCAGGGAGTTTCCTGTAAGACTGCTGAACGTGGAGTAGCACTTACTCAATTTCTACCAGGCAATACTCCCTGAAGAACAATTTTGAAATTACTCTGGACGATTTATCACCTGCCCAAGTAACCCTGTCACTTGGCTAGTTCATCTGCCGGGAACTTTCTCCAATATTCCCATCCCCCAAAGCAGCAATAAACAGTTGCCATTTTTTATAAATCAACCTGACAAATACAGTTTTTTCTTCCCTATCTTATGCTCAGAACAAATAGTAATCATTCCTGGGTCATCCATGTTTTCTAGTATCAAAATGTCATAATTTTCATCATTAAGTAGAAGAAAGGGAAAAAAATCAAAACACTGCAATCACAATCATTCTGGGAAATCCTCTACGGTTTGACTGGCTACCATCTGACTTCTGTTTCTGAAATAAACACATTAAATATAAATAAAGAGGTTGTTTTACTTTTTTATATGCCTCTTTAAATATTCAGACTGTGCTCTGCCCAAGACCTCCACTTTTTCTGCTCGCTCACGTGTCTTTACAATGCTAAGTGCAGAACTGCTTATTGTTGAGCAGCAGGAGACTCAGGCACTACAGCTTGCTCCAGGATTCTGTGCTGTCACAGCACAGCAGACAGAAGACTCCCCTGGGGCTGCTACAGCCCATCTTTTGCACCCAGCATAGGGAATTCATATATTTCCCATACATAATTTCCCCCATATATTGCTCATCTCCCCTGCTCTCCTGAGATGATAGAGTGCTCAGTGTCTTACATGAGCATAAGAACAGTGACACATACTATTTATATTAAAAAAAGCTTATGTAATTAATTACACTTTTTTTTTTTTTTTCCCAAGAAGGAAGGGGTTCTTCCAGCATGGTAACAATTAAGTAAATGCCAATTCCGAATTTTCAGAAGACGGAAAGATTTTGTAACAGCAGACTAAATCACACTCAGGTCTCTCGAGTATTTTTCTTTCCAACTTTTTAGTTTTTCTCTCAATTGAGTTGTCTTCCCTTTGCACTTCAGTGATTACTGACTCTTCCCTTCTGAAGGAGCACAAGTATTAAACAATTATATGCTCTCTCAGTATTTCCCTGTCAGCTACAAGCAGAATGTTATTCCATTAGTACTGTTAGATCTTTTCATTCAAGTACAACTGTTAAAATGCGAAAACAGTGTGAAATCTGTTTTCTGAAGCTGGATATAATGTAACAACATACATGTGAAATGTGTCTGTGTGAGTGTGAACATATGCATTTATTGGACTGTGACATACACAGAAATAGCACTGGACTTTCGATACTTGTTTGAAGCTTTGAAGGAATCATGACCCCATCCTCTACCTTAGGCACACTGTCCTTGACACTGTTTCACTATTTGTGTGTATAAACAGGGCACCAACCAGTGCCATTCTTAACAATTATTTTCCACTTGCTCCATTTCTTCTTCACTTTCAAAAAGCTCTTCATTAAGAAGTACAGAGCTACTTTGGAGGATTCATATACCCTCAGGAATCTCAGGCAAATCCTCGCCTCCCAGAAGGCATTTGGTATTGCCTGTAGTGGATCCAGCTTGATTTTTTTCCCTGCTGTGTCATGGTTGAATTAAATTGAACAGCAGTTGGTATGTCCCAGCTGTAAGAGCAGAAAGTATTTGGGAGGCATGAATCCAGCAGATAGCCAAGAGGGAGAGACAACTGTATGGTAAAAATAGTAGAAGCATAAGCACTGTCATTCATATGGATTTTAGTTCATTTGAAGTATTATTCCCTGCTTTATCAGACATTGCACATTTCAGTTTTATGCCAAAAATTGCAAAAGGATCCATTAACATTTCCTTATATATTTTCTGCATCAAAATGAATGAAAGTTCAAGTTTTATTTGTATGTCTGTTATCCCAGCACTGAGAACGTACATGTGTCTTTGTTGTCAGCAAACAGCAACATTTTACCACGCTGTGTTACATGTTCTTGTATGTATTTTATCTGAATCAGTAAAACTGGCCATGCTGGTGAACATGTTTTTTCTGAAAATCAAGCTAGAGATAAATTAGTAGATATTGCATCTTTGGCAATTTATATAGGATTCTCATGGAGACTGGGTCTTATGTAGCCAACTGAAAACTACTGTCATATAAGTATTTACTACTCTTCTATCTTCATCTGACCCCTTATAGAAGCTACCCTGATACTGATTTACATGTGGACTTACATACTAATTAAGAGGAAACTGAGAGGAAAGGGTCATTATTGTCTGTTAAATTTGTGTACAGAAATAGTACACAAATTTAACAAAATGTACACAAAATGTACAGAGAAAATGTACAACAGCATTACAAAATTTTCTTGCTAGTCTCAGTATTATTATTTCTTATTTCACTTATAAAAAGCTACAGAAACTGCCTTGCTAAGCATCTCACATCATCTAGACCTGGCTAATTAAGGATTCGGGAAAAAATACCATGCAGCTTAATGCATAAAATGAACACCTGGGTTGTCTGAACATTTTGTTCTTCTTCAACACATAACCTACTTCATGTTAATCCACTAGGCTCTGAGTGCTTTTTTTTCCCACATTTTTCCCCAATCAGTTCAGCTTTCAGACTCAATTTTACCATTATTGTATTTGGTGTGACAAAGGTCCCACACATACTGTTTTGAAGCATGGCCTTAGTTGTAAAAGTGCCTTGTGACTAATATTAATTGTTTTAGGATGATTAAATTTTTTTTGCATTTTTCATCTTCGTTTACTTCAGTTCTTCCAAACCAGATCCCACAGAAATGACCATCTCCAAGCCAGTAAGACTGAAGCCAAATTCCCAATTCGTCAGTAGTCCACATAGCACCTCTACTAAAGACTACTAAGAAATGCTGTCACAGAGATGGCTTCTTCAATATCTAGCAGCCCAGCTGCCACACTCTACCATTTGCAGCTTATTAATACAGTTGATATTTGTGATCACACTGCAAATACAGACCTATACCTGTTATAAACATTTACCAGTTGGATCACAGAAATAATGGTGATTTTTATGGGGGGGCAACTCTGTACAAAAAGCTAATAGAAAATGTGAGTAGACTTCTCTCAACTCTTTGTCCTTTTGTACCACTCATACAAGCCAACCTGAAGCCTCCTGCCTTTCCCACTAAATGTGCCGGCTGGGGACTCTAAATGGAAAAATTCTCCATTGTTGCTAGAACAGGAAACCTGCAGGATAAAAACTGCCCTCTGGAAGAGTTTCTTGTTGCACTGAATTAAAAAGACACCTGGGAAGACTCACATTCTAGTTTTAGCACTCAAATAACCCTTACTGTGGATTTTTTTACATCATTTTGCAGTTGTTGGGTTTATTGCTCTCTGCTCTCTTAAGGGCCTGTAAGATCTTTGTTCCTCACAGTAAGAAATTTGAAAGAGGTCTGCACCAACATACAAGAGTATTCTCCCCTGGTGACGGGGACTGGAGAGGGTAGGAGACAGCTGAGGGAACTCCTCTGTTCCCTTGACAGACTATTTTGACACCTGGCCCTATGCAGCAGGATATAAGCAATGAGCCAGCCTTGGCACTGACAGAGCAATACTCCAGTGGTGCACTGCCTAGTCCTTGCACTACATGAAAAGCTGACACAGGCTCACAGAGATCAGCTGTCTCCACACAAAACCATTGGGCAGTCTTACTTAGATTTTGTGGTTTAGGATAGTTGCTCATTAAAAGCAGTCAACACATGAAAAGAACAAAATGCCACTCTAGCTGGTCATCAGAAAGAATTAATCCACACACAATGTGCTACTTTCTATTAGAAAAGCCTAAGTATAGTAGTAAAGAAATACAAAAGCAAATAATAATAAAAAATATAATTATTTCAGATAATCAGTTTAACAAATTGCCAGTTTCCTGTTGATTTCAATAGTGTAAAGACTAATCTTGTGTTACATGTTAACTCGTGTTATGCACCTTTAAAAAGTTTGTATTTCTCCAAATGCTACTGAGTGTAGCTCAGTAATACTGAGTGTATTAGTATATTGAGACACACTGTTGTCATCTGATGTGGGAAAAACAGTATTTCTTGATAATGTTTTCCTAATATACATTTCCTAATGTATTCCTAAGGTTTTTTCTAATATCTGAATTTAACTGTAAGAGCCTGTATCTTGTAAAATGAGTCAGCTACTCAGCCCCAGGCCACTCCTATTTGTCCCTTTTGCCCCATGTGTTGGCATGGCTTTACCGGTGAAGTTTTAAAATATTGATTAAAAAGTAAAAACATGATTTAGTGAGCAGTTTATACTTTTTTGAAGAAAAATCTCTGCTCAAGTTCTTGTACATACTTTTCACAATAGAATTCTAAATATACTAGGCAATCCTCACACAAGAAAGGTTTTATTATGTGAGCTATGAAAAGAAAATGTTAGCCAACTTAGTTACAGAAAATACAGAATCTATTTTAAAAATGGACATTTTAGAGATTATAATGTATTTTAAGTTCCTATGATTTTTCTTTTATTTACGTATAAATTATTTTATTGTTTCTGAACAAAAAAAGCATGCAGTGCCACCTAGGGGTATTCGTAAGCTTATGAATATGAATTTTTGAGATCTTAAATACTTTTAATTAGGTTTAATCTTCATAACCACATTCCTAGGAATAAATATATGTGCTAAACGTGGTTTATGCAGTAGAGCACATGCTACTTCCAGAAACACCATGAAATTAAGTTTTAACCTGTTTCAGTCAGTACTTGGCTTTTACTGAAAATTATGAAATAAATTATATGTATATTAGAAATAAACATATCATCCTGAAAAATAAAACAAAACAAAATGAAAGACCTTCTTCTCCTGCCTCAAAGCAGCCACTTTGAAAAAACAGTGGAAAAAAGTTAATTGTTTGCATTGTATGTGTGAAACTCCATTGCACACATTTGAGTTTGCACTTAATTTCCTTCAGTTCAAAGAAAGATGAACTAGGTGGGAGGACTCCTTGGCAGGGGTGTGAAGCTGAAGAGGAAGTCAGTCACATCATTTATTTACTCCAGTTTTTAATTTCTGGCATTTTTTTTCCCGTTTGTTCTGTTATCCCTTGCTTGTTGGTATCACTGGATAGTGAGCAGTTATTGGTCCCTCTTGACCCTGACACTTCTGTCAGACATGAAACAGAGCAGAGATACTCTCGGTCCAACCTGCCACCTCCCCTGTGAAACACCCTGACATTACTTTCACAAATACCTCTGGAGAAAGAAAGGTTGCTGTTAATATTATGCATTTTTATCATTGACTTCTAGGCTATCAGATTTTTCAGTCATATTGAATCATAGTGTTGTAGTAATCATTCATTTTACTGGATATAACCTAAAAAAACCCAAACAAACCACCTAAGAGCAGAAGTGGCAGAGTCTATTCAGTGTAAACAATTAGAAAACCAGGCAAGTCATTTAACAAAAAATCCATGTTCCACATAGCAGGTGTTTTTTCATAGTTTCCTCCCTATTGCGTACACCCACTCATCTCCACACTGAAGTAATTCTAAGATGTTACCAGGATGGCTGTGTGGTTTGAAAAACCTGAGAAATCATATGGATTATTTAGAAAGCACTGTTCAGAAACACTGTGTAATAATGGATTTTTCCAAAGTTGTTCAACATTCCCCTTAGATATCGGCAGGAACCAGAAACATGAGAGCAGAGGGAGGATTTAAGTGTTCATTTAAAGTATTAATGACAATCAAAATGTGGACTGTGGAATCTTCATATTCTATTATTAAGCATTCAGATGATATAGCAACATTAATACAATGAAATTCTATTCATGATGACAGTGCTAAAAAGAAGAAGAGGAAAAAAAAAAGCTAGTAAACTGATAGTCCCTGGCAATATTGGATTTTTCACAGACTATATAGGAGATCAATCCTGAAAAAAAATCCTGGTTTGTTCCCTGGTCCCAATCCAGGAAAGCACTTATCAAGAATTTTATTTTAAGCATAGTGGCAGTTCCATTGACTCAACAGGAAAAAGCCCAAAAACAACAAACCAGAGTTCTGTACATCATTTTAACTTTGTATAGTTAGGTTGGAATTACTGGAATATTATCTTGTCACCTGTCAAAACCTAGATCCAATCTGGTTTTACCTTTCTTGCATTCTAGTGGAGGACTGTGCTTTACACCATCTACCACACCTGACAACCTATTCAATTACATTATTTCTCTTATCTAAAGATGGAACTTCTGCATCTAGATCCTGCAAACGCTATTACACCCTTGTATGAGGGTCCTCGCATACAATTCACCTAAGTAATGGTGTTTCCATACCTGCATTTCTTCCTGATCTAAGTTGGTTTTCTAGTGGAAAGGTTTAATCATCTATTTGGAGATAACCCCTCTCTGCTGTACTTTCTTAGGTTACTTTTGCCCTGCACAGAAAGAGAACAGCTATGGGCAATTAAAGATGTTCTAAGTGATAAAGGAAAAACTACTTTTGAAATTATTTTCAGCACCTAAGAGTTTGTTGAACTGACCGCTCTATTACAGAAAGGCCTAAATATACACAGTACCTTTCCTTGATATACTTCTTATTGGCTTTCATGCTCTTAAAAATAATAATAATTTTTAAAAGTGTTTAGAGGTTGCTGGCTTTTTCCTCTTACAAATTAATGATTTCATTTACCCAAAGTGAAATTTTTACAAGTCAAGGATGATCCAGGCTGGTCTATCTCCACCATATTCCCAATCTGTTACATTTTTTATACATTTGTATGTTTATTTCTTCAGTGCCTGTACCCTGAGACCTTGTGGCACTGGCCATATTAGAAATCCAAACTGGAATTTCTCCTTCTGTATAAAAACTGAAAACTGAAAAAAGCCAACCACAACAGTTATAAACTGCATGGACTTTTCTTTGTCCGCAGCCATATTTCTCTCAAGGGTACCCACACTCAGACCAAACTGAGAACCAATAGAAGGCAATGCAAAAATTAGTATGTGTATCTTGGAAATTAGTATGAACAAAACAACAAATGCCTATAAATAACAACTGTGCAGACCCTACTAAAACCATTGGTCTAGTAAGACAGGATGGGGTATGGCATGTGAGGACTGACGATAAGCCCCTGCGAATAAGATTTTTAAGGTCTTATGGCAGTAGGCAGGGGCATTTAACAACATCACTGCACTCACTGATTGCGAAAGGAAGTATCAGAGGAGAGAAATGAACAGCTTTTCTTCCTTGAGAGCACATGAAGAATTAGTGAGCAAGTTGTCCCACCTGAGCACTAGCCAATATACTTGCTTGATTTGTGGCTAATGGCCAAAAAAAACAACTCAAGAATTAGATTTCAGCCAAATATTGCTTTTCTACATCTGCATATAGAGATCCAGGCTGTTCCTGGCAAGCCACAACCCAGAATAAGAATTTTGTACAATCTTGGCAAGCTACAAGGAGTATCCTTCTTTCCCATAGTCCCAGGCACAAGATGCCAGCTTCCCACTTCCCACCAATTATTCACACCATCCCAGAGAGGAAACAGGAGAGCACACCAGCACTTAACCTTCACACTCCAGTGCAAAAGCCCCTGACATACCCCAAATTCACAGTGAACTGCGATTTTCAGTTTCATTTTCAAAGCTAGGGCAAATGCTTTGGCATCAACTATACTTCACATAAAGTATCTAAGGCAGCTTTGACACTTGAATTTGGACTTGTAGGTCACCTGAGGGTTTTAATGGAATGGTGTACACATTGATGTGAACACGCAGAGACTGACCTATCCAGTCCTGCTCACCGTGGCACCTTTTCGCATGAAAATAGAGAACAACGATGTTCACATATCGACCCCTGATACTAAATGGTGGAAGATGGTACTGCATGCTCCTCCTGTTCCAGTCTAAGAAAATTAACAATATACAAATTTCAGAATAAATGGGAAAGGACAAATAATTGACTTCTTTTGATTCTTAGCTTATTATTGCAACAGTTAAATTGGCCTCTAGATGCGTACAAAACGTTCCTCACAAAGTCATACTGCCTATGTCCAAAAATAATTCAGAAATCTAACCCATACATTTCTGTCTTGTGCTTTGTCTGGACAACTGCTATGCTTTCTCAGCAAGTCTACCAGCAAAGCCGATTAGTAGACTCCAAGCAATTCAAAATCCAACTGCAAAACACATAGCTTAAAAGAAAGGATATTTCTCAACTGTAACCCCAGCATAAATCTTTTTAAACAGAGTTTTAGTTTACATTTGGGAACACATAATTTTGCACAGACCGAGTAAGATTCTGAATTGCCTCACTAAGTTTCTCATCACATACTTTATTCTCTCCTCACTGTGTCTTTGGTAATATGGAAAACAAGATACCACCAGCCTGGTTCACTGAATCAGGATGATATTATAATCTGTATTATCACAGAACCCCACTTGTGACACATAATTCAGAAGAAGCTCCTGATCTAGAAGGTTTACCCTTTGACAGAACAAACAATAGAATGGAGACTTTTCTGGACTTTTCTTATCACGCAAGTAAGTAAGTGATAGAAGAGAATCCCTCCAACCAAGTCATGCAGGCAGCAGTGTTGTTCACTGCTCTCCGGTAAGCAAACAAACCAAGAAAAGGAGAGAAGAGCAAACTGGGGGAGGCAGCAGAGACACCTACATGAAATGCCAGGCAGCTTGCACTCACAATGCATGCTGCAGCTATAGGGTGCAGCCTTATTAACACACACCCTGAAACACAGCAGAGCTTACAGTGCAGTGTACATGCATGTCTGGGTCTTCCCATACAAAGTACTACAGCTGTGAGACTCTTGAATATGCTTTTCTGGCAGGGATTTGCACAAAATTACATTTTGATCTATTTCTTACCTTTTCTAACTGTAATGCTATAAAACGCTGGTGGATTTTAAGCAAATCAATATTCATCTAACTCAGCAGAGAAAACTGATTTGAGATAGGATTGGGGTAAGACATTCCTATGCATGTCCCATTTCTTTTTTGACTCTTACGCAAATTTTCTACAGCAGAAGTTGCAGTTACAGGATAAAGTTCATTTCTAGGACAGGTGAATATGCATTCCAACCTACAGAAATTAAGACTGTCAGAAAAATGAAATTTAAATATATTCTAATAGTAAAATATACTAAATTTTACTAATACTTATATGGCACTCAAGATCACACACACTGTAATTCTCACTTGAACAATCATTGCTGATATTTTATGTTATGCCTTCCTCTACCTCCCCTCCAAAATGAGAAAATGACACTTTTTATGATGTCTTATTATTCTGAACTCAAAATCAACTCATGTTAAGGCACAAAAATGGTTACATTGCTATCATATTTTTATGCATGAAAGATAGTTTTTCACTAAAATTTGACTGTAATTTTTTCATACTTGACATTAAGATATTAAATATTGGAGTCCAATTTTCAGGAACAATCATATAAATAATGTTGCAATCATTCATTTTATATATTATTTATAAAAATCCAGTTTTGAATATGTTTATATTATTACAAAGTATTGGAATAGGTTTTTTATCTTGTGGCTATGTGGCATTTTTTGTCTCAGTTACACAACCTCCTGCTTCCACTTCTTAGCCACCAGAGCAGAGGATAAGAAGATTCACCTTGACACCCCATTCATTACCATCTTTAGGAAGTCTGCAGATGACACCACAACAACGAAGACACATGCAGGCACATTATTTCATTTGGATTTGTGTACTTATGGAAAACTGAGCTGTGAAGGTAAGGAGAGATAAAGGAAGCAGCATCCAACCACCAGGGTAAGCAAAGAGAGCAGACAAAATCTGTTTCACTCTTGCTATTTCCCAGCGTCTTCTCCTCCCTCACCACAATGAATGTGAAAATTCTACCACTGCTGTTGGGACTTCCAAAAAGTTTTTCAGAAAGCAGTGGCAGTGTTATGAAAGAGTAAATCTTTCACTACTGCTAACCTGCTCATTTCTTTAAAGTATACATCAAATTTTTTAAGAGGCTTTAGAGGAATGTATGTGTGTGTGTGTGTGTCTAAGTGCCAGCAGCTTGGGTGGGAGCAAAGGGTGTGCCCATGGTGCCAGAGGTTGGGGAGCCAGAGTGTGTGCATAGCACATGGGTGTGTATGCCAGTGTGTAATTGATAGTAAACACCAAGCTGCAATAGCTGGTGAACAGGGTAAGAGGCTAGGGAGCCAAGAGTCACTGGGGCCATTAGTCTGGTCTGGATGCTATATAGATAGGAGAGTGTCAATTGGCTCTTGGAGGTGCCAGGGTTCTGAGACAGCTACTGGAGAGACTGTGGGGTCTGGATTTTGGCTAGTTACTGGGGAGACTGGTCTGAGTTTTGGCTGGTGGTGAGGTCATATGTCTCGATTAGCTACTGGGTATGTGTGTAGCTCCATGCTGTGCACAAGATAACTTGAAGATGGAGAATCTTCTTCTACAGAAAAGACTAGGTTTCTAAGTCCATTTCTTGCAGGGAACCATTGTGCATGCATGCCTGCATGCCTGTGCAGGGTCAATGGGCCCCAGGGTTTCTCTATCCAGGTGTCAGCAAGTGGGAACTCCAAGGATCTGGAAAGCAGCTACTAAGCATGCTGAATGTGTGAGACCAGCTGTTGCTGGGATCCACTTTGTATATTTTGTAAGAGGTGAGAAGGGGCTGTTTGTGCTTGTGTTGTCACAGAAATGACAAGGTCACTTACTGCTCTTACAAGCAAAGGAGCATTTGCTTAGAACAAGAATTGGGAGGGGGGCAAGAAGGGAAGGTACTGTGTCTCAAACCAGCAGAGTTTACATACCTACTTGGTTTATTTGTAACAACCCATGACCTGCCACAAACAGCCCTCAAGTATTGGGAACAGCAAAGTCTTCTGAGATGTTGAGGTCTTTGAATACAGTCCAGGTAGGTTATGTGAAACTTATTTTAATTGTTTCATTATTCATAATTTACATTAATTATCCCTCTTGGCTTGACTTTTTCCAGAAAGTATTCCATATTTTACACATTAAAGCATGTAACCCATAAAAAATACCTTAAATAGTGTCTGCATATTCCCAGGCTCCAAAGTATATTGAAGGACTTTACTTCTTCTAAATGAGAGAATTTCTAGTTACATCATTCATGTTCACAAATGTATACCAGTAGAAGAAGGGGTGCCACTGTTAAAATGCAACTGCATGACTGAACATAACACAGCAGCAGACAGAAGTAAAAAATCTGTCACCTTAAACTAAGGTGATCCTCATAGCCATCTTTTAGACTCTACTTCAAAGGCCTTTGAGAAAAGAATTTGTTTCAGATCTGAGTGCCCTCCAGAGAGATTAATTAAATGATCCAACATCACTGTTAGAAGTAAACCCATACTAACCTGACCTACAGGTCAGCTCATCTTTATATAGATAGTACTGATTCTGCCCAGAAAAGACTTGCAATTCAATCTCCAAATCTGCCTTCTGCCATAAAGAAAAAAAATAAATTTCTGCCTTGAAAGGAATACTTTTCATCTTGCCCTAAATTTCACTCAGTTTTAACATTTTTTCTCAAAACATCCACTCTAGAATTGCATGGTAATATAATAATCAAGTTTCACTTCAGCTTTGTTTCTTAAGTGAAAAAATTGAGTTGTTTTTTTTTATTAAATCTCTCCTCCACATCCAAGAGGAAGATCACAGAGTCAGCTCAAACAACATTATATACTAGCAAATTCATAAAGAAGAAGTCCTCCCCCCAAAAAGAATTTCAGAGATTATACATTATTGAATCAGGAAGATCCACATGTGACAAAGCCACAGGAAAACAGGCTAATAAATACCACTGTTTCCCACTCTAGAACCTGAAAAATGCACGTCACTCATTCTTGTGACAGCCCTGGAAAGCTCAGAAGTGCAGAACCTGGGGGCTCATAAATCTGTCACAAACCCCAACCAGCTTCACTGTGTATCTTACAATCCTGCCATGAAAAATAATTTCTATTGCTTCAGCTGATATTCAAGTTCTTGAAACATCTCTATGTGGTTTCACACACTTGTGTAACTGTGGGTAAAATCTGTCCTGAGGGTTCTGAATGCTTTCCTCAGGAGAATGCTAATGGCAGAGCTGAAATTAATTCCTCAGGATGCTGTTGAGCTTTACAAAAGCCTCTAACCATATTGACTGGCAGAACTTTTATTGTGATAACAGTTCATAACTCCTTCCTGTTTTGCAGCATATTGAGAAAAAAAGTAAAAATGCTACGAACATTCTGTGAAAATTGGTGGAAAACTGAACTAACTTTTAAGGAAAGTTGTTTCCTTGGTGTGGAAAGCGGGAGAGTCAGCAAGTGAATGTACACAAATGCATTCCAGCATCTATTTATCTGACAGAAATGAGAAGAAAAAATCTTTAAGAGGGATTTTCCGGAGTCCGGTTTTTTTGGTGTTTCTGTATCTTCCGTTTGAATTTTATTTTGTTATAAATGTAACTACCAGACTGTGATGCATAGAAGGAAGTAGACATTCACTTTCTTTTTCTTCTCTCTACAAAGCAGAGGAAGTTCAAGAGAGGGAATTTTATGCCAGTGTAAGATTGGTTTTACTGATTTTTAAGAGTATTCTTATAGTCACAGGCTGCTAAATACACAGAAATATTCCTAGGTGCTCGGCAAATGTCTGTTCATCAGAATTGTTTCTTCATTACCCTTCTTACCCTTTCTTGCAACAGGGACCCAGATATCAAAAGGAGGAAGATGGTATATGATCTTAAAGACAAGGTTTCCAAAATTGGGTGCCATATTTAGGCACCTATATATAAATGGCCTGGTTTTCAAAAGAACTGAGCACTCATCAGTTCCCATTGATTTCAGTAGGGCCTAGAATTGATCACACCTCTGCAAATCAGGCCATTTCTATTTAGGTGTGGCATGTAAATATAGCAGAACCACTTGAAGTACCTGTGTTTAAAAGAAATAGCTGGAAGTCGTACTACAGAGTTTTTAGGTAAAGATTGTAATCTGCACATGAGCTCACACCCCCATGAGAGTTTGAGCAGAGACATTTCCTATTACCCAACGGGAGTAGGTGACAATTTTTCTGCCAAAACCAACTTCTCTCCAGAGCTTTTCAAAATATGGAACTTTTTTATTTGTAAATAACATGGATCTGAATAATCTTATATATTGCTTTTCTCTCGTAACTAAAATAACCCAGTTCTCCGTTTCCATTTCACTCCCTGACTGCTGTGACACTAAAAATTATGTTAGTTATGTAACAACATGTTCTTTGTAGCTGTGGAATAAGAGAATAGTGACAGGGACTGGGACAGCAGAGTCCCCGTGATGGATCAGCTTTAGCTGTTTAATAACAGCAGGCTGCAAATGCACTTTGCTGAGCTGAAAGGAATTTACTCCTTTATTCAACAGAACCAGAGAGTGTAAAGAAGGAGGAAAGAAAGGAAAAAAAAAAAATTAAAAAAAGGAAAGAAAAAGATAAAGAAAATCACAGTTGCTGGGAATTAAGAGACCACATGCATGAATTTTATGTGCAAATTCAGAAAAGGCATAAGAGCAACCTTATCATGTCACAGAAAATGTCAGATTTTCTTTATCAGACATAAAAATTATATACTGTCATTCAAACTGCTCTCCTGAAAGTTTCAGTTTCTTTGGTGGCATTCTTAAATAATGAAGAGGGACAAAGATCTCTACGATAGCATTGTCTCAAGTCAGTGAATTCACTCAAGGCTGAGCTATGTTATGCAACTACAGAAGCGTATATCTGGAAGCAACAGAGGCATGTGTGATACTGCACCCAATCTCACATATCCCTTGAAGGCTTGTGATAAAAAGTGCACAACCTCAAAGGAGCACTGAGAGACAGGGCAGGGGTGGGGGTAGTGGAAAAACCAAGTAATACCTTGCCCGACTGCACCCAGGGCTGCCCAGGAGGTTCTCAACACCCAGGTCTAAAGGTTCTCAGCCCCAACAAGCAGAGGCAGCACTACCACAGCTTTTGCATGAGGGAGGCTGCTGTCCAGGGGCATGGGAAACACAATGGGATACAGGGGAAGAGGAAGCTCAGACAGCTCAGTATCGCTGTCTTCAGCAAATCTAGTTCCAAGACAACTCTGTGTGATTTGATAGCCTTGCAGTAAGGATAGGTGATATGGGTATGAAAATAGCTGCCAGTGATGAGCTCACAGCAAGAATTTTCACATGTAAGTTTGTAAATACAAACTCTCTCAGCACAGAAACTACCAACCACTGCCTTTAGCTCCTAAAGGAGTGTTCCAAAAGGACAGCTCATAAACCACAGCAATGGGGGCAACAGCACATTCTGCACATGCTTTGCTCTTCAGGGATGTTATGAACATCCTTCATCACTCCTCTCTCCCCACTTCAGAGAGATGCTTGTACCAAAACTCTTTTTTTCCCTGACCAAAAGATATGGCATGTCCTCCTCTTTTTGAGAGCTATTTATTTATATGCTGAAGGAAGTTTTTTGTAACATTTGGTTTACTTATCACAAGTTCATGGAATCTTAATGCCTTTGCAATAAACAAGCCTTGTAAACTAAGCAAAAGGTAAAGGCTCAGGAGTGAGGCTGTTGTGTTTCAATCTGGCAGCTAGCATAGACACTGATGCTCTTTTATGGAGGTGTTTAGGGCTGAATGTCACTGAGGTGACAGTGACAGCAGAAAAAAGGTTTTGTCTGGCCCTGTAACTCTGATTTGGAGGTTTAGATTAAGAAAAATATTATACCTTAAAGACACATTAAATGACCAGTTAAAAGCTGGCTGCAACTGCATTGTGAATAAATGAGGAAGAAAACCAGGCATCTGATGGCAAGTTGATCTGCTCCTGTTCACTGTTGATAGAACAGGCAGTTCCAAAAAGGGCAAGGTAGCTTCTGCAACCTGAGACCATACTGCTATTGATAAAGCTGTAATTTTTTATTCTGTCTTATTCTGTCTAAATTGAAGTGTGCCCAGATTACTTTCTCTCTGCTATACGTAAGTTTCACTGAGATGTAGAACATGCTGTACATAAGCACAAAAAGCTAACGTGAAAAAATTTAAACAGAAAGAATGTTGGGGAAGCTGTAGCCTGGTTCCACTTTGAGGCTAGACTGAAATACAAACTGCTGAGACAGCTTGCTGACTTCCACTGAAGCAGAACTAAGTGTCCATGAACATACAGAAATCTTTCCAGAGAGTACAAAACACACATATCCTTGCATTGTGCTAGAAAAAAAGTGCATTTCTGTAGCTCCACACAAAACAGGAAATCTGTTCAGATAAGCAGTTCTTCAGGGAGGAGTTGTGGGGTTCCCCTTTTTGTGTACAATGTATAGCTAAGGCAAATTTTGTTTATTTTTCCTTACTGTTAGTTACAAATATTCCTGTGTTAGGCCTAATTGACAACATTTTCACATGCTCCTAGAAAAGGGCTCTGGCATCATGTTTCCATTCTGAGGCTCCTTTGAACTTTCAACTCATACAAATTGCTGCCTTTGTGATTGCTCTACCTATAAATAATTTCTGTGGTATTGTATATACATACAAAGAAAGTCATGATCACATTATTCTAAACTCTCAAGTCTAAGGAAGTCTAATAATATAATGAGAAACAGATCCTGTAGTCCTCAAAGAAATGGGATTCATAAGTAATGGGATAAAACAAAAATTACTGATGATGTAACTACCTACAAATGAGACTGATACAAAGAAAATACCCTTCTATCATATCCAACTTGATTCCTTTAGACCTTATCAGTCCCCAGCAATCTGGCCTGGTATTTTTCTTCAATGTCTTCCCATTTTCCATTAACTTACATACTTATTAGGAATTTATGTATGACTCATTTCATATCTCTCTTTAACCCGGATTGTTTCTGACCAGTTTAGGTTGGAATAAATGCAGATCCATGACTTTTGGGGAATTTAGGAAGATATCCTTGAACTGGTTTTGGCTTTTGTTAAGGGTTAGGCTAACTCAAATGCATAGTTCTACTCAGTATAGTGACAGAGTGTTCTCAAGACTAGTCTCATACAGGCCTAAATTCTGAGCATCTCATA
This sequence comes from Florisuga fusca, assembly GCA_038090715.1. Taxonomy (NCBI): domain Eukaryota; kingdom Metazoa; phylum Chordata; class Aves; order Apodiformes; family Trochilidae; genus Florisuga; species Florisuga fusca. Next base: position 2,511,294 of record JAAWXA010000012.1, read on the forward strand.
TGCATATGGAAAATACAGCTAAATGATAATCACTCCAATTTGCACAGTCACTGCTTTTGAGCTTCTGTAAATCACTCTTCAGAAGAAGGTCCAACATTGGGTCGGGCCTATTTTATTCACACAGAACTTTCCAGTCTGAGACAACGATTAGGAATTCTGAAAGAATGAGAAGGTCTTCTTCAGTTACGTATTAATTAGAGAATCACTGAAGTGAGATGCTATCTTTGGAGATCATCTAGTTCAGCCACTTGCTCAAAGCAGGGTCATCTACAGCAGGCGGCTCAGGACTGTGTCCTGTCAGATTTTTAATACCTTCAAGGATGGAGACAGCATTGCCTCTCTGGGCAACCTGATCTATTGATTATAGATTAACATTACTGAATAAATATAGATTAATTATATAATATAATGTATTAATATATTTTATATTAATACTTATTAACATATTTTACATATTAATTAGTTATATTCTATTTATTCTGGAATAACCTGCTGAATCTGAGAGTATTATGTTACTTTGTTAGTAATCTCCACAGCACCCAAATGTGCATGGATCCTTCCTTTTTTTTTATTGCTAAGAGAAGACATTTCTGATAGAATTCAATTTGGTATTTTGTTTATAATAGTATATAGCATTTTTTCAGGAACAAAAATCCAACTAAAAAATTTCCGGTAGCTTAGCAGTTTGGTCCATAAGAGGATGTGGAATTTCAGTCCAGCCAACATCAACCCATATGAGGTGGATTGCTGGAATCCAGGTGAAGATTTGGCTGTGAATACACAGACATTAGCTACTCATCTGAGTTTATGAACTGCCATCAACAGTTCCGAAAAATAACTCAGTCCTACATACGCAGCACTACAGGTCTAAGTGCTAATATTTGATACATAAACAGGAATTGCAGCTGAGTTTGTAAGAATAAGATTGAGTCTTCAGTGCTGAACTTTTTCAGGGTTTCAAATAAAACATCCAGAACAGACAGTAATAAAATACTTCTTTCACAAAATTGTCACAGTTTGAAAAGACCTCTAGGATCACAAAGTCCAACTGTCAAAGGTTTCCTGAAAGGCTTCAAAAATCACTTTTTATTTTCCATCAGAACATGCAACTGAAACTTTCCTCAAATGTGCAACTAGGCCTCCTAACTCTTCTTTGTTAGATGAATAGTAAAATTTATTTGCACGGTCAAAATGAGAAAATATTAAGTCTGATTGCTAAAGGACACTACTTTGGTTTGGTGGCATAATTTTTTGCCATAATTTACATTATTGACAATTATATTTTCCTTTGATACCATTCAGTAATTCAGATAATTAGAAAAGTTGGCCACTAGAGATTTAAGCTGCAACAAAAGCCTCTTCAGGCTTACTCTGAAAAGCTTGCTAACAGCTGTTTGTCTTAGTGATTTCAAATAGAAAACATACCACAAAGCAGCCAATGATTAATGTGGAGACTTGCTAAATTTGTCTTTTTGCCACACTTTTTCCCAAATTTGACACTATTCAAGGGATAGCAAAAAAAAAAAAAAAAAAAAAAAAAAAAAAAAAAAAAAAAAAAAAAAAAAAAAAAAAAAAAAAAAAAAAAAAAAAAAACACCAACCATAAAGCAAGTGACGTTGCTAAAAGGGAGACTGCAAGGAAGACAAAGAGATTAACGAATCAAGTAAGCAGATATTCATCATGAATTTAATTCCCCTTTCTTTGACATTTCTTCCTCAATTTAATTAGTCTCTCCTGAGACTCACAGTCTTAGAGGTCCTCCAATGCAAAAGAAAATCTGCTTGCCAAGGAAAATATGTCCAAAACTCTCCCAGCTCTGTGTCAATGAGACTGGATTCTATAAATAATCACCATGAAATTTATCACATTGTCAGCCTGCAAAGTCAAATTATTAAACCTGACATCTCTATTATATCCAGCTGTGGTACAATTCCTCTCTTCTGAGATCTGCTACTTTACCTTAGGGACAACAGAAATTCTGCATTTGTGGATGGGTTCCGTTTCCTATCAGAGGCTTGAAGGAATACTATCAACTTAGAGTTAACAGCTGGAATAGATTGTGTAAGAATAAACCCTAGATTTTCAGCCTAACTGACTTTATTTCTACCTAGGTGACAGAATTTTCTTAAATTCAAACTTTAAATTTTATTACATTGCTAATTCTAACATTCTACTTCAGTAGTTTACTGCTCTTCAGTAGATGGTGATCTTTTCCAAAACAAGAGAAGACTAGTGAAGTTTATAGAGCTTGTTAAATCCCTGATTCTGCAGACCTCCCAAGGAATCTTTTCATTGAATGAAGTCACAGAATAATTGTTGGTCTAATGATTTATATTCTTTTAAACATATTCTAACAGCATATCCTGAAAGGGTCTCATTTTTAATGTCTCATTCTCTCTAGAGATTAGGAAAAAACTTGGAAAATTCTAGCTTCAGAGACTTAAAATCTAGAAACTTTTTATCCAGGACAATGCCATGATCTCTGAGGGACACAACTCATGAATTTTCAGGTCCTGGCAATACTTCTTTATGGTAAGCCATGCAGTCATACTGGCTTCCATGGGACACTTCCATGGGGTATAGAAGATTTTACAAACTCAGCTCCAGATGACAGCTGTCTAAGACAGAAAGAATGAAATACAGAACAGTTATTACTTCCCAGAATGTTCTCAAGTTTAGGTATGGTAGCTAGATGTAAAATTTTGTTGCTGCTTCTAAAATAACAATGCCTGTTTTGCTCACTTTAGTTTACCTATCTGATCTTCCTGCTTTAGGACCTGCTTATCTGCATATTTTTTCTAACACATTTTTACTTCTGTTTACCAGTTTAGAAATGTAGCTATGTTACCAGTCTCTAGTAACATTCTCTGTGCTGCACACCTTCAGATATACCATTTCTTTCTTTAGTTCCCTGTTTCCCTCATTGAAGAATGAAGAAACTGCAAAACAGAAGTAGTAAGGAACAAATCAGGATTTCTTCTAAAACAGAATTTTATTTTTCTTTTATTTCTACCTTAAAGAAATAAAAGAAAAATACTAAATTTTATCTTTCATGTCTGCAAAAGAACAGACTATTGTATTTGATTCCAACCATTAATGAAAGGATCTGCATCAGTAAATGATCTTTCCACTTTACTTCTCCATATGTCTATGTCCTGAGCATCAGAAAGCTTCCAAGTATTTTGTACAAAATACTTCATTGAACACTATTTGTTAACTCTGTAAGCAGGCAAAACAACCCACAAACTCTCCCTTAACACCAATATTTCCCAAGAGCTCAAAATACTAGCACGTACAATTACACAGCTCTCTTAATATAGTTGTCTTCCATGAATGCTAAACCTTCAGGCATGACAGCAGTTTACCAAGACAGCCTATCACTTCAGGCATTTTCCCTAGAAGTCCATTATGTCATGACCCAGTTTACTATTCCTCTCTGGGTCTGCTCTTAAATTTTTCACATAACTTTTCTTTTTTTTTGAACTCTCACTTATCAAACTCATTCATCTCTCTATCTGGCTAGCTTAAGCAAGAGTAATGAACCAGGTCTTAGTTTCATGCCACAGCTATAAAGCTAGAGATCACTCAGAACATTGCCATAAAGAGGGGTGACCAAATCACAAGCCTTTCTGGATTATTTGAATTCATGACAGATTTAAGAAGAGAGATGCTGCGCACAACATTACCTGTTTCCAGCCTCAAGGCACAAGACAGTGCCTTGTAATAGGGGAGGAAATCTGTATTCCCATCAAGTTCTCTTTCTGCCCCTCAAGTGCTATTATCATTCAGGAAAGGAACATAGGTATTATTCTACCTAGCCATAAGCAAAAGGAGAAGCCATCCATATTGCCATATGCCTGTATTAATAACTCTGATGTGCAGTCTTTGCAATTCAAGACCAGAATTTAATGCTAACAGCTCTCGATAGCATTGTTCTTATTGATTTGCATTTTAACAGTCTACAACTGTCAGCAGGAAGAACAAAGCACAGATATAGAAATATATCTACTTCATTGGCATAATCACTAAAGTAGCTGAGCTGGTCCCCTTATACACAAGCTATATTAAGCATTGTTCAATTAACTTACCAATTCAGAGTCCTAACTGATTTTAGGGGGAACTTCTTTTACATCAGCAGATGCTGACAAATTCCTGAGTATTTCCACATACTGACAATTACAAGCAATTTGAAAATATATTCAACAAACTTGTTATTGATGTGCACAGAAAAAACAGTGGTTTCAAATACACAGCCACCCATTGAAGGAAGAGAGACTTGCTTTCTAAACTGACCTTGACAACTGTTTGTCTTGCTATGAACAAAGTGGAGAAAAAGAGACATTTGCATAATTGTGCTGCCATTACAAATACAGAAGCAGTTGTTTGTCCTTCTCTATAGCATAAAAAAAGAAACTTCAGACTTAAGTAGTCAGATCCTCTTACAGTGATCAGATGCTTTGGACTGAAATTAAAATTTAAAATTTTCATCTTCCTTTAGTCTTCCATTGTTTTATTCTCTGTCTTTCTCACTTTCTCCAGGAGACTTATGCTGACCTAGAATTCTAAGTCTGTAAACATTTTCCTGTACTGTATAGACAAGGACAGAGATTATCCATACATAAAAGCATATTCTTTGTTCCTGTGTCAGCAAAAAGGTTTGTCCCTTTTTTCAGTTTTACCAACTGTGTTTCTCATTCTGTTCTTCCCTGTTGTACAGACATTGGGCTAAAATTATAATCTTTCCTTCTTTGAAGCACTTAACTTCTTATGTTCTTTGTGCTTTATCCCTTCCTACAGAAGGTGGCTACAGTACCTTACATCAGCAGGGAGCAGCACGGTCAGGCCATGTAACCTTTACAGAAGAACTAATTAACAGCCAGTTGTCTGATTTTTTAATTTCTGAGTAGTGTTTTCTGCAATGCTTAAGATGATGCCTACTATACAGAAGCATTTGAGTCTCTATCCCCTATTTCTAGTTTTTAATTTGCAGACTGAAAATTCAGATGATCCTAGACAGTCTTCCTCACTATTTGTCAGCTAGTGGCATATTTCCTGGACTGGAGTGGCTATGTGCTACTGTTGCAATTACAAAAGTCATCAACAGTAATACAAAACACAGAAAAAATTGTGTTTGATGCAAGTTCTCAGTCTCATAAAAGTGAGTTGTTAACACAGTGCAGGCTAATTTGGCTATCTTCTCTGTCCTACACCTGTGCTAGCTTTGGTTAAAAGTTAGACAAATTAAAACCTATTGTTCCAAAGCTTTGTATTTCTGGGGAGTCTTAAATAAGGATTTGAACACAACTGACAAGAATTATTCCATTTTCTTCAGCGCATGCATGATTTCTTGCATAATTTATCTTTGGATAAGCACACAAAGAAAGAATGATGGTAACAAGAAACACCATGCCACTGGTCTTCCAATACAGAACAGATGTGTGTCTTTGCTTTCCCTCTTCTGATAAGAATTACAAGATTATCTCCTTCATGTTTCTACTTTATAGAAAAGAAAGCTAGTGATTACTGATAATTCATGCTGGAAATAAAAAGGGCAGTTGTGGGGGTGGTGATGGTGTTTCTCAGTCAGAAAATATTCTAGCTATTTCATGATCTTTTGTATGTTTATTTCCTTGAGCTTCTGAGGAATTTAGACTATAATATTTCTTCACACTTGGTTGATTGAGGTTTTATTCTGTAATTTTATGTTGTCAAATAGTTCTTGTTTCATTTGCATTTTCAATCTTGAATATAGTCTGACCTCACTGAAATCATTAGTAAAGTCACTAATAACATCTGTGTAGCTGTGATTTTATTCTTCATGTTTAGATGTTTCTGCTAAATTAGTAAGTTTGTTTGCAAATTAAGCTCCATTAAATCCACTAGGAAACATATGTTTCATTTGTGGAAGAGTTTAGGACAATTTCACATAATCACCACTAAGCTGCTGCTCTTATTTTCTCTATTATAAGAAGGTTGGACCTGAAAAAAGCCAAATGCATACTTAAACTGTACATGTCTCAGCCTGACAGGATCAGAGCCTTAAATCTGGCAGTCTTAACTGCAACATATTTCTCTGTCAAATGTCTTCATATTAAATAATTTTGACAGCTATCACAAGATAAATACAAACAAATACTTGGCATTAGGAAGGAGTGTGAATATTAGCTTTCTAAAAACTCATCAATAGAATTACCAGGCTAAAACATTTGACATCCAACTAACATTTTATCCAAGCACTGACTGTTCATGATGCTTCAATTAATATTCCTTAAAATGTAAATGCAACCACAAGTTGAAAAATGTTTTTTGGTTAATGCTTAGCTATAAAAATCTTTATCTACAGTTAAATTCTTAGGAACTGGATTTATGTTGACATCACACAAAGAAATGAAATCAGCAATTACCACTAAGTCACAGCGGCTTCAGGGTGAGACTGAATATCGCCCAGAACAAGAAAAGAATTTGCATTGTGTTGTATGGTGGCTTCAACAAAGTTATTAGCAGAATACCCTGTGATTCCAGTAAGATCAGAATTTCACCACAGAAATATAAGTTTAAAACTAAGGTGAGAGATGTAAAACTTTAAAGAAAATGGTGTGTTATTCAGCTTAGTGTCTCACACTAGAAAAAAAAATAAAGAATAAGCCAAGTGATTTAGAATGCTTGAACTTCAGGTAGTTAATCATATTCTGTCAAAACAGGGTAAAAATTGTGCAAGAATTAACTGGCTTCACTATGAAGCCTTCATAAAGCTGTGATTTTTAAATATAATGAGTTTCAAATAAACTTTTGTTACTTAAAAATGGTGTTTTTTTCTTTATGTGCATGCTTATGCATATATCCATACCCACTGAACAAAAGAGACCAAATCTAAATCACTGAAATTTACACAAAGACTAATAATATTTTAAATGAAAGGGAAATGTACCAATTTCTAATGAAGTTTTAGTGATATGCTTTTATGTGTCATAAAATGACAGTCTGCAAGACTGGGTGACAGCCTAAAAATAAACGAAATGGCTTGATCTTCTTTAGTTCTGATAAAACCAGTATATGCCTGGTATGCTGCAGAAAAAATTATTAAATAAATGTGCATTCTCAAAATTCTGGAAAACACTAAAGTTATAAAAGCAAGCCTGCTTTTAAAATAAGATGTTGGATGCTATTCAGTCTGGGGCAAGGAACACAAGAAATAAGGGATGATCTGGTATTGAATAAATATGGGACAGGTGGTAGGTTCACTTAATACTAGTATTAGGCTATCTTGGAAAACAATGAACAAAGGAGAATGTTAGATAGGTTTGAGGAGACTAGAGGACTTAAAAAAACTACATTTGAAACTATGCTTCTCTTTTTTTTCCTGTGTAAAGGAAACTGTAAAATACAGTATAAACCCAAATAATTTTTCTGTCAATGTGCTTTCTTTCCTGGCCCAGACGTTGAGCAAAAAGCAGTCCAGCTTGTCCCCTGAAGTCATTACTGAAAATGCAAGGGAGGAAAATATCTAAATATTAGATATTGGAGTTTCCATTGCAAATGGAATTACCCTATCAAATAAGAAGTAATGCCTCAAATAAAAAAAAATTATTCTTCAAGAGACAATCTTATCACAAAAATAGCTTATATAGTATCAGACTGCCTGTCCTAGTTGTGGAGTCTCATTTTCCAGATATATTAGAGGGTCACACTAAATGCAGACTGGGGATGTGCTGCATTTTTTCTATTAGGATTTTTATACAAAGCTAAATATCATTAATGTTTAAATCAGTTTAATGTCCAATTCAGGGTACATTAAATTTTCTTTTATCTTAAGTAATTTGACTAGAAATTATGAAATACTGCTGCAATATTGCTCCATTTCCACTGGCAGTCTTGGAACGATTTTTGATTTATATTAAGACTGCTTGCTAAAATACCCTCAGTTATAGCTACCCCCCTTGAGAGCTGGAAAAAAAAATAAAAAACAAAAACAAAGAAATGAATCCATAACTAGAGGATGTTTCTACTTAAATAAAGATCTACTAGTGGAAAAAGTAGCAACAAACTATAAAGAACCAGGTGTAGGCACATGGGTGAAATACATTAAGAGCAGAGCTGGGCTTGGTGACCAAAAAAACCTGAAGTTACATGCTCTTTTACATGACAGACGTGTGTCGTGCAAGCCAGAAAGAATATCATGAGAATGAACTGCTGCAGACACTGCAGGCTGTCAAGGTTGCTGGGAAGAAGCTGACTCTGTATAGAGAGAAGGGTGGTAGTTCAGAAACCTTAAAAGCAGAATAACATCTATCTTGCAGCAAACCAACCTGTGAAAGTTTCATAACAATGACAAATTATTATTTTGAGAAGATCCTGTGAATGCTTGTGCCAAGGAACCTTTAAGAGTGATGAGAAAAAGATGAAAATGGGAGAAAGATTACTGAGGGCAGCCTGGCAAGGATGCAACTCACAAATTAGTTCGTGTTTTATAACAAATAATGTTTTAAGTCAGCTCTACTTTCACGTATTTCAGCATCTGTAGCGGATCAGCAAGGATCAGCTACTCTTTCAATCCCATCTTATTTATTTATGATGTATTTTCAAAAGAGGATGCTTTTTAAAGCTTTCTATAAGAAGAGCTTAAATTAATACTGTATTTCGGAAAGAAATAAGTAATTATGAAAGGGCTTGAGGTATTTTGTGGGAACATGGGGACACAAGGTGGTTGAAAGGTATTATCCTGACCAGAGACACCTCTGCTTTACAAAGATATTTGATCTGCTAATCAGCATAAATGTTAGATTCTGGGCAAATATCAAAGCAGAGATAAAAAGTCAATCTAACAGTATTCCACTGTTTGCTAACTATTTCCTGATGGCTTTGCCTATCCCCAGTTCAGAACTGTTTTCCGTCTCACTTTTATCCTTAATTTCAAATAGCCTTCAAACACTGTGTCTAGAGGTTTTTAAGTATTCAAATATCCTAAATACATGCCTTTTTTTAGCGCCGAACCAATAAATGAGCAATAAAAGGATAAATTGTTCATCATCTCTGAGGACCTCAATAAGTTGCTGTTGCTTGTGGTTGAAAAACTGTACAAGCAGCAAAAAAATGTGAAATTTTGGTGCTTAAAAATTCTGGATCAGCTCCAGCTGTATAAGTGATACTCGTGAGAGGATACAGAAGAAATTTCATGGCATTTTGACATATGCTCAATACTGACATAACTGTTCACAAAATGAAAACTTAATCTGAATTACCTTATTTATAAGGAAAACGGTGGTGGAAATGATTAATTGATAATTGAGAAAAACAAGACCAACCCAAATCAACCCCAGCTATGTATATGAATGCACAATTCTTAGATACTTTAATATCAAGGATGATATAAAAATCCAAAGACAAGAACTTAAAAATTTCTCATAAACAAAACTTACAGTTTCCCTGTACTATACAGTGAAGAGTAACAGACACAGAAATTGTGATGGTCACTATTTTCAGAATTGAATTCCAAAAGATAATCACCTAACAAAAAATAAATCAAACTGAGCATTAGACAGAATTGTTACCCCTCCATACTTCATACCTGAATCACTGCTAGGCCAGGAGAATACTGTTTCAAGAAGTGATAGGCATTAGTACAAACCTCTTTGGACCTTACAACATCTTCTAGCTTCCACGGGAGATATCCAACCACTAGGCAATTGCTCAACAATACTGCCACCCTGACACAACAATTTCCTCTGGTCTCATCTTAAAAGAACGTAGGCCTATTCTTATTTTGAGGGAAAAACTCCCATCCCATACAGTAATGAAACTGTAATTTCTTTCAACTTTTTACCTTTGCACTCAGTTTTTACAGTTCTAAGAAAAGCACTTTTTACAGTACTAAGATTTTGTACATGCATTATCTGATAATTTAATGATATAAAAGGATATCTTATTTTCTAATTAATATCTCTTTTCCTTCAGAATATGACATTTAGGACATCTGATGTCCTATCTTTCGTCCATAGTTCCAGATAACGAGGAAGGATCACAATTATTCTACTTTCTCAAACTGGTTTATTGTCTATCTGATCTAGGCAGAAAATGTTACAGTAAAAAGGAAGCAGCAAGAGATCTACTGTCAGACTAAGCAACAGTTTTCTGTGCTTATTAATCTTTATTCAACAATACAGCTTGCTTCTGGGGCTTTAAAAATTAAACATTCAGTTTTTGTTAGCTTCAATATTCATGGCAGTTAAGAGATATTTTAAATGCAATTTTACTTGATGTTGAAGCAAATTTGGAGGTCATAAGATCATAGGAAAAATAAATAAAATGTTTAATATTTTTTGAACTGCCTGTGTGCTATCTTCTGATCTTTGAGGAATAAATTATCTTGGTTATTAATTATAAAACTTAAGATAAACATTATAGTCTAGCACAGTCAATCAGCAATAAGTATGAAAGCAAACTTCTAATTAATTACATTTCAAAAATGTACCAACATGTGCATTACTATTTTAAGATAAGCATTTGAGATTTAATTATAATTCCCACAATTTACTAAGATATATAGGCATTACTAAGATTATAAAACTATGCTTTAGCACCTAAATGGATGCATTAGAATATGGGCTAGTGCTTCAGGTATTAGTTCACATGCACAGTAGCCCTCCTTCCCTTAAGCAACATTTAACACAGAAGAAAGCTGAAGAAAAGACAGTCTGTTATGTGTTGAAAAAGTGAAACGCAAGGTACAAGAGCAAAGAAAGGCAAAAAATGTCCCGAATTCATTGAGCCTTCCTTCAAGACAAATAAGCAAGAAAAACTGGAGGGAGATATAGATCCATGACTTGTTATGCACTGTATGAGAGCCCTCTGGGAACACCCCATAAAGCTCAAAAGGATATACTGAGCTCAAATTCCCCATCTGTATCAGCAGCATGATTTTGAGTGCTGTCCTGTTTCCAATACAGTAGAAAATGCAAAGAAGGTATCCTGAATCAGAAACCTTTAAAGCAACCTCTGACAGAAGGCAAGGAAAACAGTTGTGGACTGCTTTACCACCTCCTCCACTGTTTCCTTCCTAGAACAGTGGATGAGGGAAGAAGAATTTTATAGTTCTCAAAAATCATGCTAAAGGCAGATATTGCTATTTCATACTTTATTTGGTGGTAGTCCTCAATCAAATACACAATCTCTGTACGTAAGTGAGGCTTTTAATAGCATGGATTTTAGGAGAAGTGCTATCTCACCCAGATACTCAAAACTGAAGCCCACAGTTTGAGAATACAGGTAGAATAGTAGAATATAGTATCCAGAATAGTAGAATATAGTATCCAGAAGATACTACCAAATTCTGCTCACTTTTTTTTTTTACACAAGTACTTGTAGCAACATCAAAAACAGAGAAAAGCCCTAAAATCCTTCTCCAAGCTTAGCTCAGGCCAAGGAACACATTTTCTCTTCTCATAGCATCAAAACTGAAAGAATAACTGTTGAACACTTAGAAGATCATCATTTTCCATCTTCACAGCACAGTTCTTCTATACATTTACATATTTTTTATGAAATAGAGCTTTCCAGTCTCAGAAAACCTTCTTGCTAGAGAAGAAAATACTGAACTGATTTAGTGATTATAGTATTATCATGAATCTACTATGAAAAGCTGATTCATAGCACTCACATTTCAAAACTTTAATGCTTTTATATTTAGATTTTTCCTTTAACTGTGTTACTGCAGATTTCTAAATATATTTGATTTTAAACATTAGTGTTTCGATTATTCGAGAACATTTTATACAATAACTGAAATAAAAAAGGGAATTCATTTTAGAAACACGTAGTGTATAAACTAAAATTCTGAAATGGTGAAATGTAATAAAAAACATGAGACAGGACAGCTAAACATCAATAGCAAGCAGTAGAAAGAATGTCTCTGAAGTGATTGCTTAATTGTCCACAAAACATTATTGTGTAAAGAATGACAATAAAATAAAACTTTAAAACAAATTGAAATCCTATTTGTAAAAATCCATTATTAAAATTTTATCTTGATTGAAGATAATTTTCCATTACTGTATTTTCCAGTTTACTTCTTCTGTACTAGTACCTTATATTTGATAACATAATCAAGCTTATCTTAAAGCAACTTTATCTTATGTTGTTTAAGTGGTTGAAATGGTCATAAAGAACAAACAGTGTACAAAATTTAATAGTAATACAGTTGTAACAGGTCTCTATTTTGCTGTAGAAAGTCTAGATACAGTGAATCTTTACTTCTCTAAAGCACTGTGTCACCATAGTTTAGAAATGTTGAGTCTCAGGTTGTTCAGCTGAAGGACTGACAGAATGAGGGTGCCTTTCTCTGATATACAGCATCTTGTTGTATAAAGGACAGGGAGTGGGAGGGCACTTAGATGCACTCAGTAAATACAAGGTAACTCTTGATTGCTATAATTTGGGTAAGGCTATGCAGTGGAGGAGTACAGTATAGGGAATGAGAGATGAAGGATAGACAAACTACTAGTGGGGGTTACACTTGAACATCTATTTGAAATCTGGAAATGAATCGCAAAGATGAAATATTAAATTATCTTAGATAACCATGAGTTCAAAATATATGGAATGAGCACAGGTGACAGAGCAAAGATAGATACAGCATAGACTGGTTTTTTGTTTTCTGCATATAAACTTTATAAAGAAAGAATTTGTCATTAAATATCAAGATTTGTGGCAGATGAAATTCAAGAAATATATTGCTCAATGGTAGCAATATATAGTAATATAATGCTGTCTAATCCGTTCTGGTTTCAGTCAAAATGGTCACAGTCCTATTTGTATAAAAAGCTGAGTTCAGGGGAGTACTGATTGTTCTGTATATTTATGTTAAATTGCTGTTGTGGAAGTATCTTACAGGTTTCACTTTAAAATGGTTGCTTTTTGCCACTGCTTAAACTGAAATACCATAAAATTATCTAAACACTGACAGTGTGCAAAAGTGGTATATACCATCTACTCAATTTTTTTCTTTACTACACATGTCCTGGTCTCAAGTAACTAGTTAGTTATAGTTGCATATTCTCTATTGAAACATTAATCTGACACATGATTTTTTAATGACAGTCAAGGAAAACATCTTCTCCTTAATGAACACTACTTTTTATAAATTACATTCTTCAAAGTCTCAATCTTGCTTTCTGTTGAATGGTTTTAACATTTTTGAATGGAAGCCAGAAGCCTGGAAAAAAAAATGTAAGAAGGTATATATGGAATTTCTAACACAAATTTTTTTACTTGAGTTCTGAGGATATTTTTTGTAGCCTCTTGAAAGAACACTAGAAGGCCACAAATATTCTCTCAAGTGACACTACTCCATAACATAACAGAATGAATCTTAGGTATTTTGGGCTACTGACCTCATCCTTTCTATAAAGAAAGAAATGGGAAGAATGAAAAAAAATTCAGTAAACATGACCAGGTGCTTGAATTCAGATCTGGTGTAACCCTCTCAGAAATAGGAAATCTGAAGAGAATTTATTAAACACTGTGTTAAAGCAATTAATTCTTTCATAGTAGGTATAGTATGGACTAGTAGAGATCTGCTATGACCAGAAACAATGACCAAGAATGTTACATTTAATGAAAAATTTTGAGATTTGAAAAATTATTTTCATTTTCTACTGAAAGTAAAATTATACCTTGTATATACTCAACTGGTATAATAAAGATTGGGTTGGAGATGAAGTTTGCAAACCAAAATAACAGTTTTCCTATTTCCTTTGCTTCTAACATGCTGTTCTTCATTGTCCCATGTTTCTGCTTATTGAGGAAATGTTTAATTATCCTAGCAGTACCCTTATCGTATCTCTCGTATTACAAAGAAACAAGTGAACCTATGGAGCTCTAGAGACCTACAGGAGTGGACACTGTGGTGGACAAATGGTGAATTAGATGTTTCAAGATTTATCCAGCTTCAACACTGACTTCAGAAAATTATCCAGTTTCTCTACAAAAGTAAAACTAGCTACAACAAATACCAGCAGAAGGTAAGACATGAAGAAAAATATTTCTCCATATCCATTTCTGAGCCTGATAATGCTTTTTATAATTTTAAAATAATTTGGAAAGAAGAGGACAATATTAATCTGTACAGGAGACATTTGTGATACACTGCACTCAGCAGAAAAATTAAATGTGATCAATAAGCTCTTTAAAGAAGCATGCATAAGAATGGGATCATTAAAGAGTTTACAATTGGTTAAATGCTGAAGAAGGAGTCCAGCATATTTTTTAAGGAATGGGGAAGAGGAGCCTTATGATGTGTGGGCAGTGTTCTGACATAAATAGACATTTTAAAGAATCCAAAAGAACAAGAGAGAAAGGTCTCTGGAATCCAAAATTGAAATCTACCCAAAACTACGCAACTGCGTACACAGTGTAGCATCCAACACAATATAAAATGATGCTTATCTCACATGAAAAGATGCAAGAAAGAAAGAAAGAAAATAACATGGCTTTGTGAATTTGCAAGCAAGGACAAGAAGTCCAAATTACATCATCTGCTATAATGTTGTCTGTTGCATTAGTGAAGATAAATTGCTGCCAGTCTGACAGCACAAAACATTTTTCCATTTTAAGTGCAAATACCTTGCCAGGAAAAATTTAACTCAATATTAAGACAGTAATAGGTGAAACTGTGGGAATGTACTAAGGGCATTTAAATAAAAAAAACAAACTAGAAAAATAAAATTCATAAAATTATCTCAGTTGGAAGATACCCCTAGAGACCATCTGGTCCAACCACTAGATCAAAAAATGTCACCTGCCAGCAGGTTACTCAGGTCCTCATCCAGTGCAGATCTAAATACCACCAGGGATGGAGATGCCACAAGTTCACTGGGACCCTGTTCTGGCATTTCACCATTCCCGTGGTAAAAAAACAGATATAATGATCATATTGCTTCTAAGAAGTTATCTCCATTCCATTGTTGAACATCTTGCTATGAGTATCTCTACAGTATAAGTATTAGTATTTTCTTGGGAGTCAGAAGCAGGATATCAGGCTTTCTTTGTTTTGCTGTAAGGATAACATGTTACCTGTAAGCCTTTGCTCTGTTCCTTTGAAAGCAAGGTATTTACCCTCCCCGGAGAAAACTGTAAAGCTTAAATAATTGGGCTTGCACTTAAAACAAGGTTTATGGTTTACAGTTTGACTTGACAATCAAGTTTTTGAGTTTTTGAGTTTTTTCCAACTTAAATGATTCTGTGATTCTAAGATATGGAATTAAAGTTTCTTATTGCAATTTGTGTCCTCTAATCCTCCTGGCACCTCAGAGAGAGTTCTAGATCCATCTTCCCCAAAACTACCTAAAGTTAAACAATTGTAGACAGTAATAAGGTCCCCCAAACCTTAAACAAGCATCTTCAAAGGAATCCTCTGCTCTTGCTCTGGGTGTGTCAATGCCTGTCTGGTACTGGCAAGCTCAAAATGGGATGCAGCATCCCAGAATCACTCTCAGGTATCAAACAGAAGAGAAGTATTACTTTCTTCCACCTCCTAGCCCCTGCTCCCATAGTGCCAGATCCTTCTGACTTTCACTGCTACCAGCCCCAGGGTGGCTCCTGTGCAGCTAAGTGTCCCTCAGGGCTATTTCTGCAGAGCCACTGTCCAGGCAGGCATGCACAGCATATAATTTTCCTACGTATATAGGAAAAGGTAGTTATCGTTGCATTAGCTTGAGTTTTCTAAATGACAAGATTAAAGTGCTGAGGGAGAAACTAAAGTACATCTTGCAATGCATAAGGAGGCCGTCAACAGAGAAGCACCACATTTCAAAATTAACAGATTCACAATTGAAGGTCGGAGTTGTATCAACATTAGCAACTAAAAATATTGGACATGAAACCATAGCTTATGAACAACCCTAACTGAAAAGAAGCTATTTTTTGAGAGAAATGAATCAAAGATCAGTAAATGGGGAGAGCAAATATTTAGTCCTATGAGCCAATAAAGTATATGCCAAGAGTAAAACAGAGCTGACACTTGTGTTCAATTAACCCCTTTACAGAGAACACTCTTCTTGAAGTTACAACTGCCAGCTGAGATCCTTAGCCATGTGCTGGAGAAGAACCAAGGTAGCAAGAGATTCATCAGAATGGCTGAGGGTTTACTGTTTTCAGGTTAGTTTACTGCAGTGAACACATCAAGGGAATACATCCCTTGTTCCTGGCAACCTTTACTTTTATGTTTGTAAAACACTTGCATGTTAGCTACTCAGAATGTCCCAGCTGTTATGAGACCCAGTAAGAAAATGACCCTGTAGAGCTTCGTGTTTGACTCCAAGATCATGTTCAGAGGCAAGATGCCAGACAGCCAGAGAGGAAAGGTTTGCCATACATATACAGTGACACCTTGAGTTGGACTGGGTACAAAATTTGTCTTTATTCTGAGTTTGAGCAGAAAGTAGAAAAACATTGCTCTTGTCCACATTCAAGACAAATTCCAGCTGCATCTTCCCTTTAGTGAGATAAAAGGTTCTGGAAATATTTTTTGAGCAAAGAATAGCAAAGCTACACCCAGATATGCTTGAAGTGATGTTACTTTTTGCATTTATTCTCTCCATGTTAACATAGATAGAACAGAGAGTACAACATGTTAGGTCAAATATTGTCTTGGCAAACCCGAGTCTAGTATCAATTCATTGCCATGAAGAATCAATGGTAATGACCATCTGAAATGTGCTCTAGGTCTAAGTGTTACATTCTTAACACATAGATGAGAAATGTATAAGCTCATACTTAGGATCTTCCTCATGCTTGTTATTACTGTATTTTAAGCCATGTGGCCAAACCCAAAATAATTTCAATTAAATTCTTGCAGTTGTTTTGCATTTGAAAGTGTCCTTAATTTGACAGATTCAGAGTGAAGATGATTAAAATGTTCATTCATCAATTTGAATATATCTGCATATGCAAAATAAAATATGAACAAGGTCTCTAGCCATATGATTTGGGAAGGAATTCTTACCATTTTGAATATTTGTTTTCAATTTAAATCTGAGGTAAGGAAAGAGGCTGTTTGTATATATTCCAGGTAACTTTCAGCTTCATTATGATACATTTTATCAGGTGTTTTCAAAATCAAGAAATCCCAGAATATCTCTACTAAATACCAGCAGTTTTAGTAAGTAATATTTACACATTTCAAAAAGTATTTAGCTGCTTTGGTGTTCTGACAGCTTAGAAAAGGTCATTCTGGCTTACCAACAGACCACGAAATTATATTTCATCTCTATAAAATCTAGAGCAGCTCTTTGCCTTAACATAATGTCAAGGTTTTATTCTTCATCCTACAAAAACCAAAAAACACAAAAAAACAAAAAAAGCCCTGCAAAACTCATTCAATAAACATGAATTTAATATATTATTTTTTATTTTGAAAAATAAAAACCTATCAGTCTGTCACATGCAACCTCATGTTGAGCTCTTTTTTCACTTTTCACTGAAGGGTCACTTCCCACTCAGCTAGTTTTTACAGGCACAGTTTTAACAGAAGAGTGGCACTCACACCCAGAATAGCAGCAGTGTGGACACATTAACAAGTTTCAGGTTCAGTTTTCATCAGAAGATCACTTAGTCTTGAGGGAGATGTATATATTAATGAGATACTAAGGCTGGAAAATACCTGCAGCTCCTGATTTTCTTTCTAAGGAACTGGAGTGTGTGCTGAGAGACAACACCTTAAACTTTGTTTAACTGGTACCTCTCCAGTAAACTTCAGTGTTCAAAGCAATCAGAGGAAAATGCTGTAGGTCAGTTACTGAACATGGTTTAAATCCATCAGTTTGGGGAAAGCTGACACTGCAACAATTAGAAAAAGCAGCAAGAGTATTCAGTGTATTCAGTCTTAGAAAAAGGGGACATGAATGAAGGGAGAGAGTAAATGGTTAGGGAAATGCAAGTCATTTTAAGTACTTCACAATTGTACGACAAAATACTAAATTAAGACTTAAGCCAGTTCACCTAGTATAATGAATTGGCAAAAAAAATTTGACCAGGAAGCCATTTGAAATTGTCAACCACATCATGTGAAGCTACTCTTAAGTCAGAAAAGCTGTAAAGAGCCAAATTATTACACCAAACAAAAAAGCAGATGTGAAATATCACCTCTTAACTGCACAATGTTTTCCTACTGCTTAGATAAATTCTGATGCTCAGGAGTTTGCAGCTTGTTACTAATAGGAAGTACAGAAGGCAAAAAATTTTCCTCATATAGAAAGACCGACTCACCTCCCTTGATTACAGCTTAATTCAATTCACTTGCCTTCAAATGAAATCAGTCCCATATTCTTAAAATAAATTTTATTGAGAACATTAGTCTTTGTGCAGCAGATGTTGATAATTCAACAGAGAATATTTTATAGAACACTATGTATAAGTTTTAGAAGCTCTTTCTTTCCTGGAAGGTTAATTACTCTAATGTGTTTATCTAGTTCTCTAGCAGTAATACCCCATGTCACATGGCAATATCACTTAAAAATAGGGCAGATTAAACAAATCTCTTTACTTGTTCTGTAAAAATATTGGTTGTGGTTTAAAATGCACTTTTTAACTATGCCATTAATGGATTGTCTTCTAAAATGTTAAGACATAGGTAACTACAGTTTTATGTTCTTCAGAAACCCTCAGGTTTTCTGAAGAAATCCTATTTCTTGGCGTATTCCAATAAGATAAGCAACAACTTAACTATTATTGCCTAAATCTAAATGTGCACTGGACAGATAAGATCAAAATTAAGCAACATGGAAGATCTGCTTATGCAAAGAAATATGTAGTAGCTAAATTCTACTGAAGATTACTTTTGAAGTTTTCACGTGTAACACTTTGAAGGGAAAAAGTATACCACTATGAGAAAACAACATGACAATTTACACATTGACATTTTACAGGCAGCAAAAGAAAATAAAACAGTCACTGCTCCAAAGAATTCAAGATCCAAAATTTTGATAAGGCAATGGACAAAATAGAATTGATGGATTGAAGGTAAGAGACCATGGTAAATCATCAATAAAACGAAGTTTATCAGAGTGAGTGGAGACTAAGGTTTGTACTTGGAATAATAAAAAATTAGAAGAGAAAGAAAAAACTGTCAGGGAAATTGAGTCAGAACTAAATGAAAGATGGGAATTATCCTGTTCCTGAAAACCTGATTGCCCTCTGGTAGCATAAGTAGTCTCTGATGCACAGAGGTTTTTTTGTCCTCCCCTAAATACCTTATGACATCTCTGCAACAATCATCTCAACATGGGCTTTCAATGCATGATGCTGCAGCAAAAGTAGCATGAATTATATTGGCATCCTAGTAAGTATTTTTCCTTACGAATGCCTTGGAAAGGACGTGTCAGATTAGGGATATTGGAAGCAGTTATTTTTTTATTCACGATTTCCAAAACTGCTATGGTTCTGAAAAGGTTAGTTAGTTGACTACATTAATGTGGTGTCACAGGGATTACAAAGACAAGTACAAAGCAAAGAGCATAGGAATATCTATATGCAGGTGAATATTGACAAATCATTTCAGGGAATATCAGTGTAACTTTTATGCCAAATCCATTTCACTTCTATTTATGGCCATCTCTTTGTATTGTAGGACTAATCTGCCATGCAGGGCATTTTAAATTTGTACTATAGAACATTAGAAAACAGAACTGTTATTTATAGTTGGGAATACTTGTACCAGAAATATGACTGGTTTTTTTCTAGCCAGGGAACACAAAAGCACGTGACCCATTTGCTCAGTCAAAATCAGCTGGAATTTGAAGATCAGCTTCATTTCCATTCCAGCAGATGAATAATTGCTTTCAGAAATAATCCAGCAAACCCTTTCTGCTCAATAAATTTGAAAATATACCACATAAATAGTGAACAGAGAAATTTATTTTTGACTGCTTAATATTAATCTAGAAGAAAAATCGACTAATGTCTCTGTTAGAATTGTTAAGTGAGCAGAGATGCTTACACTGTAACACGACTGTTCTTCAAATAGCAGCAGGTCCCATGTCATCCATTAGTTGTGTATCTAGGTAACTCCAAATTTGCACTGTAGCGTAACCAAGCACAGCCAGGCATTAAATAAGGAAACTAGCATTTCTTGAATCATTTATAAATGAGGAAATTAGCATTTCTAGAATCAGCTATATTTACTCAAGGAAGCAATAAAGAACCCATGAATTATTCCACATGAAAAGAGAGTTTCTAATAAAATGTATCCGAGGTAATAACAGACTACACAAAAAAAACACAACAGTAGGGATGAAAAGTAATTTATAGCTCTGTAACTTGGAAGTTTGTGCTGCTGCTACTAAGGCACTGAGAATGCTGTATGTATGGCTGGAAGTTGAATTTTGGCTTGTCTCAGGCAGAGGAAAGCACATGGACATCACATGAAGCTCTCTCTAAACTTTGTACAGCTTTTTCCTGTAATTTGTACAAGCCACCTTTTAAAATTAAACACCCAGCATTTTTTAGAAAGTTACCTATTTATACGTTCAAAATCATAAAATCATGTTTCCCATCTCAGAACAGAATAGTGGACAACTTAATCAAATACCTGCTGTTCAAAAAAATTCCCAGTAAGTGGAAGTTAAAAGACAAATATTTTAAGTTCACATATGATTTGAAATATTACTGAAAGCAAACTCACTGCACACACTACAAAACAGTTAAATGTTTTCAGCAGAATTTCAAGATTAAATTTATGTATTTCTACATTCTAAATGAAGTCTATTCTGTCTGGATAGTTACAAAAAATAACAGCAGCTTAATTCTGCAAATTCTAATTTTTAATTCTAATTCTTAATTCTGCCATAGGTTAGGTACGTACTAGACTAATCTAATAAACTTTTGCCTACAGAATGATACCTATTTTTCTGCTTCCTTTCTCTTCTAAGAAAACCTCAATAATTCCTGGTTTTTAAGTAAGTGAACAGTCACTGCCATATTCCTTTTTTTATTATTATTTTTTTTATTGTTAGTCTAAAAAAACCAGAAGTCTACACTTCTGACATGCTAATAGAACAGAATATTGGTAGGAGAAGAAAGCCTTTCACACAGAGTAAAGGACTGGTGCTGTTCATTCCAAGTTGTTGATGGAACCTGACCTTGTGTTTCTTATTCTTTATTAAAAATATGCATACAACTAGTACAAAACTTTTCTATTTCCACTAAGAGGCAGTAAGACTTATCTGTTCCATCCCATTGACTCTTCAAGTAAAATTATCAGGAAGCATGTATGTCAGCTGCTGGTAAACTGGGATATGTTTTCTGTTAATTGTTTTGTACAGCTTTATAATTACGCTTGGTTTGTTTAGTTTTGCCAGTAACTAGTAATTTTTAATAGACCAAATACATTCACTCTCACTTGTAATACTGCATATATATAGCTATAAATACCACCATGTACATTAGGGGGAAAATTTGGATGTACTGACAAACTCCTTTTTGGGGATCTAAACAGGCCGATAAGATAGCCTGCATTGGCCTCTCCAGCAGCTAACAACCTGAGGCAGACTACTGCTACACCTGAAAGAATATGACTTCCAACATAGAATAATGTATTTCAGGTAATGCTATAGTGCAATTAATGAACAAATACAGAATGCCATTTGATGCAAGATTATTTAAGAACCTGTCACTGGGTTGTAGAAGACTTCAATGTCTTTGTCCCATTTAACTGAGAAAAGGGCATAGAATGTATGACTGATGATGATTACAATATGAAAACTGAAGCAAGTCTTTGTTGCCTGCTTTTGCAGTTTAACTGTACTGCTTGTAATATTAGCTTTTTTTCATCTCACAGTCTTGTGATAATGCATTTACAACCATTATTAGACTAGAATATCATAATTTGGGGGATTAGATTTTGCTTAGGTAATAGTAAAAGTACATAATATTCTCTCCAATGTGTCTTAATGAGCTAATGTAACTTTTTTGTTATTTCTATGAAAATACTGATGAGTATGCTCAGTTTATTCACATCTGTTTCACTTCATCCTCCACAAGATCAAAACACATGGATTTTATCCCATTTATTGGAAAACTGATGAATTATGAAGTTCATGATTCAACTAGTGAATATGACAAAACTTGGCCTTGTATATTAAATATCTAACAGTACTAAATTGCTTACTGTGGAGAAATCAGGACAATGTATTTTCCTCAAAGCTTTCATGTTGCTATCTTCATGAACAGCTTCTGTTTTATTAATTAGAAAATATCAATCTTTAGTTACTGCCTGTCAGGATTAGATTAGCTGCTTAGTAGAGAAATGAATGGAGCTCAGTGTTAAATTAATATTGAAGTAATAAAAAAAGATCTTACAACCAGTAGCTGGTCCATTTTAGAAAACCATTTTATAGGCGCAAACAGCCTTACCCTTTCTCACTGCCTCTTATCAGTTGTAAGCTAAGGATCATATCCTTCCATCATGGCCCACAGCCTCATGGGAAAGAGAGTCCTCAAATCAGTGCAGCTTGTGCAAAACATAGTCATAGGATGAGGAAACCCATCTTTAAATGCAATGAACTAAAGGTTCAGGAGAGAGTTGAGATAACAACCAAAAATCATGACAAAAAATAGCATAAAAACATTAAAAGTCTTATTCCTGCTATAATAACGAAACAATGACATCTAAGCCAGTAAAAACTTGCAGATTCAAAACCAACTGTGAATTAACTGCAAAGAGAGATAAAGAGATAAAATGAAAACTCAAGCTGAGGATACGATTCTCATCACTTCCCTAGAAGCATGGTCTGGAAACACCACAGGAGATCAGAATGTCTGAAGCTTGCATTACTGACACCTACAGCATTGACTTGACCAGGAAAGACCCAGGACAGGAGCCCATGGAATACTTCTAGTTACTTATGTACATCTTTGAAGCACTGTTTAATTCCTAAGGTGTTTGTTTCTAGCCAGTTAAGTTCTCATACAATCACAGTCTGCTCATCAAACTCTGATATCCTGTTCCATAAAGCATGCTAAGGTGCAACTTAAAGGACTATCTAAAATAATACCTAGAGGGTGGGATGTCTAGGGTCAATCAAAAAACAGAAAAGTAGAAACTGACTGAATTTAAACAAAAGTGGGTTAATAAATACATCATTTAACCTTAAGTAATCACACACATCAATTTCCTAGCTTTACACCATTTTCAGTGTTATTTGTCATCAGGTTAAAACTAACAACAGAGCATGCTACAGCACGCTCCAGAAATCCAGACGTTAGGTGGCAGAGTTGTCAGTTTAAGTGAAATAAAATTTGGTATGGATATGGACATGACATAAAACCTGAACTGCCATATAAATTTGTGATGGATAAAGCCCCCCTAAAGCTGCTGCCTATTTCCTTAGGTTCTTTGAAGGTGGTAATAAAATGTCAAGATATGTAAGGTTTTGTGACAGCCCATGCAGTTTAATGCTGACCTCCAACTTGAAATGGTTTGAGTATTTAAAATAAATGCTATTTATTTCTTCTCCTAATTCTCTGAAGGCCTCTTTGGTAAGTCTTCTCCAAGAAGAGAATAATACAAACCATCAGGAGATGGTGACTGATAGAATTAATAGGGACTACTAGTGGCATTAGTTTTAATAAAAATATATCAACTTTTTATACAATAGCTTCATATATTAATACTTCCTGGTGATGGAGATGGGCTCTTGTTCCAGGCTGAAAGACAAGCCTGCAACTTACTGGACACAGGCCTGAACAACCATGGTAAAGACTGAACTGAGTGGTACATTTCACTGGCCTCTGGTTTTTATTCTATTTTCCAAACCACATCTGGGACAAAAATTTATGTGTTTGGGGGCACAGCTTTTAGGATGGCTTTGAATCCTGTCATGAAACAAATTCCTTGGGAAAATTGGTGGCATAAATATTAGGTATCATGAGTTTTCCCTAAATATTATTTCCATGGAAATTTTTGCACTTTCATTATTTTTAGCTTTTTGTTGTTGCAAAGAGCAGGGAAGGTATATAGACCTTACGATGAGAAAAGTATTAAATATTGCATACTGTAATAAAAAAATAAAGCCAGACAGCATCAAAAGTGTTCCAGGCAGTACAATGGTTTTATCTGTTCATGAAAATGAGACACTATATTTCAGCAAACACATGCTCACCAGTCTTAGTCTGAATAAAAATCTGTTATGGATTTATACGATTCAGAAGTAGATGTGATTAAAAAAAATAAAATATGTCATATTGGGAAACACATTTATTTGCAAATGAAAGAACAGCACTGTTTCCAAGATTCTCTGGAGGACAAGTGAGTGGGAATTTAAGGAGCTGACAATGTTGAAACATCCTGTCTCTCAATTAAAACTAAAATTGTTACAACTGTAGATAAAACAATGTAAGTGAAAAATAAAGGTGAAATAAAATGTTTTGTCAGGCTAAAATTTTACAGCTCAATTGAATATTATTTTTTATTATTTCTGTTGGTAAATTTGACATTACCATATGTGCTGATAGATGTCAAAATAGTAAAATCCTTCACAAACAGAACTGCTGAACAACAAATTGTCATGAAATTGATCACTTATAGTCATATCCTAAACCTATAAAATTCTGATCCATTATTCCATGATATTTCTTTGCCATCATCCTCTAAATAAATAAAAAACTATAGACTTTGCGAAGGGTAAGTAGTGTTCTAGTGTACTCAGAACTAATAAATAATCACAAATCTGCACTGGGAAGTCAATCAGCAAAAATAGGTTGTTTCTGTGTTGTCTTTTCTCACATTTAGACTGCACTCTAGATCAACATGAACATAAAGCATACATATATGTCTTTTGCCTGTAGATAAAGATATATAAATTTCACTAATTTATTTTTCCAAGTTAAAAACAAATGAACTTTGTGCTCAAAAATGAGAAACATGACCTTTGGGCTATGAAAATAACACTGCTTCCAGTCAGGGAAGAAAACCAAACCAAACCAAAGCAAAGCAAAAACCAAACGAAACCAAAACACACACAGAAAAAAAACCAACAAACAAGCAAAAAAACCAACGAAACTTACCCAAATAAACAAATAAAAAACCAAACCCAAACCACAAAACCCAAACAAAGCAATAAAACAAGGTGATAAATAGAAAGGGGGACGCAGGGGGAGCAGAGGGGAGGGCAAAAAACAAAGCTAGTGTAAGGATTGTGGCTTTGTGTCCTATTATTTTTATGACAAAATAAATATTTACCAACAACAGCAGTTGAATCAAGTCAATAAACTCTTTTTAATAGCTGCAGACTAAATAAAGCAGGACTCTTTTGCTGACTTTGCAAATGTACAAATATACTTTATATCCCTTTTTACCAGCAATAAAATAACTCTATGGAACTGCAAACACTTCTGAAAAGACAATTATTAAATTTATCTGGACATCACTTTGCTTAGATATGAAGGGCTATTAGTAAGCAAACATTCCATAACAAGATATATCAAAAATCCTAGTCAATTTACAGAGTTCACTAAAATAGAGAGAAACAAAATTATTACTGCACATTGGCCTCATCCATCTTCTCAGCAATGAGCAGCTTTATGAGTACCATTAATGTTACCTTTTCATGAGCTGCCAGCACTGACTCTTTAAAAGCAACTGCTTCTACCTCTTCTGTCACCAGTGGTTTTAAACACCTGAGAAGAATGTGACAACTGGCGAGGCTTATAAAGGCAAATGAGGAAAAATTGGTCTCCGTTGGAAATAAGATGGAAACACCAGTGCGGAAAGTGTTTTAAACACAGTAGCTTGAACTTGATACTGAAATTTTAGAATAAGATGCAGATATAAAATCTTTAGAAATTAGCAGGGAAGGTTCTCCTCATCCCAAACGCCTCTACAACTTCAAACAAAGCATTTCTATGTGCACTGTAACAGGTCCATGACATTTCTGCAATATAACAAAAACCAAGTAAGAAGGCATTTTGCACTGCACAGCCTGCAGGCCAGATGAGTTATCTGAGATAGAGAATAGATTAACTGCTTCCTAAGTAACTGCCTAGTGAACCAAGTGGAACTGTTTCAAGAGATCAAAAAGGGAATAGATAATCATCTGGTAATTCAGACTATGCAGTCGGGAGTATAGAAGCGTAGGCAGGCAGGGACTTTGATTTTCCTGCACTGTAGATGACTTACCTCGTTTACTTAATACTCTTCTTGTTGGCATCTCTTTCTTTTCCTGCTCCCTTCCTAGTTTGATCAAAAATGTTAAGATCTGAGTTTTTTCCTCACTAAAGAGCTGTCACTGGTAATATCACACTGTCTTTTTAAAAAATTATTATTATTATTGGCAACCACAAATTGGCATCCTCTCTTGAAAGCTTGTATTTGCAGAAAATGCCAGCTCTAATTATCCTAGAGACTTAACACTGCCAAACTGAAAGCAAGATCGGCGTGCCACTTGGGTGTGTTACAACACATGGTCAGACATTGCTATTGCTATTACTGGAATTGTCTGTGGTACACAAAAATAGCATAACAAGAAAAGAAAATCCCCAGTAATGGGTAAGGAATATTTAATAGCCTAACAGCGAAATTTTCCTTTTATTGATTCCAGTAGCCTCCCTACTGCCTTCCCCCAAAGAAAATAAAAAGGAAGACAAAATAAAATCCAGGCCCAAACAAGTTATATACATGGAACATGCCATTAATAATGGACAAAAAATATTAATAATTTAAAATATATTTTTTCCAAGAAACAAAAGCTTTCTGGTTTTATAGCTCCCAATCAAAGCTGCATTTTTTATTATTTTTACACCACTCATGGAATTGAGAAAATTCATATGAAGCATCTTCAACAAAATCCTAGAGTGCCCTCACTCTAATGGCAGGTGTTACAGCAGACAGACCCTCTGGGAGCTTCCTAATGTTACCTTCATTCCTTGATAGTTATTTATGGGATTCCTCCATATCGTTATCTGAATATAGAGAATCACTGGATTTAAGAAACTGTGAAAAAAAAATAACTCAGACAAAATAAAACTTTGCTTGTGTTGGAAAACTCTGAAAAAGCTTTTTTTGAAATAGTATCAGGAGTCTGATATGTCTCATCAGAAATGCAAGTCGTTAAAAGCACATGAAGCCTGTCTCTTTTAGAATTTGCTATATTCAAATTCAAGCCTTGAAACTCTCTTCAAGTAAATAATTTTTTAGTGGTGAAACCTACGAGTCTGTCAAATGTGCCAAAATTAATATTGTAGGAAACAAACTCCATGTTTCACAACAATAAAATTTGCATTTCTTTAAAAAGTTTTTAGAAAATAATAAGAAACCATACCAAAATAAGACAATTCATGTTTCATCCTACTTCTGGAAGGAAAAACAATAAAACAAAAAAAATCAGTTATGTAGCTTGAGGATTAAGACTTAAGAAACAATATTTCATTGGCTGCCATTAAGTGCTTGTGGAAATATTGATAGAAAGAGACAAATGATCTCTGAGGTGCATAGCAGTTCCCTACCAGCTGCATTCAAATGCAACAGAGTATAAATCTACTTGCTTAAGAAATGCAGAAATCACAAAATCCTTAGTAGATGCAGTATGTATTTAAGACTGGGATTGCCAAGGGCAGAAGAGAGCAAGGCAAGCAGAGCATCAGAAAGGGCTCATGTCTAACAGTTCTTAAAGACCTGCTCACTGTAAGGTATAGACATTGCTGTAACCCCATTGATTTTGTGGGAATATACAGGATGAAAAGATACAGATGTGAGAATACTGATGGATCAAGGGTTTGTGATAGCTAATATGCACTATAAAGAAAAATAACATTTTAGTAACCCTTTTTGGCCACTGTCAAGTTTCACATCCTCTTACCTATGGCATACCTTAAAGGCACAGAAAAAAAGTGAATTTGTAACACTTTGTTCAAGAATGGTGCTATAACACCAGGGAAATCACCGACAACAATTAGATGTAAGCATTGGTGTATATTAAATATCATTCTGGATTGCTATCAACTATGTCAAGGTTATAAGCCTATTTGCATTATTCTCAGAATGCCAAACCCCAACTGGTTCCCAATTTAAAAAGTGCTGACTGTCTAGGAATTGGCTGAGACAGGACAATATAACCTTGTAGCTTACAATGCATTTTTATATGCCAAGGACACCACACTAAAAAATAATCTGTGAAGGCAAGGGGATTTGTTTTAGAAAACTCAGATTTGGAAGTCCACGTTGAATAACTTATACTTGACTCCTTCAAGAAATCAAGGCAACTCAGGAACCTTGAATAGTTGTCATTTTGGGGGATACAAAAAACCCTGAATTTGCTGCTGATGTTGCATGGTATAGGAAAAATCAAGCAAGGTCACAGAGAGGTGAATAATCATAGTGCATTAGAAAATGCATTTGAGACTGGATTTCAGAGGAAGAAATTGTAAACAGCAAAAGAAACAGAGTAGCAGCCTTTACTGATGCTGGGGGACTAAGCATGACCAAAAGGCAGAGTAGAATATTTTTACTGTCAGCAAGACAGTAAATTAATTATAAAACTTAATTATAAAACTTTTATTTAGGATATACGTACCTTTTGAAGAACAGTATAAAATATCTGTATGCATATCTGGCATTGCTTCGCAGGTATGAAGATTTTAACCTTAGTCTTTTAATATAATCCTCAATTTTTCTGAGATATTTTGCCTCACTGCTTCTTCTTCTTCTGATCAGGGCAGAAGATGTGTACCACTGTGAGACCATGTTTTGTAACTTTTCAATTACCAATAGCTTACTTCGCCACACTTTCACCCAAGAAAGGTAGAAACAGTATTTTTTTTTAAACTAGACATAGTAAGTAGAAGATTGAAAGCCTAATCATCTGATGATTTTGAAACCTCTGTTCCTGTAAGACTTATTATGACTGATTTGTTTTTCAAGCTGATGAAGTCGTCTTCCCATATCCAAGAAATGTGTGGTAATTCTTGAGGATATCATGTAAGGTAACTGAATGCTGGTAGTATCCCTGCAAAGCTTTGGCGTAGTCTGAGAACTAGAACAGACTATGCCAGTTATGCACTTTACTAAACTCAAGAAAGATATTGTTCTTCTGTACCACACCTAAAATAATTTTTCACCAAATGTATACATTTTTCCCCTTGCAAATGACTGAAATGAGTCAGTAAGTCTTGAGGAGACTTCATGGTTTCCATTGGTAACATGGAATATTTTTTAATTTTCACCAGTGCAACATCACTGAATTCAGCTGAGATGAACAGACTGGATCACTGAATTCAAAATATGACAAGCCAAAACCAAGCAAGCTTCACCTTTTTATTACACACCTTATTTCTTCTGTAGAAAAGTAAATTCTCAACACTTTCACTTGCTAGGAGCTCAAGAATGGCACTAACAGCCAAGTCTAGGAAGGCTCCTACGTAGCATATTTTGATGTGTTTGCTCTCTAGTGCTTAATGGGTGTCTGGGCTCCCTGCCCAATTTCTGGAGAGAAATGGACACTTCAGATGGTGCTGCTCAGAGTCATAGTGGGGAGTGCAGATCTGCTGACAGCTAGTCGATGGGAAATATCAGGGCTGAGGCATTGCCCTTTCTGTGTGTGTCACGAAACAGTCATTCCACAAAACCCTCACATATGCACACTGGCTCTCCATAGGCATGGGTGATCTCTCCATGAGAGCAGAGCCAGGCACTCCATTGGGCACTGGGTCCACCACAAGGAACTGCACTGGGTCAGACAGAACAGTGTGACAGCACAAACCTCATTCCGCACCAACCCTGCCTGAACTGGTGGATTTTCTTGAATTTGTTTCATTTTATAAAATAAGGCATTGCTACTATAGGGAGAAATTCTTAGCAGGGAATATTTTTAACAGGGATTTTTAATAGGAACTTGATTATTGGAACAACTTTGCATGCTGTAGCTTTCATCTGGAATGGCTTTCAAAAATACTCTATTTAACTCAGCAAATATGACAAGATCAGAAGACTAATTTTCTCTCTTTTTTTTTTTTTTTCCAACTGTAAGAAAATCAATTGAAGCATATATCTTCTCGGTATGCTCATTTGTATGGGTCTAAGTAAAAAATGCCACTTAAACCTCTCATGTTTTGCATTTACAGCTATGGAAAGGGACTTGAAGGATTCAGAGCTATGAATCTGGAGATGGGCTCTGACCCTCTGCAAGCCACTGTCTGACAGCACAGGGCACAGAACACAAGCTTTCTGTCTTCCCAAGATACGTACACCACAGAAAAGAAGAGGTGTGGGATTGAAAAGAGGATGGAAAATAAATGTCTTGCAGCGTATTTCTCAGTATGAAAAAACAGATGGAGTTTACTTAAGTATATTTGTAGTTCAACCTAAAAAGAAACTACAATTTGCTAATTTATCTATGTAAAAATTTGGAAATGTGAAAATGCTAAAAAATGTTTAGCAGTTTTATATCTCTGTGTTCCTAAAATACATTTTGAAGTATAAATCCTCTAGTGAAAAGAAAAATGTCAGGCCCAAACCAGTATCTACCTACTCAACTAACCAACTGGAATTATGCACATGCAAAATGTTAAATATGTACACATGGTGAGGGGAAATGGTGCACATGCTGCACTTGCAACACCAGTCCCATGTAAAGTGATCAAAGGAGTCCAGCTCAGCTGCTGCCTACCTCTTAAATCCACGTGTGTCTGGCATTACTTAAGCAGCTCTAGGAACCTAGAAATGTGCTTCCACACTGCACCAAACTGCCTTATGCAGCCTAGGTCACCACAGATTGATGGACAAATCAGAATTAGGACAAGGCAACTGATCTGGCTTCTCAACCAGCAAGAATATTCCTTTGTAATTCATATTATATTATTAAAATACTGTGGTGAACCTGGAAAGGCCAATCAAAACTAGAGTCCAAAAATATTAACACAAATTAAAATGTGGTGGCTGTTAAGGAAAACAGAGAAAAAAACAAGCTAAGGCTAGTTGAAGGCTAGTAAGTCCTCAAGAAGCCTTGAGAGAAAAAATATCAGACATTGTGAAAAACAATACATATAAAAAGTTGATTAACTTTTTCACTAGTTTCCAAGGTAATAAAAATAGGAACATTAAATGACAAAAAAAAAAAAAGGGGGTGTAAAGTTGTATCACAATTTGTTTTATAATTATTTTTGAAATAATCTATCTCTTCATGAATTTACTTGTTAAAAAAGTTACTGTGTTCATTCATTCTATTAATTAAAATAATTTTGACACCTTCCTTTCCAGTGCTTGATAGATGTCATTTTAAGAGCCTAAATAAACAGAATGATTATTTTTTAAACCCTTTTTAAAAGATCAATATATTTGATACCTAATTGTTAACAGAAATATAAATAAAATTCTACCAAGGACTAAGTTACCAAAATTGTCATATAGTAAAAGAGACAAAAATAAAATCATATTTATGGTATAGATTAGTTTCACCATGTGCAAAACAACTAAGTGATGGGAAAACAAGTTTATATGGTTGATGCTGAGGGAAAACCAGTGTTTTGCTTGGTTAATCTGTAACTGCAAGAAAAATGTAGGTTACTTGTTACTGTTCAATATCTTAAATTTTTTTCATGATCAAAAAAATATAGGATTTCTAGATATTACTCCTTGTCTGCTGAAATTACATTTTAGTTGTAGCAAGTTTTTTGGTTTTGTTTTTGTTTTTCCATTTCCTTATTAAAATATATTTTACATTAAATTTCCTCATCTGGAAAGCAATTCTTATGTGGGATGCCCAGTCACTTATGGGAGAGATGAAGGTATAATTTGTGTCTTTGTTTGAGGGAAGAATTGGTCATCCTTAAGAAAACCACTACACCTTCTTCAATCATGTGCTTTGGAAATACCACAGGAAGTTACTCTTAAAACAGATTAATTTTAAATTACACATATTGTCTCTCCAGGTACAGATTTTGTCCATAAATCATGTATGCTACTATCTTAATAGTATGAACAGAAGCATCAACAAGCACAGCTTTCAATAGAGAGAAAAGGTTGATTGTCATGAGCCTTTGAATATTGCCAGTCACTGCAGGTAAAATGAAAAAATGATGCAAGAACAATTAATCTGGAAATACAAAAACTGTTGCTGGAACCATTTGCTTTAGTTTCTAGTCAGAGGTACAAAGATAATGTTAGGAACCTTTACACTTGGAGAACATCCACATAAATATTTATATGCACATTTGTTTGAATTACCATTATTCTCTCACTTTTTATTATTATTATTAATGTATTTTTTTTATGACATTCATGTCTTTCCCCCCTTCTACAGGCAGCTCGGTTGTACAAGACTCACAGATCTGGCAGATACATCATAATCGCTTTCAACTTTTTACAGATGGGTTCTGCCATGCATATACAGGGAAAATATAGATGTGCTATACAAGCTCTACTGTTGCAGCTCCTCACCTCAGAGTGCTCACTGAGATATAAAGAAGGATCTCTAATGTTGCATACCATTTAGTCATGCAAAAGCAAGGTTGAAATGACACCAAATACAATCCATGGAAGCAGTCCCTACTGGATCAGTCACACATTGAAACTTCTACTGGACAGCATCCATGAGATTCATGTCAGAAGTAACTCATAAAATATAACTTGCAAATGGAAAACCCATTTCTACATTTCCAGCTCAGTTTCTTATCCCTCTCTAAGTATGTTTATAAAGTTGCATCTTACTCCTTGGTGGCTAATTCAGGTAACTTTTTCTTTATAAAGCAGAACTTTGTTCCAAATTAACTATTAAACCACTATTTCATGGTCTTCAGTGGGATCCATAACAACAGAAGCCTACTTAAACAAGTAGTGCCCTGGGTATCTCATTGCATTAGAAGGTAGTCAAATTTGATCAAAATCAGAACATGATATACAACCCATTGACATGTGGTGAATCTGTATAATTGCAGCCCTGCTCTTATTTGATAAGATGTCTAGATAAGCTAAGGAACAGGACAAACTTAGAGAATAAATAAAACCTGCAATGCATGGGTGGCCTTCCTAGCCCAGACCAGAACACATCCTCTAGAGATCTCCGTTTTCTACCTCTCAGAACTTTCTGAAATAACTGAGGAAAACCTTTCCTGTAAAATCCCACAAAATTCACCAACTGCTCTCCACCCAAGACAATGAGAAAATAGAGTAATGGGCTTTGGTTATTTTCAGTTCAAAAACTGTTCACAGCAACTGACAACATTAAGGAGAAAGTAGAACATAGTATTATATCAACTTGAAATCTAATGAACTATTTTTCTATTCTTTAATACATGATTACTTTATTTTAAAATGAAACATCCCTTGTAGCTAAATGTTAGGAAGAAGTTAAGACTGTTCACACCCAGCTCTGACCTGCAAGCTTTTCAGATTTATTTTTCCTGCACAACTTGCTTCCTAGCTTTCAATTAGTGATGACATCCTGTAAGAACATCTAGCTTTCTTTAATAAATGATGTATTAAATATTATTGCAGTGGATATATAAGAGAATACTAAGACAAATTAAGATCTCTGAATGAACATAAGGTATTTATTTAACTGGCTTCTTTACATGCAAAGACCTATTGGCATTATGGAAACAAACACAAAGAGGAAGGATCTTAGAAGGCATCAGTGACATGCTAAGGTTATATTTTGGTTAAATTACTGTTGCTGAGTAGTTTAGAAATGTAAACAGTCATTCTCAGCTGGTCACTATCAATACAAAGCTGAAAATGCAGAGATACTGGAATGGATTGTACTTAGCCTGTAAAGAACAAACCTTGAAATTGTCATTCTTGATAAAATACACGGGCAAAAACTGAAAAATCCAGTGCCCAGGTTTCTCTTGTCTCATCACTGCAGGAATCAAAGGCAGCTTCTAATACATACACTCACTGTAATATCACAGTGTCCGAACTGTGACACAGGATCCAGACCAGGGGCTGTCCAAACAGCTCTTGCCATCACTTTCTCTGGTAGCTCTTCAGCTCCAGAGAGGGAGTAGGATGATGTGATGATCAACGAACAGCTCTATCTTGTCAGAGGACTAAATATCCCTGACCTGCCCCCTTGCCTGATATGGGGTGTATCCATCAGGCCATTAACCTGTGAAAGCAAGTCTGGCTATCTGCTTCTGGTAAAAGTTTAGGATGGAAGAAGAAGAGAGTTTTTTTCCAACTCTGCATACAAGTTCTAGCAAATGCAAAAGAAGGAATTATCTCCAGAACATCTTAAACCAACAAAAATTGCTTAAAAACAATATATTCCTAAAAAGTATTTTATGCTTCAGCACCGAAGACAGGCTGATGCACTTCTGACCATTTTCAAAACTCATTGCTTAGCATCATCTAGAAATGCTACTGCAGGTGTAAACGCACTTTCTTGGGTGTACAGCCAAGCAGATAAAACTCACATAAAGAAGAAAACATTATCCTCTAACATTTGAGCTCAGGGAAATTTATCTCAGGCTATGTTCCACATGGTTCATCTCCCAGAGAAAACATCATTGCCACACAATTACTCTCTTGGCGTAGGAAAACAAGAAAGGCAGCTCAGCTTGCACAGTCTTAGGGGATAAAAAGATGGAGCAAGAAACTCTACACTCATAACATCCTATTTATTCTGTAATGGGATGGATTATTCTTTCCATGAAATGGATTATGTGTAGCCCATAAAGTAGGAAATTAAAAACCAGAAAACTCATGTCTTGCTTGCATTTCAGTAATTGCCTGCTCTACAAATGTGCTGGGTTTTGTTAGCAGTTAGTATTCTGCTATTGGAAAACCATGGATCATAATGCTTTCTAATTGTCTCTGTTGGTTATGATAATTTTCCCACTGTTGTACAGAATTTAGAAGACTGAAAGATAAAAACTTGAAAGTATGCTCCACCTCTACATCAGTGATATTTCATGGATGGGATGTGTTCTTTAGTTGCAATGAAACATACTTTTCCCAAAAAAATTATTTTCACTGAAATCAACAAATTATGTCCATCAAATGTCAAAATATGGATAGTTCCATGTAAACTAAAACGTTTACATGGATGAGATCCATTATAATTTGGAACACTACCAAGTTAATAAAGACTGTATTAGATGCTCTGTGTAGAAAAACACAGCAATAAGCTCCTAATTAAATGGCAGATAAGAAAAACTACTATTTCATAGCAATGAGACTTGCATATATGTATATTATGAGAATGATTTTTTTTATCTTTTAAAATTTCTTGATTCACATGCTCTTTCCTATTCTCTAAAGCATTGTTCTGGAACTTAGGTATTTATGTATCTTTTCTATATTATCACATTTATCCATATAATCACATTATGTTCAGTAAACTAGAACTACACTATCATAACATAGCATCAACACCCTCAACAGTATCAAAGAAACCACTTTTATGCTCCATAATTTTATGGGGAGAAAGAAAAGATCCTGGCTCCAAAAGATCAGAGTCTGCAGATAAAATACCTTGCTCTAAACTGCTGTTATAGACAATTTATTAGCAACATTCCAATGGAATTAGAGACAAATATGACCACTGCAAATCCTGCCCAGTAATGAACTGAAAGCAGCACAAGCCCCAGGGCACAAAGAGAATTAATTCCCTCTGGGAATGGAGATGAGCAACCCTCTTCTACGAGCAGCCCTCTGCCCTGATGAAGCTAGAGAGCTCCTCTTCTGCCACAGCTACATTGAGCAAGGAGAACTTTTAGATTGTTTAATTCAAATAACAAGCTTAAAGCATAGAGGTTTTTACCCTTAAAATTTTACAAGAGGTAAAGCCAGTGAGCACATGTCAAGCACACATGACAACAGCTTCATCTGTTGGGAAGACTGCTGAACATGGAGGAGCCTCCAGGCCAGCCAAGCAGGTGTCTGATATACAGCCCAGCACACAATGGAAGTCAGCTGTGCAAGACATACACATGCAAGCAAGTATCTGCACAGTAAAGAGCAATGTGAATAACTGGTTTGCACATTTACCTAGTTCTGTGAAGGAACACTTCTTGGGGAAAAACAAAACAAACCAAAAAACCAAAGAAGTGCCAAACAGATCAGGTTCTGATACTTCTCATCGATTCACACAGTCTGCTCTCAGACAGACTTTATGTGGGAGAAGCCAAATTTACTAATTTATATATGAGGCATTTTCCAAGCACGACTTTCCACAAGTATGCAAAACTTGCTTGTATGTGTCCTTCCTGTAGAAACTGTCAAGAAATAGGCATTTTACCTAATTCAGTCTTCTTAGAAGTAGGAAGGCAGAAGACACCAAGACAGATGCTTCTCTGCAGAATTCCCAGATTTTGTGCCAGGAAGAGAAGGTGGACCCTCCTACATCTTACTTCCCACATAGTTAATTAATAAATTTTCTTCCCTCACTCCCTATGAGCTAGACAACTCATATTTGATTGATGCATCTGTAAGAAGCAATAAAAGCTGGTGTCCCACTTTTAGCTAATTTACTTTAAAAATCCCATTCAGTCTATATTAGCCTGCTTATTTGCAGTATATCACTACATAAAACAGCTATATGGGGCTTGGAAAATATATTTTAAATTATCTCCTTGAAGATGGAATGAAGCTGAATGAAGAGAAACAAAAAAATTACTAAGTCATCTCCCATTTCCGTGGGACCTTTAATTAAGAAATTATGTTAAAACATATAATAAAATAACTCACAAGAAAACTTCATGCCTCATAGAGACACCTGTAAATATCAAATAAAATTAATAAGACAATAAAAAAAGATACATGTTTTCATCCATCAATACCAACTACCCACCAAACTCATGGTTTCTCCCCTCCCACACAATTTCCCAGTTGGTGTTAAAAAAACAAAGAGACCGAAATCCTTGACTTCTTACCTGGCTGTACAAGAAAGAAAAAGTGGTTTGATTTTCTGTAAGGCACAAAAGTAATTTGTATACCTACCACAGAAACAGCAGGCTACTGAAATAAGAGTTATCATCTGTTGTCCAGAGAACACAAGTATATTTTTACTGGATTTTTATTTGGGCAACAGTAGTGACTCAACATCATATACACATAATACATGGATTCATATTGTTGGCAGCAGCAGCCCAACAAGGAGAGGACACCTACTGGCAATCTATGACAATTAGGATCAGTAGTGTGGAAGCAACAGATGAAATTGTTAATTCAGGATCTCATTTGGCAAAGCTCTTACACTCTTACTTCATTATTAAGCACTTTAATAAGACTTAGCATTCAAGCAAGCTTGTATTTATGAACTTTTCTGAAACAGCATTACTGTAACTATTAGAAATGAAACCGTAAAAAGTAGAATAAGACACGTGTTATATGCTCAGAAATATGTTCAATTAAACACCTGAGCTTTAGCAACAGTTAGAATGGATATCAAGGCTCAAATAGGTTCATGAACTTTGAAAACATTTAGCAAACCGAAAACCAGATTTCAGTGCAAGTCAACCCAAAATAAGACATGGCTTCAATTTAGAATTAATACATATTTTACTAGATTTTTTTTTATTTTTTTTTGTAAAACATAACTTTTATTGCCCATCTTGCAATAAGCATTCTGTCACTTTAAAATTGGTTCTAATTCTACATACTCGACATCTCAGGAGAAAGACTTACAGTGCAGTTTTAGAAGTACCACTTCTATTTACTCAGACATCTACTAGCTCTTGTCCTATGATTATAACAGCTGTAAGTAAATCAATCAAAGTCTGCTTTAAGAAGCTTTTGAAAAATACTCTGGTTTGAAAGAATCAGTAAATTCATAACACAGATATATGTAAAGCAAAGTGGCATATCATTTAAAATTTAATAATGCATTTATTCCTTTTTCACAACTCTTATTTCTTTCAGTTATCTATGAGCATTTGCAAGTAAGAATAAGTTAATAACTTTAAAAAAATCCAAAACAAACTCACTGTCAGAAATTACTGAAAAGTATTATTTTTATAATCATCAATTTAAATAGCTTTTTTTCTTGCATGTTATAGTTTTTAATGTTTTTAAAGTAATATATAATCAATTTATAAACATCTGAGTTGTAAAGGACTGGGATATTGCATTATATAATGCTGTATATATGTATATATTGGAATATTGTATTATAAATAATGGAATTGTAGCTAAATGCAGGTTTAGGACAGTGTGGATTTGAATTTGCAAATTCAGTAAATTAATTCCTGCTAACATATCTTTTTTCCCTTTGTTAAAGTGTTTCTTCACCTTTCCACTAAGTCATTTATTTGGAAAAACTATTACCATCAGACTGATATATTAATCAGATTTCACATACATCGTACCTCAGGCTACAGCTGTGTTCCCTCATAACAGTTAAGAAGAAACCTTCAGCACTTTATACATTATTTAACTCAATACCACTCTGTGGCTGTTAGAAGCTTGCTCTTGATCTAGGTTGTCTAAATGATGTGAACATAAATAAAGAAAAGGAAGCATGTTTGATCAACATCATATAAAAATCTTTTAAATTTTTACCTGCTCATCTTAAAGTTCAGGTTGCTAACAATTGAAGTCCTGGTAGGTGACAATAAAAGAAGAAAAAGCTCAAACAATTTCAGCCTGCCTTTTCTGTTAGAGGACATGCAAATACCTCAGTGGGATAACAGCCTTATTGTACAGTCTGGTCTGTTCATCTGTTTTCCATGAAATTTACTCCTTGCAATAAAGAATGAGTTTTCTGGCTCAGTATTTTTGACATAATGCTGACTATTCTGAATCTATTTTTTCATGCCATTTAATTTTGGGATTTATCAGAGCCCAATTCAGTCTACATATTATGATTGCATGTTCTCACAGTCTTCAGAACTCTTTTTTAGAAATAGGCAAGAAGCTTCTTGCTGATTTATCATGGGCTCAAAAAAAAACCTGTAAAAAAAACAACAAAAAAACCTATGACCCTCTTCAACCTTCCTGAAAACATTGAGAGAACACTGTAATGTGTTATCAAACACAAGAAGATGAATTCCACTTATTTTATCAATACTTGTCAAATAATGTATCATATAAGAAATGTTCACAAGTTTTACTAGTGGAATCAAAGGTGAATTTTACATTAAGAAGCCATTAGTTAAATACTGTATGGACCAAACACCAGCTACTGCTGGTTCAGACCACATCCTCTGGTCACTTCTAGTTCCACTTAATGGCTGATTCAACTATTTTTAATTTAGAATACCTCATTTATCTTTGAAAACAGGATGGAAGGGCGGGGAGAAGTATTAATTTTGCTGCTTAGTAGGGTTTTATAGTGGCAAGCTAGTACCTCAACTGCAAGAAAATCATGTCACTGAACATTTCTGAACGTTGTGTTTCTGTAAGGCACAGAGGAGACAAAAGCTCAGCTTTATGGTAGAACTGCAAAACATGCTTAATCATTTGTCTTAGTTAAATTGAGTACAAAACTGCAGTGCTCTGTTTCTGTATCAAAAACAGAATGCAGTTGCACTGCGTTAAAGGGAGGCAAAAAGTAGAATTTACAAAATATAGTAAAAAAAAATAATGACCTATTTCAGAAGATTTTTCAGGAACAACTATAAATTTGTGAGACTTTTGATACTTACTAATATCCAGCACCTGCCATTTTTAAAATATAATCACTTCTGAGATGGCTTTATATTTAGGTTTCTGTTAAACCAGAAAGAGAATATACTACCACACAACAGGAGAAAAAGCAGCAGAAATGGTACCAAATCATCCTTCAATATTCATTTAAATAAATAAATCTTTACCAAAGTAGGCAAACAAATGTATGCAAATCTATTTCAATAGTGGTCCCATTGATATGCCTAAAAAACTCTCATTATACTTGCTGCAAGAAAGGTTTAGAAAACAGCAGTTATTTTTGCCATGTTTCTAACACTTTCTTTTAAAATATATTATGGTATTTAGAACTACAAGAATAGGGACAGGAAAGAAATTAAATTACTGAATCATGCTGGTATGTGCCAAAGCATTAAAAACTTCCTAGACACGAGCATGCCAGACCAGGGAATACCATAAATTTCCTGGAAATGCCACCATGCCAAATGGACACCATAAATTCACATCTGGAAATGGTGAAGCTAACAAATTAGAAGGTGATAACTCAAATTTTAAACTATCCAATTTTTATAAAGAAGATCAGTATTTGCTATATTCAGACTACATGCAGCATTCAACCAATAAACCATCTATGAAATCTACTCAATTATAAACTGCTTCATTTTCTGCTGAAACAGAAATATACAAACTTGTATTTTAAGTTCCTTGCAACTACAAGAGTTTTAACTTCATAAGTTTGAGGGCTAGTCACGAAACTCAAAAGCAGATTTAGGTGGTTAGTAGAATTTCTGATATTGTTAAGAGAAGCCCATCCATGCTTATTGTACTGGTGGTCCCAAACCATTTTTGGTCCCAATACTGGCAGACAGTAAATCTAGGTAAGTAGAAACTCTTTAGTTCGTTCTGGTTGTTGTGTAGTTCTTTGGAGAGACCTGACTAGATTTTTGTAGGAATAACATTTCAGCAAATGGTAACTATACAAATCTTACCTCTTCCCACTGATGTATGTATCTAATCAGTCTTGAAAGGCGTAATAAACGTAACAGGCTGAGAATTTTTGTAAATCTCACAATACGAAGTGCTCTTGCTGTCTTATATACCTCTGAATCCATTCCTTTTTCTACAATGAGAAAGATATAATCCACTGGTATTGATGAGATGAAGTCAACCACAAACCAGCTTTTTAAGTAATTCATCTTAATGATTTTAGGGTCCAGTATTATTTCAGAGCTGTCTTCATTTACAGTCCCAGTCCTAAAATTCATGATCAGGTCCAATAGAAAAACAGTGTCTGATGCCACATTGAAAATAATCCATGGTGTTGTTGTTTGTTCTGTGAAGAATGTGATTCCAACTGGTATAATGACAAGGTTTCCAACCATCATTATGAGCATGATTAAGTCCCAGTAAAACCTAAAATAGAAAAGAAACAAGAATAATTGATAAAATGTGACAAAACATACTTAGAAAAATGGTCCCTATCATGTCACAAACTTTTACCTTTGAGATGCTTAAATACTTTTGTTAACACTAAGAAAACTCTCACAGTTTCAATTAATTCAGTATATTCACAATCAGTAGATAAGGCAAAGTGAATAATACATCTCATTATGAGACTTCCTTCTCAAGAAAAGCGTCTAGGATAAAGACAATAGTATGGCTTATCATTCCATGGTGTATCTGAAAGGTGTGCATGTATGGCACTTGGTAGACTTATCCAGACTCCTGTTAAAACCCATCAGTGGGTTTAGATAGCTAAAACTAATGTCTGGTGTCAACCAGAAATACTTTTAGCAATACAATATATTTTTTAAGGCTTCTCTTGAAATGGAAACACAAATATCTTACAGATAAAATATTAAGTGTAAATGTACTCATAACATTATAGTGCTGGAATAAATTACAGGAAAATTTAAAAAAAAAAAGCAAAAAATTCAAATTAAATTATGTAGCATCAAAACTTAATCCACTTTTGCAACCTGAATTGAACTGTTATGCATTTTTACAACCTCACAGTCTATTTTCTCTCAGAGCTAGCTAAAAAGGTTGGACAATAATAGCTCAAGCTTTCATGGTATAAAATGAATACTGCATTCCACTGTTTTCCTCCAGAAGGCCCTAAAGGGTCCCTTCTAACACTGTTAGAATGATGCTAACAGTGCTTGGTACAGATGGTAGAGAGCGAAACTCATAACTTCAATATCTATTATAGAAATGGTGAGTAAATGCACCTGTTACTTTGATTATACATCTATCCCAATGAAAGAATTGCAGAGGATGGTAGTAAACACACAACGGATTTTGAAAAAAAAACTATAATAAATCCTAAATCCTAAATTGTCAAAGAAAGTTATTCTTGTTCAATGAAAGAACTAAAAATTACCTTGAGAAAGCCTAAACCCAGAGCATGAAATCTTGTTCTGCATGAGAACAAGATCTGTTTAACTGAACTTCATTTGGAGATGCACAGAAACCTGTCAACAGTTCCCCATAGACTCATTAGTCTTCCTAGAAGACTAGAGACAGCAATGGATCCCCAGCTATCTCCCTGCTCTGACTTTCCATTGTAGTGGAAGGTATGTGGTGGATATGCCACCAGAACAACACTTCAGTACTGAATTCCAGGCCACTTTTATCATACAGTGACCATCCTCCTGGCATGCAACACCCTCATATTGCTAAAAGTGCAGAGTTTTTGTTATTGCTATTATTATTAACAATAATAATTGTAATTATAATAATTTTTAACTGGTCATAAAATATTTCAGAACCATGAGTTTAGCTTTTGCTATACTTGCACAGGACATATGGATTACATTAGCTTTTGGAGATTGCTTCTTGTATTCAGCAAATGATCCTTTTTTATAAATTCCCTTTGTTTCATGTTTATCTATGAAAATAGAGTAAGATTGGGAGTGGCATCAGAACTTCCAGTATTAACATTTTTCTGAGATAAACCTACACAGATTAGGTTTGACTAGCACTAGACAGTGTAAAAATGGCAAAGGGCCCTTAACTTGTACTCAGAGTACTGCAATGTGATTCATATCTTACACATTTCTAGTCTCACAATAAATATGACTACCAAGTGCTATAAATATTTGGTTTTATCCGGGCTGCACGCATTTTTGCCAGACATGTGATGGTATTCACCATATTTGTATCATATCTGGTAGAAACTTTGAAATTTCTCTTTTTAAATCAATCTAAAATTCTTCTTGCTGTGCTAGATTGTTTTTCAATAATCTAGAAAAACCCTACAGAAGGAATCACTAAATTCATCTATCACTGCTAATGTATTCTATAGGTATAGTCACCTCAAATACTTCTACAATGATACAATATTTCACAAAATTCTTCTAGGAGAATGTCTCCAAGGAATCCTGAAAATACTGAACACCAACTAGGAAACAGTCAGAAGAGTACTTGTGTCTGTGGCTCACTCCTAAGCAAAGCATTGTTTGACTTCAGTTTGACCTTTCCCTTTCACCACCCCACGGAGCAGTTACGCAACAAAAGCAAACCCAAGCTGCGTAAGCAGCCACCCAGCCAACCCAACACAGAACCAGGTGGTTTTATCCTGCAGCAGTCCATGGCTTAAGGGATCATTAGGTACTGTGATTACACAACAGACATCAAAGGTCCTCATGTTGAATATCAGAAGTGTCAGGGTTAGTAATAGAAGAAGAGTGAATGCTAAGGACTATGAGAGGGTATGTTTTGTATTTTGGTTTCAGCCAAAAATAAACTGTTTGGTTAGTAGGAAATACTCCTATTAGATTATGATTTATTT
This sequence comes from Florisuga fusca, assembly GCA_038090715.1. Lineage (NCBI taxonomy): Eukaryota > Metazoa > Chordata > Aves > Apodiformes > Trochilidae > Florisuga > Florisuga fusca. The sequence continues at coordinate 2,554,631 of JAAWXA010000012.1, forward strand.
CACATTTAGAAATGAATCAGACATTTTGATGAAGATGTTTCCAAGTGCCATTCTGTTGGCCACACTAAATGGTATTTTTCTTTCAGGTGAGAAAAACTAGATGCTACTCCATGTATTGCCCTTCTGTGACCTGTGCCAAAAAGTAATACAATGCGTTCCTTGCCTACCAGTTCAGAACATCCTAATATTCATGTAATCAAGAGGAGCTAGCTGAGAAGCTTCACAAGACAGTGTAAGGAGATGCTGATTGAGACATAAAGGTAGCCTTTTGTTTCAAACTATATTTAGCATTATTTATTTATTTTTGCTATACCAGCCCACCAGTGAGGATGGTTATAATTTTGTGACTTAGAGTCTCGGAGTTCCAGATTTATATGAGGTATCACTAAATGTGACAAAAAGAAAGGAAGAGGTAAGCCTATGACTCCTGAAGGTAATGAGATCTTTCAGAGCTCATAATGAGACGCAAGAACTGACCTTAGTCCCATAGTGAACTGCTACACAGCTTACTGTTCTCTGACGCTCAGTATGGCTACTACTAATTACCATTAACTGAAGGTAGTGATTAGCACCATACTGTACTGAACTATTCCTGAAACTTTTAATGTGCTTCTAAACGACTCAGAGGCTTAATACCTCTAGATGAAGAAAATTGTCTAGTTGTCTGGCAAGGATGAACAGCCTCTTCAAAACGAGTGCCTTCCCAAACAGCAATAAATTCCTTAGTATTAGTTAATCAGGGTTTGTACTAAGCTTAATAATGCTTTGCACTACAAGTTCTTAACAGGCGCTTAAGACCCTTGGTCTTAAAGAAGGACATTTCATCTCTAAGTTACTTAATTTGCTGTATATACTGTGTAAAAAGTAATTCAGATTTGCTTTATTATTTCCTGTCTTCTTCCCATTGACACAGCAGTCTCAATGTCCTTGAATCAGCGTAGTTTGATATATGATTACACTTACAGCACACCTAGATCAACCCAGCAGAAGTTGCCAGTGGTCTTGCAAGCCACACAGCAGACTGAACAGCATCTCCAAAAAATGAGTGCTGTGACTTGAGGCTAGAGAGCAGTCAGGCCTTTGCTTAAGACTAAATTTTCTTAATTTCCCAAAAGATCAAGAAGTCTGACTATTCAATAAAAAGATCAAAATGTGTCAGCAAAACCTCATGAAACTCAGTCACACATACTCATCAGCCACACTATAAAATGGAAGGTCTTTTAAAAAGGTATTAATTAAAACTCGATGTATCTGAGACATGATTTCACTCTACACATTCAGGGAACCAGAAGCTGTAAAAAAGCTCACCATGGGAAACTTGCCTTCTTTTTAGATAAATATTTTGATTGACTAAGCAGATGCTTGCTGAAACAAACACTGACTTTTTTTATCTCACCTTCAGAGCTTTATTCCTTTTGTTTTCATGGACCATCAGTTCACCTAACAGAGAAATCAATGTTCTTTATAGAACAAAACAATCTTAGAAATAACTGTAATGTAAAACTTCATCACAATGTACTGTAACAAGCACTAAATTTAGTATTATCCATGTCAGAATTTGGTTTTCACAGAACAAGGTATCTTTCTCTTGCTGTGCAACTATATTCTTTTAGTAAGAGACAGGAGCAAAGCTAAACAGTCCTGAAAATACCTGCAGCTTGAAGATAATTACTGCCATGTGCTTGAAGGGACAGTGGAGTGAAGAAAGCACCAAAATTTTTCCAATGATTGAGCAAGTGTCTGTGCCTGAAAACTTTCTGAAAAATAATACTTTGGGGTTTTTTTTTGCCCACACAACCTGGAAGTATATATCCCCTTCTGTCCAGCTATTAATTTTCATTCTACTGGTCCGTCTTACTCTTACATATACACAGACCTAGACAAAACATGATTCTTCTGCTAAAAAGGCATACAAATTAAATCTGAATTTCCCTCTGTTTTAAAAATAACTATTTCATTCAACATCCTTCATGGAAAAAAATCTGTTCAGACATTGCAGGTCTGTTGTGAAGCGTTTCCATGATTTTGACTCAGCAGCAATTTTTTTACTTTAAAATATCCAAATTTAGAATTTACTGTAACCTCTGTGATCACAATAATACAAATGCACTAAAATGTTACTGAATTGCCACTTGTTCATGCTCACCAGTTTTGCCCCAGCAAAGAGGTTACTTTTGCATTTTTGCAGTCCTGTATGGATAAAACTTTCCCCATCTGAATACACATAATTTTTAAAATCTTTAAGACAAACCCAAAAGGTTGGGTTTCAGGTTTGATTCGTTAGGCTTTTTTAAGATAAACCATTATCCTGAAATTGTTTTACATTCTTTATTCTCCTCTATTCCTGCTCTGAGTTTTTAGCTTATGTTATATACATATAAATGAGGAACCTTTCAAGCCTAAAATGGAGTCAGTTTCATGGTTCTGCCTTTTAACTATAAAGAACACACTATAGTACTAACAGCATCTCCTACACTCAAGTGATGAAGTTGAAAGGCAGTAATATTCATAGGCAGAAGCCTGTGACACTTTCTCAGGTTACAATTTCATCAATTCTTTTTCATTTAAAACCTATTGAGTTTAATGAACTTTCTTTGACCTAGCTAGGTAGACTGCTGAAGCAGTAGACAGGCTTTCTCTACCTGCCTAAGACTGGTCAGCCTGAAATGAGGCAGAAGGCTGATGTTCTGAAAACTCAGTTTCCCCACTATAATTTTAACCAGTGTTGGACATGGGAATATTCCAGTTTAATGGCTTCATTCTGATTCCAGACTAAAAGTGATGAAAAAAATTAAATAAGAATATTTTCAAACCACCAGAAATCTTCATTTTATTGCAGCCTTAAACAGAAGTCCGTTCCTTCAAGTATATATACTTAGAGATCTAACTTATGTGCCTTACTGTTATTTTTTAAATACTGATGCAACTTCCTACTTGGCATCAGAAAAGGAATTGCAAGAGAGATTAATAAAATACTGCACTATTGTCTTCTTTTTTTATATAGCCAAAGAAGATATCTAAAGATTACAGTTTGCAGTTTCAAACAGATTTCATGTCATCTGGTAACTAAAGACACTTAGCAGTGGAGATTGGCCATGTGTTGCACAGTTGTGATTCTATGCACAAGGCAGATGATTAGATAAATGCAGCTCTCCGGAGACCTGATCAGAGCCTAGCAAAGCCAATGAGCAGCAATTTACTACTTTCAAAAGGCTTTGGTTACAGCTTTTGGTTAGGTTTAAAGTCTGAATGACTCAAAGACTTGATTACTGGAAAAGAAAAATCACAGTACTGCCCATGAAAAATGACTAAAGAAAATGGGCATTTTCAGTATATTCAACTAATATTGAAGCAGTGGACATTTCACCCAAAGATTTTTAATTTGTGGTATGCATGCAATAGCTTCTGTCTAAGGTTTTTACAGTATTTTACATGCATTAACAAATTAAGTCTCAGATTATTGACAAATAAATGTACAGAACTAATAAGGCCTTCATTGCCTATGGAAGGGAGGAAGGAGAGATAAAATTGAAATTTAAATAATATAGAAATATTATTTAATATCGAGTCTCTTTAGTTTTAGCCAATAATCATCTACCAGAACTGCTTGAACACATCTAATGCTTGTAGTTGCTCTTCCTCCAGAGAACCTTATTAAACTACAGCATAAAGAATTAAAACCTTACTGCTACTTAATGTTGGGCAAGGACTGTGTACCACTGTGAGTGGAGCTCTGAGACTCCTTTTGCACTTCCCCATCTTTACACAGCTCCTCCTTTCTTCAGCCCTGTTCCTCAGTGTAAAAGCAGAATAGTGATTCAGTCAGACAGCAGCCAGCTAGGAGAAAGTGCTAAAGGCTCACAACTGATAAATGAGTTTTCTCTTGGCAAAAAGTTGAATCTTTTTACATTGGTATGCTGATCAAAATACATGTGTCAAGATTATCAAGACAGCTTCTGCGTCAGCACATGCCACAGCACAAATAATATTATAGTCCTCAGACTCATCCCCTCTGTTCAAACTGTCAGACCACAGCCCCTCCACATTAGCAACATCAGGTGTAAGAAAACTAACAGATTTGTTACCGTGTCATATTACCAGCCCTTAAACCAGTTGCAAATTGCCACATACTGACTCTTTAAGTGTCAGTAAATTTCCATAGTGGATCACTGTAAAATAAGCATTCCCAATCCCAAATTAGAAATTACCACTTTAGAGGCATGAGAAAAAGTTTGAAAGAGACAGATCTAAAAATATTTCAGCTGCAAAATAATCTAGTCTCTCATGCTGGAACATTTACATTAATTAAGAATTTTGTAGTGACAGTAATTTTAAGAGTGCCATTTAGAAACATGACATTTAAGATGCCTCCATACTAAGTAAAAATTCAGAGGCTTAAATTGGGAGAAAAAGCCTTCTGTAATTCTTCTCAACAAAACATCATGTGGAAAGGAAGGTAACTTAACTCACAACCCCTGAAAAAACCAAGAAATCCAGATGGCATCACCTAATTTAATCTTTAATGTTTTTAATAAACAATACAAACTCTCCATTATGAGTGCAATCTTTAAAGTTTCTGCTAATGGGGAAAAGTCCATTTTCTGTACCTTTGAAGAATGACATTATGGGGAAGACATTGCTCAGTAGTTAGTAATAGATCTCAGATATCAGTTTTGGTGAGGACACTGCCCTGTGACAACCAAATGACTTCAGACGATTAGTTTTCTGAGATGAATACCTCTGATGCAGAAAAACAAGACTCGGAGCATTAACTTGGTTCATGTAAGACACCAACTGGATTTCTGATATTTGACATGTACACTACTACTAACAATTTCATTATGATTATCACAGGTAAAACTGGCTTTGTTCATATAACTGTATAGTACATATACGGTGCATATACAGTATATTCAGACCAGCAGCTTCAAACACAAATTTTCATTTACAGGAATCTGGTGTATCGTTTATAATTTCTTGAAAACATTTACTGAAGGCAAGACTGGGCACTACACTTAAACTGGGAAAAACAAAAAAAAACCAAAACAAACACAAAACCCAAAAAAGCAAAAAAAAAAACCCCAATGTCTTCCAATTCAATCTTCCTCAAATGAGGACATGCTAGAGAGCAGATGTGTGAGGGTTAAAGGGAAGAAAGGAGTAGATGTTATCATAGTGGGGGTCTGCTACAGGCCATCTAACAAGGAAGACCAAACAGATGAAGTCCTCTATAGATATACAGGAGCAGATTTGCATTGAAACCATTTCCCCTCACCGATTCACAACATGCCCTTGCAAAAAGTCCCTTTCCACTCTTTTTGTAGGTCCTCTTCAGGTGCTGGAAGGGCACTCGAAGGTCTCCATGGTGTTTTCTCTTCTCCAGGTTCAACAACCTCAACTATCTCAGCCTTTTTTCACAGGAGAGGTGCTCCAGCCCTCTGACTATCTTTGTGGCCACTTTCTAGGATTGCTCCAGCAGTTCCATGTCTTTCTTACACCGGGGGCTCCAGAACTGGACAGAGTACTCCAGGTGGTGTCTCATGAGAGAAGAGGGGGAGAATCATGTAACTCAACCTGCTGGCCATGCCACCTCTGCCCAGCCTGTAATTGTCACTGGGACTGCCCTCACCTACTTGTAGGTCCTTGCGCTTGGCCTTACTGAACTTCATGAGGTTTCTGCAGGCCCACCTCTGAAGCTTCTCAAAGTCTCTCTGGGTAGCACCCTTTCCCTCCAACTGTGCACAACTCAGCTGTGTGTCTTTAGCAAACTTGCTCAGTTCCAAGCTGCTGACAAAGATGCAGCAACCCCAATCCCAATCCCAAGCCCTGAAGAACATCACTCATGATTTATCATCAAACAAGGATGTTGTGCAGTCAGTGTCAAATGCTTTGCAGAAGTCCAGGTAGATGATGTTGATTGCTCTTCTCTATCCACCCACTCTGTAATCCCATTGTAAAAGGCCATAAAAATTTGTCCAGCAGTGAAGCCCCAGTGAAGCCCAGTTGCGCATTACCAATCACCTCCTTATTTGCCATGTGCCATAGCTTTGTTTTCAGGAGGATCTGCCCCATGATCTTCCCAGGCACAAGGGTGATACCTTTCTCCACATGTATTTATTATGAAACCCTATTTACAGGGTGACATACCTTATGACCTCTCCATAAAAATGCGTGGGTAGGTAGAAGAACGCTTAAGCTAGGAAGTCCAATATTCAGTTTTACCATTGTCTTCCAAAACATAATTTTACAGTTAATATACTAAAACACCTGTCCCTACCAGAAATAAAATGCAGCTCTTGCAGGTTTCTCCTTCCAGCAGCCACATTCAGAAATCCTCTTTTTTTTTTTTTTTCATTATTTGGCTTTTATACAGGTATCTCTCCTAGCCATTTCCCTTCCACAGTATTTAAGCAGATGTAATATAATTTTAACATTTCTTTGAAACTTTCCAATTTACATACTGTGTGCTCCAGTCTTACCATCCTTTTGACAGCATAGCACTCTGTCTGCATTGCCAAAACAAATCAGCTAATTATGCAGCTAGACAGAGCAGTGTTATAGACCTTATATTCACTTGTTTAAAACAAAAATGAAATGCCACAAGAGCAAACAAAGCAAACAAGGAGAATACATGATGTTCAAAGATGTTCTCGTTACTAGCCTGAGTAACTATGATGGTGTTAGCTTTACCTCTGCTCCTCTCATCATCTTTCCATACTATTCACCCTCCAATGCCCCAGGAAGCTCCATACAATCAGGCCCGAACAAAACCTCACAAACTGCTCTTGAGAGCAGCTTATTGAAGGGTGAGGGCCTGGAATTCAAAACAGACTTTCTGGGTATATAAAATCTGCCTCTTACATTTATGAACACCAGCCATTCAAATGGATAGTAACAGCTGAATGGCCCTTTTGCAATTTAATGTAATACAAGCAACCAAAGATATTTTTTTCCAATTAAATGGCCTTGATTATTCACAAAAAAAGCAAACACCTTCCCAAAAAATGGAAAAAAACCCCTATGTATACTTATTTATAAAATGGGTTGGTTTTGATCTGCAAAACAGGAGATAGCTTGCAGTACCAAGCACTCCAAGAGATTGTCTTAACAGGCATAGGGCCTTTTCTCCCTTCACTACATTTTCTTTTGGCAGAAGCAGTCCTGCAGGTCACATCCATCACCTGGTTGTAATTAAAAAACAAAGGTCCATTACATTTTGTCACAGGTATACAAAATACTGAATTAAATGGTTGTGATCCATTTCTAAAAACAATACGTATTAGATTTACAAACTATGTTTTCCTCCACAGTTGCCTTTTTCTAAAAAAAAAAAAAATTAAAAAAAAATTCTCTTGAAGCTTCAGAAAAACATGTCAGTTTTCAGCCTGAAAAATAAAAGACTGATAAAGATATCGAGATCTGAAAATTTATTCAGATTTAAACACAGGCTTTGTTATCACCTCAACCTATAAATATTTATCAGAAAAAATATAAAAGGGAATTATTTAATAATCTACTTCTTCACTTTATATCTTGGAAGAGTGTTTTGTTTTTCACAGTTGACTTTCAAGTCTCTTGGTAGAAAAATGCTTTCAGGCATTCAAATAAATTAGTCCATATTCCTTAACAACCACGCAGCCCCTGTCCTGCTCTTGAGATCAGCCACACAGTACAGGTTAAGGGTAACAGTGGAAAGTGTTTGCCTGCAAGTTGCTTATTATCACAGCCACTGATAAGCAGCCCTAAAATAAGCACTGAAAGAAACTTTGGTCAGGGACCGCTGACCTGAACTATAAACAGCAAAAGTACCAAGAAAGCTATTTACTTCCATGCAGACAGATGACTGTTGCTTTGATACAGCAAAACAGAAGAGCTTCCCTTTACCATGGTGAATAGAACACCATCTTTATCTTCCATTCACATCCACTCAAATGAAGTTGTCTAAATATAATAAATAGGTTTCTGGCTTTCAGCAAATGAAACATTTTACTCTGGAGATCTCAGAAGAGGTTTTAGCCACAAGACAATATTCCTCAGAAAGACAAAATTTAATTTAGCCAAATATTTATGTTTCATTTTTCAAGGACAGTGAGTTCTGAACTATCCAAACATGTTTAAGCTAAAGACATGTAATAATTAGAACAGCTAAAGAGATGTTAATATTTCATTAATATTGAAGAACAGCAAGAAACTGAAGGTGAAAAATTATTAACAGAAGTTTTAATCATAGTCTTAGAAAGGATATTTGTTAGCAAATCAAAATATATAATATGACAGAAATGGAACACAAAGTGTATTCAAATAATTGTGCTGTGCTATTTCTGCAAATGCATAGTACTCCCTGGCAACATTTGTTAAAAATCAGTTTTACTATTTATGGCTTCTTATGGCTAGAATTCTGAAAGATGCTTAGGCACAGATTCCAGATGCTTACAAGTATCTAGGTTCCTAGCTCGTTCTGAAATCTAAAGATATACTGCCTCCTGACTGCCACCTCAGATCTTCATCTAAAATCCTCTAGATCTGCACACTCTGTGAGGAGCACTGGGTACAACTGATGTTTTCAAATCCTTTCCAAAAATGGAAAAGTTTGTACCGGAAACATGAAACCAAATTTAAATATTATATTCCTTTTGCTCACTTTGCCTGTTACATAAAATCAGTAAGTAAATACAGCGTTAAGATGAGCTGCCTATTCAGCGATGTTTCAAGAAATTACAAGTCAGCAAGAACATCTGTTGTCATTTTACCCAGATTCAGGGTCCCTGCATTCCTTGGCTATGAAGCTAGCTCTCCTTCTCTGATCAGGTCTGAACTCCACCATGCTGTGCGAAATGAGCACAGAAGTGGAAGTTCATTGCAGCTCTACCGTCCCTGGCACAGAAAGGAAACTTTGGTCTAGCCAGTGCAGAATGTAGAAGTTGTCTGCAGCTTAGAAATCACAATCAATAATAGTCACATCAAGCGATGTTCATACAGTCCTGAAGAATGAGGATGGTGGTGGTGGAAATTTCTGAGTAACACTGACAGGTTGTAGCATAGTGAAGGAGTACTCCTCAGACCTGTCTGGATGAGCATTCTGTCAACAAAATTAGCTTGCATAGTACGAAAAACAGAGCACAGCATATAGACAGACTACAGTAACATCTACCTTTAGGAAACAAGAACAGAGGACAGTTTAAAGGGAAGCAAGAAATTTTAAACTCATAGGTAATGCCTTTAAATAGCAAACTAAAATCAGAGACATTTACTTAGATTCGGTTGTCATTTCTGTTGTATTTATTTCACATCTAGCTAGGTAATATGCATTTGGAACAGCGCAATTAATAGTTCCTGGATAAATTTCTCCTCAACATCAAAACCACTGAAATTATTTTTATATTTCTTCATTCATTTCAGATAGATCAATCATCACAATAAATTCACCAATTCAATAAACACACAGTAAGAACATGCATAAATTGTAGTCAATTTTTCAACTCCCAGTGATATACCACTGCCTTTAACATTCTGTCCCAATTTTTAAAAAAATAATAAATCTTTAAGTTAGAACAAACATGTATTTCAGATAGTTAATGACTGAATACATGCAATTAAAAGTCAATTTTGGTCATGTGGGCACCTAAAACAGGTTGCTTATCTCTCACTTGTCCCACACATGCAATGTCTATTGCTTAATAAGCCATCAGATTTCAGGCATTTTTTATTTTGACCCTTTTAAAATGCTCCGTTAGATTTGACTACCATCTGGCAGTGCTTACTCTTGATATCACACTCCCTTTGCATTACAGAAGTGTGTTTCCTATAATTATATCTCCAATGCGATAGATGTATGCAACACTAGAATTCCCAAGCTGTTAATAAATGGCTGAAGGGACGATATCAGCGAATATTTCTTACTTGGTCTGTGGTAACAGCATGCTCAAACGCATCAGGTTTCAATGCCCAACAGAAAACTGCCAGCCTGCACAAGTCATGGGAAATAAAAAATGTGCATAATTTTTTTTTATTATTATTTTACAAAACATTTCTTTACGAACTCCAACACACTATCGAGAATATGTAGACTAACTTCCCCTTGCTGGTTTGGACAGTTCAGCATCTCCTTGCCGGCAGACTCAGTGAGAATGGAAAACTACATAGCAGGGGTAACAACTATTAAAAAAAAAATTAAAAAATAAATGCATCATTTCCGTTTATATAATGAAATTAATTGTATTTTCAAAAAAAGTATCTATCAGGGACCACATCAACTTTCAATTGTGAACCACAAGTTGTCTATCACACAATTTCACTGCCTAAATATTAGACTCTAAGGAATGCTCTAAATAAGAGACAGAAAAAGCAGGATTCAATATTAAGGGAGTCACCTAGATAAGAGTTTCCATGATCCCTGGACATATAGCTAGGAAAAACAGGACATCTCTGAAGTATACTTGATAAGGTGGGTAAGGAGGAAGGTACCCAATTATTAAGTAAAGCTTGACGTATGCGCTTCATTTTTTGTATAACTTATATTTTGTTTCCGAGTTGGTGTCTAACAGACTAATCCCTACTTGCAAAAGAAAATCTTTGTGTTACTACTGAGATCGTCTGGCACTAACGACAAGGTGAACCAGAGTGCCAGACAAGCTTGGCTGTTATCTTCACTGAGAAATCAAGTGCAAACAAGCCCATATGCAGCAGTCCCCAGGAAACTGTATCCCAGGATGTGTCTGGAGAACCCAGAAACTTACAAATGTGTACTGCCAAGCAATAATAAGATTTTCTGGGGGTAGTATTACTTACTAATGGATTCATAGTAAATTCTCTACCAGACAAAAATCGTAAGTGATCCTGGAACAACCAGACAGACAAAAGTCACCCATAAGCCTGATGGAAAACTTCTCAATAGTTCCTCTCAGGGGAAAGCTTGATTGCATACCCATGGTTCTACATTTATTCAATCTCCTGGGTGGAGTTGGGTAGATCTGAATCTATGAACTTCATAAAAGTCCTGTATGTTTTCTGTATCTTTGACCTGAACTACCCTGAATTTACAGCAATCCACAGATTTGCTTAATGTCATATCATATAAGAGCCATGCTGCCTATTGCCACAGTCATGCCATAAAGAGAGGTGTTTCTTGAAGGATCTCACAAGTTACTGCAAGAAAGAACAAGCCAAGGAAACATCAGTACTTCTAATCTTTACTCTGCTGACAGGACAGAAAAAAATGGAGGTAACTACAGTATACCACGTATAGGAATGGAAGATATCCTATTGTGAGGGCACATTTTATTTCTGTGAGGCCTTTTATAGTTTGGATCTTTAGCACAAATATTCCATGGACTTCAGACCAACAGTTGGATGAAAAAGAGTAATAGCACCTAAAAAAACCCAACCAAACAACAAAAAAACAACAAAAAATCCATCCTGCAGTCAAAACAATTTTTTTACATATTTATGTATATTAGCTATTTTAAGTTACATCATTAAAAAAAGCAAAACAAAGCAAGAAACAAAACAAAACAAAAAACCCCCACAACTAACGAGCAAAAAAACCCCAAAAAATCCAACCTAGTTTTCACTGTGCTTTAAAGTTGAAAACAAAATATATCTTGGTAAGAATTTTTCATAAACATGACATCTTTAGAGACAGAAAATTGTTAATATCAGCATCATGCTAAATGCCAATAGAGCACTGCATTATTTGTTAAGCAATATGCTTCATTAGATATTCATATAAACAACACCGCAGTTAATAAAACAAGAACAAAATCCTACTCTTAGCTACATGATGCAACTGCAGCTGTCGGAACTTCACTAGAATAAATACAAGAGGCTTTGTGGTTTATTTTGGGGTTCTTTAAAAATGTACTGTGGAACTGACTCTATTTATTTTGTAATGAATATTTTCCGAGACCAAGTTTACTCCAGCCTTATTCCAGCAGTGCTGCAAAGCAAGGCAATAAGATTAATGCAAAATATCATGCAGCTTGCCTCAATCTGACTATCATCAGATTAAAAGATATTAGCAGAGATTTCATGGAATCTAAATGACAGTGTCCTTGAGGTAGAACTGACATTGACTCCTGCTGATACAGTTTTTGGTCATTAACATACCTTACTATGTGTCTAGAACAAGCCCTCCAATAATTAGAGCTGAATCCACTACAATTTTTAAAATTAAATCATGCCTCTGGGAAAGAACCAGGGAATAGACAGCTAAAGGACTTTCAAGCAATTAACGAGAACTCTACTGCAGGTTAAAAATTAAACATTGTAAAGTAGGTTAAAAGTTTCCTCTCTTTCAAAAATTGTATGTTGACATAGAAGACAGCTCTCAGGCATGCCATTAAGTCAAGAGCAGAGGTAAGAATGGATACCTGTTATTTACAATGAAATTATACCAATTTCTCAAACAATTTTCATATTCTACCCTCCTCTCTTAAAGTACCTTCAAACTGAGCCTCTTAAAAAAAGCTGACAAATTTTAATTATAATATTACTCACAGATATTCTGTAACATTTAGATTTTTTAAAAATATATAACTCTAAATCATGAACATATTTGCCTTTATTTAGATTTTGAAGAAGATGAAAACTCTACAATTAAGTGTCTTGAAGAAGAAGAATTACTTGTATATTTCTCCATAGGTGCTGTCAGTGGTCTTCAAAACATCCCACATTAAAAGAAAAGTGCCTTAGGTAACTGAGTTACACTTATTTGAGTTACACTTACTGAGCTCCTCTGCTGTAAACTTTATTATACATTCAAGCATATAAAATGTCAACAGTGTAAAAAAAAAAAAAAAACCTATGAAGCAACTGTTATCAACATAGAATGGACAAAACAACATAATGAAATTTTGAAATTGTTCAACATACATGTGAGCTAAAACTATGCAGTAGTATCCTAGATTATCTAGGGACAGAAGGCTGTCTTATCAATATACAGAACTGCTTCCCTTAAACAAGCAAAGGCATAATGTTTCTCATATGCCATAGAGGTCCAGAAGGTGAGTATGTGCTGCAGCAGGTCCAGAAGGTGAGTATGTGCTGCAGCAACCTCAGGCAGACTCAGTTGGCTTGGTTTTGTAGTTCTTGTAGAAAATCTCAAAGGGGACAAGAGCACATGGCCCTAAGAGGCCCAAAACAACAACATACATCTCTAAACACCCATTTTCACTCACATGTGCTTTGAACTGGTACAAAAGGAAATGACAGTAGCTAGAATTAATCAACCAGATTTCATAACAAATTAATTAGTGACAACCAAGGGATGAGACATTATTCAACATTAAACATAATAGGGACTAAAAATGAAAAACAACTTAATGCGCTTCTGGCCAATATTTGGCATCAAAACACTTCCAATAGAAAATTTTGTTGCTTACTTTCGGTCCTGCTTCCCAAATGTCTAATTCAGATACTGTTGCTGCAATTTCACCCCATTACTTCTATGCAACACCTTTCCTCTTCATAAGATCCATTTACGCATTTGAGACTTTTACAGTATTTCTCTGTAACCTACCTTTATAGGGAACCCAGGGAACTGTTATAAAGTTTGAATACCACTTGCTGTCAGAAAGAGAATTTTCAGCCTTTATAAATGCATGATTTATATTAAAGCTACAATTATGCCATATTATCCTTTGGAGCACTTATTGAAGTGCAAAAATTGTTGGAATGCAGCAAATAAAACAGGCACTACTAATTATCATTTTAATACTAAACAGTTCTTTCTGTTTAGTGACGAGCAAAGTGTTCAAGTAATAGGAATAGAGTAAATGTACAAAATTTTCCTTGAATAGAAAATAGTTGCCACAATGCAATTTCAAAATGATGTATGAAACACAGTTCTAGCTGAGACTATGGTTCAGTCCTAAAAACATTAAAAACATTAAACCATTAAAAAATATAGAGAAACAGAAATCAGTTTCTGCAAGGAATATATGCAGTATAATTATAAATACTTGATTATTTGTTTATTAGCAAATAATTTTAAAAACCTCAATACTAAAAGAGAACCTCCTGATAAATCTTGAGCAACAAGCCTGATAAGACTACTTTGAGAATTCAGAACTACAGACATTTCATACTCCTACACTGCCAGTGACATTATGTATCCATTAAAACCCACACTAATTTGTATCTGATCTATTTAACATAAATCAACATGATTTATTTATACAGTTAATTTTGCATACATGTATCTGTATGCAATCATACATTTAAGTATGATTCAACACGTTTTGTGTTCATCACAGTTACCATTACCTTCCAACTCTCCTGTTCTATATAAACCTAAGTACGTAACAGCTCATAAAAAGATAAATCTCATTAGCTTCAACTGAGACATCGCAGACATGTGACAAAAGAGAGGGACAAAGTGCTTACCCTAAGCCTCTTAAAATATAAATGACAGGTGTAACATGTAGAGTGAAGAGAGGTCCCAAAGAAAAACAGTTTTAACCTAATGCATGCATAAATTTTCTAAATATGTATGCAAGCCACACATATAACGTGGAACCTACCATATTAGGGATATTCATGGTAGCTAATGCCAGGTCCAAAAGACAGAAAACTAATTCCTAAGTCAAACATAAGCTCAAAATTGAGAGAAATATAATAAAAAACATGAGGCATGCTAATATGTTGCAAATATAGCTTACAGTTTGGCATATACTTAACTAAAAACCTGAGTGCATGACAACATGGGTGAGTTGCATAGAACTGGACAAAATAACAGAATGGTTTTTAATAGCAACAAAAAATATTCTTCCTTAAGTACCTAGATGTACACACACAAATATTATTGTGCCTTTCACCCTGGTGAAAACCCACTGGAACCTGAGATTAAATTTACTTACAAGGTAGCACTGATGAAGCTTTCTATGGCTTATAAATATTTATATGATAAACCTCCTATATTTATGTGATAAGCCTCAAATGTGTATAAAAAAAAGTGGGTTTTAAGCTGGAATGCTGCACATTAAAAAAATCTGGCATACCTTTAGTGTTCACTACGCTCTGAAAACTTCTGTTCAAATTTTATAACTAACCTTGCTTCTATTTTACTGCTACCATTAAAATAAGGCTTTGTGCTCCCTAAATAGATAAAGTTATGTAGAGAGAGTCTCTCAACGTAAAATGTCAATCGTTTTTTGTTATTGTTGCAAATCAGTTTATACTTTGTATTCATCTACATAGCACTGCAGGGCTGTACCTCCGTACTCTGCAAGACAACGCCACATCAGCCTTACTTTACTACAACTCGAGGTCAGTTAAAATTTTTGTCCCTACTTTCAGTAAAAGGCTGTTCCCAGTCATCAAAATGTGAGCTGTAACTATCAGATTGCCAAGGCTACATTTACTCATACGCATATTATTCCCACTCATTCGTTCTCATACTTTGTTTCTTCTGCTCTCTATTTCTGATAAAAAGATGTCTCGCCAGTGTGACTCTGGAGGTGGCAACTGTTTTCATTTTAGGTTGCTGACTACAGATCCTCTGGCTAATACGGCAATAAAACCCCGGCTTCCATGACAGCACGTATTTCTCTGTGTACCCATAGACGGAGAGGGAGACGCTACAGAGCTGATCAACAGCCTGGGCACATGCAACCAAACCCTCTCAGCATTAAAGAACCTCCCAAAATTCCAAAGGGCACAGAGCAAGTAATATGAAAAATCAGCCACACACGCTTTCACTACTGCCAGGAGGCCATAACACATAGAAGCCACCCAAACCCCATGTCCACCAGAACTCTGCTCTGCAAAGAGTGAAACGTGTGTGGCAGCTGCAGGACCATGTGCAGTTGCTCCCCTCTCCCACTGACTTCTTTCTGCTCTCATCTGGTGGCTGCAAGGCCACGGGGCTGGACTGAAGATGCTCTCCCATGGGCTCATTCTTCCACATGTGAGCAGCGATGGCCAGAGGCAAGCAGCATGTCACAGAAAGCATGAAGGACTTCAATAGACTCTACCCAAAATACTATGAAATTCACTTTTATGAGTCATGCAATTACATAGAATTGTTGTCCAAGTTTAGAGACGCATTAATCACAGCTGTGAAGAGATAAGCAGAGGTCTTCTGCTGGGTCTAATGTGCATTAGGTGCTCGGTTTACATAACAGCTTCCAAATTAGACATTAACCTCAGAAGACTGGAAAAGACAACCAGGAACAAAGCAGTCCCCTTGTGGAAAAATTATGTAATACTTATTGAATTTAATTCTCCAAGGGTGTATCTGCCCAATGAAGAGCCAGTTCTTCCCTGAAATGCAGGCAGGATGGAGAGCCATAAAACTAGAGGCCAAGACCCGCAAGGATTCAATTAACTGATTCAAAGAGCACCAAATTTACAGACACAGCTTCCATGGTCTTCATACCAACAAAAGAGGCATGAGGGGGGGCAGAGATGCTTCCTGACATCTTCAGACAACATAGCAAATATTTTTCAGTATAGATAAAATAAGAAGTTTTATTAAAATAATGATAATTAATTCAGAAAACAGTGAAATGCATCCAAGTATTCCACAAAATGCATAAAGTACACAGAAGTAGAAAAATAAAAATATCTTAGAGTCCACAGGAGCCTGTAGCAGATTTTTCCCATGTCTTATTTAGTTAACCCAATATTCTCCTAAGTGTGCCTGTTTTAAAATTTACTGTCATGTCAGTTTCCACATAGGTCACAAGCACCCTAATAATAGCTAAATTTACAAACTTACTCTAAATCTTCCTACTCGGATACTATAAAATAACCTGCTATTTACATTGTTCTTGTTATTTTGGCAGAATTTAGTTATTTCCCTTGGTAGTGTTAATATTAACACAGTGTCTCCTCTGCATGCTTTAAGGTTTGTCTAGATAAAAAATCACATTTAAAAAAAAAAAAAAATGCCCTCAACAGAATGACTCTATCCTTACATATTCATTTTCTCTGCTACAGAGACAATGTTAGGAGGTGCTTACTAGCATTGTCACAATCCTCATATAGGAAGATGAATATAATATGTAGTACAACTTGTCCAGTCGTTTCTATAAACACTACCACTCATACAAACAAAAAAAGAAGAAGAAAAAAGGAAAAAAAGAGAGAGAGAGAGAGTTGTACCATTATATAGTCGTAACAATTTCAGGAGAAAAAATGCAAGCACATTACATATCTCACTGAAACAGTCCTACTGGCTAAAAAATTAAGTCCAGATCAGGCCACATCATTATAAGACTAATGAAAGACTATGAACTTTATTTAAAAAAAACCACCTCCACTGTAATAAAATAAAGACATAATGAAACGCTCAGAAAATAATAGTTAATATTCAGACAACAGATCTGGAAAGGATTCAGTGTTATTTACTCCTATTGAAAAAATAACTAAACATATGCCCTAAACCTTCCAACAGGAAGAATTAGGACAGAACAAGATCTTTCTGTATTGAAACAGAACTGACATACCTATCACCTAGTTCATGTATCAGATGAAGAAATTTCATACTGCACAACATGATGCGTAACCTGTTACTGTCCAAAAGTTGGCTGGATTGTGCACCTGGCTCAGAAACCAAGGTTACAATGAAATAAGGGAATTTATTGGCAAGAGTAATCTCATTTATTTTAATAGAATCCTCACATAAAGTTACTCATGCACACACACACGGGTAAGTAAGAGGCTATCAGACACCCTTAATCCCCTATGCATGCTACCACAGCACCAGATGTGACCTTCTACGTGCCTCCCCAGTGGCAAAAAGGGAGTGGGTGGACTCTTGGCTCTCTCCCCCTTTAATGCACCTGCTAGTGCAGCTGAGCTGGAACACGAGAGAGGAAAGGTACTCCAGGAAAAGATCGAGTGCAGCTTATTGCCTTCAGAGAGACAGGGGAAAAAGCAGGGATTCAGAGCACGATTTCAAGTCATAACTGAGTGCTGCCCTGTTCCTCTGCTCTTGTAGATGTATTGCTCTTGGGCTCGACTGCCAGGTGCTAGCACAGCTCACTGCCTAGCACCCCACTTTGAACAGTCCCACAGAAACTTGTTCTTTGGAAGCATTTCCTGTTCCCACTGGAAACATATTCTATTTAACCTACTTTTTCTTAGACAATCTGAAGGTTTCCTTTTCTAAATATGGTCTCCAGTGCAATTCACTTATAGTATACATGCAGGCTGTCCAAGTCAAACCACTGATTAAACATGCTTAATGATACTGATAGTTCTTCAGCAAATATCGTAGAGAGTGTAAAATTTACAAAGGCATACAGCCAGCTGGCATAAAGAATACAGTGAAATAATCCTTCACTTAAAATGTAATTTTGAAGGGTAATACCTCTTCCCAGGAATTTCTTTGCAGTGCTTTCCATAACAATATTCCAATTTGGCACATGTGCTACTTGCTTGCAAAAGCCACGGCCAGTTTAGCACCACGTTTACCCACCTACCTATGCAGTTCCCTATACTACAATAGCGTGGATAAAGTTATTTTTGCTGCAACTCTGACCGAGACGTGCTTCCTTCACACCACCACCCCTTGAATCCCTTCACGCCGGGCAGGCGCTCAGATTTCATTGCTTGCTACTGACGCTGCCTGTGTCCAGGTCAGCTCTCAAACCCTAGGGCTGGGGCGACGGCGCTTCCTGGACAATGCGGCGACCCCCGCGGTGCCGATAACCCGGTACGGACCCGCAAGGCCCCGCGTCGGTCGGCTGCGGTCAGAGCCCCGCCGACTCAGGGCCTTGCGGGTCCGTACCGGGTTATCGGCACCGCGGGGGTCGCCGCATTGTCCAGGAAGCGCCGTCGCCCCAGCCCTAGGGTTTGAGAGCTGACCCTGTCTCTTATANGTTTGCGGCGGGCGAGGTGCGAGGAGGCGGGACCGGCGCCCTGCTTCTCCCTGAGGGGCCACCCCCGAGAGCAGCGGTCGGAGCTCCGCACTCACCTGAAGTCGCTGTAGGGGTGGATGATCCAGAACCCCGCAGTTTTAACCCTTTCCTGCTCCTTCTCTACCGCCTTCTGGCTGCCGAACATGCGGAGGGAGAATTTGTTGACCCCCGGCTGCAGCATGGAGGTGAACTGCCGCTGCATGAAGCCGTACTGCCGCCGGGGCCCCTCGGCATCCTCGAAGCCCACCACGGGCTCCTCGCCCCCGCCGCCGTCCACTTTGAAGCACACCGAGTTGCCATGCTCCTTCACGCCGCCGCTGCCCCCGCCACCGGGGCTGCTCTGG
Organism: Florisuga fusca; assembly: GCA_038090715.1. NCBI lineage: Eukaryota > Metazoa > Chordata > Aves > Apodiformes > Trochilidae > Florisuga > Florisuga fusca. The sequence goes on from JAAWXA010000012.1 coordinate 2,573,838, forward strand.
GCTTTCTCCGCCGGGGCCGCCGGCTTGGCTGGGAAGGCGTTAGCGCTGCCATCGTCCCGGCTGCCGGCAGAGGAGCTGCGCTTCCCAGCTTCCATCCTGCGGAGAGGGCGCGCCCCAGCCGCGGGAAAGCGCAGAGAAGCTTGGCCGCCGCCGGTGCCCTTCAGCAGCGCAGCTGGGCTCGGACGCCCTGGGCTGGGCTGGGTTGGGCTGGGCAGGGCTGGGTTGGGCAGGGCTGGGCAGGGCT
>JAAWXA010000012.1:2574101-2624010 GCA_038090715.1 Florisuga fusca
GGCGGGGCAGGGGGGAGGCGGGGCGGACTCTGCCCTCGCCGGGGCGGTGGCGAGCCTGGTCCCGGTAGCGGTTCTTCGAGGCGTCGGAGCCGTGGCAGTGGCCGGTGGGGCTGCGTGGGCAGAGGAGGGGGAACCGGCTCGGCTCGGCCCAGCTCTGCCGCCCTCCTTCCCTGCCACATAACGGCGGCGGGAGTCGCGATGGGCAGCCTAGGGCGGCAAGCCGGTGGAGGGGAGGTGAAGTGGGGGTCTCCCCGGCAGCCCGGCCTGTGCTGCCAGCAGAAATAGAGTAACGCGGATGGGTTTGTTTCACCTTGGCAGAATCGAGGGGTGAAGCGTGGGGTGTTAGCGTGCCTCTACACCTAGAACGGGAAGAGGTGGCTGGGAATGAAGCCGTGGAGTAGCCCCACAGGCTTGCTTGTGTCTTGCCAAGCCTTTCTGATGGTTTTCAGGGAGGTGACTGGAAGACAGCAAGAGGCACGGTTTTGCCCGGAGCCGAGTGACAGCACTGGAGGGTAGCAGAGGCCCTTGACGTTCATACTGCTGAAAATTAATTCGGAACCTGCCCTGATGTGGTGTATGCACGGCAGCCAGGAAGGAGGAGGGGGTGTGAGTGAGGAAGGAAGGCCGGGGTTTGAGTGTCATTCGTTTTCACACACAAAACAGTTCACTCTGGATGGTATTATCCTGCCTCGACAGCTTCCTCCCTCTTCCTCAGCCTTGCACTGACTGAAGATCCGCGTTGTGCTCTGCAGTGCGCAGCAGGGTGCAGCTCCTGCCACCATGGGCTTCAGCCAGACTCATCATGAGGTGTAAAATGAGTCCTATACCCACGAGGGGAGACAAGCTTTCTTTACCTATGCCAAGAGGTGATTCTGGGGTTTTTTTGTGTGTGTGCAAACAGGGATCTGGAGTCCATATTGAACTCATTGAAGTACTTCAGTTAGAGTTAAGAAGCCTCCAGGAGGCAGGAAGAAAGCAAGAGGTATTTCTAGCTCCCAACACTCAAAATAGGCTTGAAAGAAGGAGGCTATGTATTGCTTTGGCTATCTGCAGACATTAACCTAATGGGTGTGTATAGTATTTGGGGAGCTGCAGGTTGAGGTAAGATCTGGGGAAACAGTTTTGCTAATGGTAAGCAGCTATTGGAAAATTAAGAAGTTTTTGGTCAATGATCTGAAAACTGAAAGATGCTGATACTTATCCCTAAGGGGGTGAGTGTGTTTGGGTGGCAGAATGATGGAAGGTTAGTATCTGCAGATGATACCTCAGAACTTGCAACGGGTTGTGTACCTGCAAAATAATAAAGGTATATAATACAGCACGTATGCATAGGTCCTAGGACACCATTTTGCTTGACATAGTTTTTCAGACATTCTCAACATGCTTTTCATTTTGCACATTGAAAATATATTACGAAAGAATTAGTAAAGCCTCCTAAGCTTTGTTCTGGTATTTTCAATGGTATGTGTCACTTTGTTGTTAACCGTTTTGTCCTTTGCAAAACAGATGCTTTAAACAAACTTGATAGAGAAGCAGGTGTGCAAATCTGCACTCCACAATTTGTGCAGTGCAAATTATGTGCATTGGAGTGCTGTTACAAAACTGGATCTGAGGGCTTTTCGCAGGAATTTCATCTCTAACAGAATGGTTATGCCTAGTGCACTCAAACACAAGGTTCAGATGGTGTTAGTATGTTGTTAAGTGTGAAAGATGTTAACAGTACCTTAGTGTTACTGTAGATAGCAAGTGTATATAGATGTACCAGGTTGGATTGCTAGAGGCTGGGCAGTGACCAGCATAGGAAGGAGGATGCTTGCAGTGTGATTGGTTGAGGGCTGACATACATAAACCTTCCCCATCTGGAGTGATACTTTTCTGTTTCTGATTTTATCCTACAACAGTGAACAGTGTGTGCACAGCTGCTCATAGCTCATACACAGCTGCAGATAGAGAAAACCCTCTTACTGGTTTATCCCCAGATGATGTCTGTCTCCTTCCCTGATGCAATGTCTGTCACTAAATGATAATTAAAAAGAAATTATTATTGTTTTGCAGCTTTGTGAAAGAATTACCTCACATCATATTTGACACAAACCCACAAAGGCAAGGGATGAAAAGGTTGTCATGCTGTGCTGCTCCATGTACTCACAGTTTACCACATCAGTGTCAGTGAAACTGACACTTTCCACACTTCTGTTGTGTTTATGTTGCAACCTTAGATTCTTTCAAGCAAAACAATTTTCAGAGCAAACAATTTTCCTATCTCTTCACTCCTTGCCTCAGAGGACTTTCACATGCAGCCCTTGACCTGAATGGTCTCTGCCAGCATAAACTAAACAACAGTGATGTACAGGAGAAAAAGGCGATGGAGTGAACCAGAACAGTGAAATGGAGACATTTACTGCTGCAGCAAGCAGATTCTGATGTACATTCCTTTAACTGCAGAAGAAGTGATATTGTATGGATCGTGATGGTCCTTCGTCCTGAATGATCCAAATTATGCACAATAAGCAAATCCAATTCCTTATTTTATGAAAATTGGCTTTTACTGTGATTTAATTTTTCATTTTGTCAATGTTTAGCTATTCTTACTTAATATGGATTACTGAACTACCAAAATTACGACCCAGTGCCTAGCTTCCCCCTCTTTCTACAGTAAAAGAATTGGGAAATACTCTTGTTTCCTTTGGTAGTATTCTTTAAACCTGAAAGTTGTTTATTACATCAAATGTCATAGGATTAATGAGAAGTTGTAATGAGAGAAAATAATCTGCAATATTTGTAATGCATTCCTTGCATGCTTCTCAAATGCACAACATATATATAAGCTACACGGGTATATATCTCTCTTAAAAATTGATATTTCAATGGTTTGTGCTTCCTGTGATCAAATAATTAGATTCTTTTTAACTTTGTTCTGTGTAGAGGAATGTATATTTACTGTGCCTGTTGGAGTACCATTTGTCTCAGGTATTTGAATGGTTTAAAGGCCTAAACTTCTCAGCACCTTGCAATTTTTAATAGTAATCCGGATGAGAAAGGGTTTTCATACTCTAGTTTTCATGTGGGAGAATGGATTCATGCCCAGGTCAAAATAGCTTACCTTGTTTTCGAGCAGAAAATTGACCTCTTCTGTGGCCCAGGTCAGCATGCTAGTTTACATGTGAACATTCTGATTTCACAGAGAGAAGTAATGAGGCACAGTATGTTTTGGTTCTAAAGGCTGCACTGAGGCTACATATGGCAGAAAGGCCACAGACTCACTTCAGCTGAAGGTATAGCTTGTTTTCTGTCAAGTTTGACTTTGAATTTGGAACTATGTCAGAGGAGACAGAGAATAATTAAGTTGATAAATATAAGTACCAAGGAATCAGTGTTAGCGGAACAAGGAAAATAAAATTATTTCTTTGCAATGTCCTAGGTTAATGGATACTTCTACTAAAAATTTAATAGGTTTGTTTGTATTGAATTATTTTGATTACTTACTGGATTCCATCAAGTTATTATAGTATCATTAATTCCAGCACTTTATATGACACTATAACTGAAATACTCAAAATTAATTGCTTTCTCTTCTGCCAAACATAGTAAATTTTTATGCCTGTAGTAAATACAGTCCCATTTTTCTTATTTTATCATTTGGATATAACCTGATCGTGTCCAGAACAGCTCAGCTATAGAAATGAAAGAAATAACACCCTGTGTGTTGAAGCATATGCAGTTTGTTCATTGAAGAAACTGGGGCACAGGAAACTAATAGGGCTTTCTGCGAGATAACACGGATGTGTCTGACTGCAGAACAAAGCTTGTCTCTCAAGTTTTATTTGCATGCCTTGTGAGATTTTTTAAGATTATTTCCCAACAGAAGATCACCATCAAGTGAAATGCTAAATCAGTATTATCAAGGAAGGAAAATAATATTTACAATGATGTATACAATCATGCAGTTATACAGTCAATTAAGCTAAGCTGAGGATTAATTTAAATTAATATGTGCCATTTTCTGTGTCTGAACCCTTAAAGTTCACAATAAAATAATTTTGATTTGTCCCACCCTACCTCCATTACTTGCTATTACTATTTAGCTATATATACTTACTAGCAACATATGTTTGACAATAGATTTTGTATTAGTATTGCAGTGTCTATAATGAAGGAGGAATCTTACTTTTACAATCATTAGTATCTTTTGAAGAAAACTATCACAAAACAAGTGCACCTAGAAGTGTGAATGTTAGATGGTAGCCTTCCATGTATTTATGTGGTTTTTACCCTGTTGTAGAGTTTGAATACCTGTAGAGAACACTGAGGTATATATATGATCTTGGTCATTTCTGTGAAGATGAACAAGAGCAGATGTATTCTACCTGTAGAAGTTTCACGTCCTGAATTTGACTGACCAGGTAATTTACACTTAAATTTTCTGCGAAGTATGAAAATTGGCTTCTTCCCTGTTGCCACTTCTTAAAAGCAGTGATCTGATGTTCTTCATAAATACGTTTTTTTTAAGGAAACGGTTCTTTCAGGCAATGGTGCATGTTCTGTGGAACAAAAACTAGGGTGAGCCATAAAGTGAATAGAAAATGGCTCTGAGGCAAAACATGCTTGTGTACAGGTAGGAATACACCATGGTATATGTGAACAGAATCATAGACCTCGTATGACCAGTCTACAGGGTCATCTGAAACTCTGGTACCCAAGAATATTCATAGTGCACTGAGATCTACTAAGCTGTCTACTAAGTTATACCTATTCTATGGAAGCATGGGTTAATTTATTTATTTTGTACCACAGATGCCTTTTGCCTCAAATCTTGGTGTTCACCTCTGGTCTAATGCTGAGGAACAATAACTTGTGAGGTTGGATAGGAATTTTTTTTGTTGCCTGTATCCCAGCATGAAATTAAAGCACAGAAAATTCCTACTGGTATTCACCAGCTCTCTGGAGTGTATTTTACGTATGCAAATCAGTTCTAAATTCGGTAGAATATTTTTATGCTCTGAGTGCTTGTCTTTTTTGAAGAACAAGATTTCAATGCTCATGTTCATTATCTGTTTAAGAAACTGCAAGATCTTTATCCAGTCTTTATAGGGCAAATACTGCCACAAAAGGAAGGTAAATAGTGCAAAACAAATTCTAATTTTTTTTTTTTTTTTTAATAGATGTGTGGGTAGTTAGTTACTAATCCTTACTACTGTCTAAGTTGTTGGGTACTTTTTTAATGCTTTGCAAATCATTAAGAAGTTACTTTCTCTGTGAAAAGCTCAACTGACCTAAGTAACTCTGACAATGCACGTTGACTTTTTGGAATGATACAAATAACTCTTTTTTTCGCTTAGTTCATATGTAAGTAGATCCCATCTTTTTAAAAAATTGTTTTTATTTCATGATTATATTGGTTTGAAGAACGACAGTTTGACACAACAAAGACGTAGACACTTCTGAGTATTTCTAGTAAAAGCATGATATCTCTAACACAAAGACTGATCCAGTGAACATTTCTAAAATCCATGTTTACAGCTGTGAAAGGTTACATGATACTGTTCAGAGTGCTAAATAGTATTCTGGGCAGTAGGTGTTTTATGGCTTCCTGGATTCTTCTGTGATATCAGAAATCAGAGCAGTTTTCTAAAAATGCGAATACCTTTAATTCCTCTTGAGTGCAACTTCAAATAACATTAGATTTTTCCTCCTGTTGCACAGTGTTTCTACAGAACTTTATAATCAGTCCACAAAAAGAAGTTCTTGTGATTTAAAAATCACAATTTAAACTGTCTAAGATCCAGGACTAAATGAAATCTGGGTTTTTTTCAGCTTGTATATTTCAATAATGTGTGAATATCAGCATAAAACAGAACAGCTAATATATTTTGCCAAATATTTGGCTGTAATATGCATATAATGTGAGAGATACTGCACTACTTTCTAAAGAATTTTCTTTCCATAGCCCTCATTTTCCAGAAATCCACAGTCTTATTCACCTTCTCCTCCTAACTCCTCTCAGGTGTCAGAACTGGTAGGGTGCTTTTAGAGATAGATGGAAAATGCTGTCATGTTGACTTTTAAGTCAATTAGTTAAGATTTTAATAGTTGTCAGTTTTAATACTGCAAACCACTCTTGTTTGTTGATTGACTACTTTTAAGTACTTATGATCCATTAATTTACCATCATATTTCAGTGTAAGTAGACACCAGGAGCAAGCAATATGTGTAAGTTATGTCTTGTATCCAGTTCTTTACAAAGAGCAATGTGTTGCAGGCCTAATGCACATCTTCAATATAACATTAATTAAATTAAATATGCTGCTTTTGAAAAAAATTTTAGAACCTTTCTTAGTAATGTAAAAGCTTGAAAACTGGTGGTTGCTAAATGCTTACAAAGAAGAATTCCTCCATTTTTTTCAAAGTTGTAGGGTAGCTATTCAAGAAAATAAAAAAATTTCAACCATCAAGCCAACAGTGGGCAAAAAAGCAAAAACTCAAAAAAACCCCCATAAACAAACAAAAAAAAAACAAAAACCCCCAAACAAAATGAAGCAAACAAAACAAAACAAAAATTAAAAATAATAAGTAAAAAAACAGAAAAATTGAAAAACAATTCTTTAAACTTCCACCGCTTTTTACAACTTGCCAGAATATTTATACATTTTAAATGAGGAAAAGTGGTTTTATTTTTAATGAGCACTTTAGGGACAAAAGGATGGATGCAAAAACCTCTTCAATGTGAGTTTAAATCTTCTTTCCTACTGGTAACTAATAAGGAGTGCAAAGGAATCCAGAGATGCACTAATCTAGAGTTATACATTACATAGTGACTTTGATATACCCATTTATGTAGTAGTTTTTCAGAGGTATTTTGTGTTACTTATAGCTTATTGTGTTGGTGGCAGGTGCTTTTCAATTATTAGCATCTGTAATTAAAAGAACACACACCACTATTGCCAGTTGATTGCACTGCCACAGAGAGGAACTCTAAGTGGTGACATTGAACACATGACTCCAGAATGATTGTCCCAGTTTTTGCTGTCAGACTTTCTGATCCCCAGTTCACACCAGTAACTTTATGCAGCTGAAGGCATCTTTACAGCAGAGCAGGGGAATAAACTATTACAACAGGCAAAAGTGAACAGCACAACATTCATGGATGAACAAACATAACCTTCTGAATAGCCAAAAATACTTGGAGGTAAGTACTGCTGCTGCAGACACTGGCTGTTTGAAAGATAGTTCCCATGCTTTTTGACTTCTACTTGGAAATCAGATGAATAAGTGATTGTAAGGAAGTTCCACCTCTAAGGTGATTTTTCCCCTTTCCAGTTGTGATATCAAGACATGAGAAAATGGAAACTAAAAAAGGCTTAGTGTCCTTTAATTAAAGAGAAATATGAATAAAATAACAAGCTAAATAAATTAGCAGAAAGGATGGAAAATAGAAACCGTTCCCTCTTCTCTTTCCCTAGGCTGCTGCTGGGAGATGACACAAATGCATCCTAAGATTAGACTGATGGATGTCTGGTGGGAAGTTACTTTTTGGCAATAGGACTCTGGCAGTTAGTAACAGATGTCTGTATGACCAGTAAACCTTGTGGAGAGGGAACATGGGCAGCCTTTGTGGTGCTCTGTAAATCATTGAATATACTCCTGGATGTGAATTCTAGCCTATGTGAGTCTTACACACAAGACTCGACAGAATTATAAAAGACAATGTGTGTCTGTAGCATGTTCAGCTCTTCTGGAAAAGTAAGATTGAGTAGCACAATCAGACTGTATGAACTAAGTGATGTTGTGGTGGTCTGTTGTTGTGGAAGCATTAGAAATGTGAAATGCAAAGAGGCTCTTAACCACTATGACATCCAAGCTAGGTCAGAGGAATTCGAAGTTTAATGGTGGCAGTTAATTATCAATGTATTGCTGAACTATCAGTGGCAACTGTGAAAAATTAAGGGAAATATTATTAGAAACATTCCCTCTACTTGATATCTGAAAAATATATGAAAATTCTGTAGTTTTAAAAGGAAAGTAAGTGAAAAAAATGCATGAAAATTGTAATTTTTATGAAAGGATATGCATAGTAGCTATCCTCAATGGTAGAGGGTTGTAAGTACATATAGAGCTTCATTAATTGAAGACACATTCAGTATTTAGTTTCCATACCCTTTTTGAGATATATTTATTGTTAAATAATATTTTAAAACTTTTAAAAATACTGTACTACCGAAGTGACTTTAAATCCAGTAAAAATTACTGCTAAAGACTACTTTGCATAGAAGTTAGATTGAAATAAACACAGATGGAATTGCCAGACAACCATTCATCTTTGTGCCTACACATACACAAAGATATGAAAAGTTGTTTGTTTGACACACAGAACAGTGGAGATTGTTGTGCATATATAAATGTCTTTATTCATCTGTGCGAGTGGTGGAAAAATTGGACTCAAAAACCAATGGAAAAACCACTACTAAGATGGGCAATCTTTCTACTGTATTTATTTTAGCAAAACTCAGAAGACATTCTAATATAATTTTGCTGTTGTTGTTGTTGATGTTGGGTAGGGGTTTTTGGTAGGGAAAGGAGAGTACAGATCTTCAACAGTGAGCAATCTTAAATTGAAAGTAAGATGATGCAGCAGAGAGGAAAGTGGAAAATAAGACTGCATTTTTTCCTTTAAGTCTTAATTGAAATATTGTGGATCTTAGGAACTACAAAGAACTTTATCAGTCCAATTGAGTAAAGCTATGCATGGGCAGGATCTGTTGGGTAAAGTTAAGCATCAGAGGAAGTAATATTATAAGAAGAATAAAAAACTTCATTTGAAACATGATTTTTCAAAGTAGTTGGGACAAGATATTATTTGACATAGAAGGAACATAAATTGGAGACAAAGAGTATCCTCCAAAGGCTTTCCAAGCTTGTCAGAAAACACATGCCATGTGCAGCAGTTATAGTTAACATAGGAAGCAGATATCTATCACTCCATTAATAGAGTTCTGCTGTTGTGCTTGGTTTTATTGGCATTCAAAGGCACAACAGGCTTCTCTGACAGTAATACCCAGATGGTAGATGATGATCTTAAATGATACAACATTATTTCAATTCATTGAGTTTCAGATTTCCAGCTGGAAAGCCAGATCTGGTAAGCAGAAGACTCAAATACAACCTGACACTAGGTAGCAGTAGAAAAAAAAGCTCTGGAAAGCTCTGTATCTAAAATGCTTTTTTTCTGAAATGCTTGCATAACTGTCTTTGTACACTAGGTGGCAAGTGGAAAAGGATATGAATGATATGCTGATTAACTGTTCTGTCTTCATCTTGCATTTAGCTTTTGGCTTACATTTTTTCTTTGTCTTTAAGAAGTATACTCTCTGGGAAGGGACTCTAATAGATTCTTCTTGTGCTGTTCTAATTTTGTGTCCACAAAAGAGCAAGTATTTTGCTCTAATATAGTTACAAAAGTAACACAGCTAAATAAGTCTAATGAAATGAGAATCCTAGCACTGTTTATCATCTTCTAGGTGATCTAGTAGTACACTTTTTGAGCATTGCTTGTGTCAAAATTCACTTCCCAGTTAATGTTCTGTAAGTGTCTTGGTAAATTTAATTTTTTGATTCAGTATTTTCAGCAACCTGCATAGATTTGTAATCTATGTCTTCATTCTTATTGTCTATTCAGTAACCAGTCTCTTAGTTCTATACTGATATTTAGTGTTGCTGTGTTTGAGCACTTTCTATTTAACATGAATAAGAAAGCCTCCAAGGTGTTACCCATGTTTCAATGGGTATCTAGGTTTGCATGAGAGGGAGGCTTCCCAGAGCATCATGGATTTTGAAAAAACTGTTGTTATGATAATCACCTAAGCAATCTATACTGCTGTAAAATATGTTATGCCATCATTTATAAACAAGATCTAGGCTTTTGTCTAGCCTTTGTATGTTATACATTCTGAGAGATGTGTATAGTGTAGACATGAGTTTATTCACATATATTGAACTATAGTAAAGAATTGACTATGATGGAAGTACACATGACTTAATGTCTTAAAACCATATATATTTGCTACTAAGAATTTGTCAATGAGAGTCTGTTTGGGAAAGGTGACCTTAGGTCCATACATAGAATCATTAGAATTGCTAAGGTTCAAAAAGACTATTAAGATAATTGAATCCAACAGTAAAACTAACGTTGCCAAGTCCACCATTAAACCAGGTCCACATGTCTACATGTCCTTTAAATACTTCCAGGGATGGTGACACCTCCATGGGTGGCCTGTTCCAGTGCCTGGCAACCCTTGTGGTGATGTAATTTTTCCTAATATCCAACTTAAACCTTCCCTGATGAAACTTTAGGCCTTTTCGTCTTATGCTATTTTTTGTTATACTAAGGGAAGAAATCAACACCCACCTGGCTGCAGCCTCCTTTCAGGACCCTCCACCTCCCTTTTTCCAAACTAAACATTCTGAGTTGCCTCAGCCACACCTTGTAACACTTGTTCTCTAGAACTTTCACCAGCTTTGTTGCCCCTTTTTGGTTGCTCTCCAGCATGTCCTTGTCTTCCTTGTAGCGAGAGACCCAAAACTGAACACAGGGCTCGAGTTACAGCCTCATCAGTGTGAAGTACGAGGAAACAATCATTTCCCTACTCTTGCTGGCCATGCCATTTCTGGTACAAGCCAGGATACTGTTGGCCTTCTTGGCCACCTGGCACACTGCTGGCTCATACTCATCTGGCTGCAAATCAGCACCCCCAGATCCATTTCCTTTGGGCAGCTTTCCAGCCACTCTTTCCCAGCTCTCTAGCGTTGCATGGGGTTGTTGTGACTGAAGTACAGGACCCAACACATGGCTTCAATGGATAGCATACAGTTGTCCTTGACTCATCAACCTTCCTACCAACAAGCAGATCAATGCTCCCACCTAAGTTGGTATCATGTATGGACTTGGTGCCGAACAGGCAGGAGGGACGTTTTGCTAGTTATTTACTCAATATTTGCTATGAGTAGGACAGTGGGTTCAGTAGGTTCCTGACATTGAACTCAAACTGAAAAAATGCGATGCATATTTGGAAGAAAGATCAGGGGTTTATTTACTGCCCAAAAGAAAGTTAAGCAGATATGTTTTTTTCTTAAAATTGTGAGTATTCTGGAAAACCTAAAAAACCTTACACAACTGGATATAACTTTTTTTTTTTTACATCTTGACTTTTTTTTTTTCCCCAGTATCTGATCTGTTTTGTCCGTGTGCTAAAATTCAGCCTAAGGCATAATCCTTGTACAGGAAAATAATAAAGTCTGTGGGTCTGTACATCTAAAAAAATTGTGCCGCCCTTTTTTTCAGCAACTCAAATGGGCAATCTGTTGGACAATCATATTAAAGTGTTAGTCCTATCTACAGTGTGATTATGATTGTGTTGTGATTGTTGTTGTCAGATGAAATGCCAGCAGCATTTTCCCTGGTGAGAGAAAAGAAAGAACATGGTAACGTGGCTGAATTGGACCTTGCTTTAATTTGCTCTGCCACCTGCTGTTTGAGATCTGTATAAGAAATATGCCTGCCTTGCAGCCAACAGAAGAGTACTCAAGCCAAGAGATAGCCAAGCTATCTGCACTGTTGAGCTTGTTCATGTGAAACAACCTAGTTGCAGCACCATGGAGCCCTGTATGAGCCAGGGTGTTCAGGGGAGAAATAAGCTGCATAGCTAATTCATTTTTAACCATAATTGTTTCCTTTGCTGTCTCTTTTAAAGCTGGTTAGTGCGTCCCTGTAGTGAACTATAGGCCTCTTTGACAAAGAGGTAGTATACTTGAGAGGAAATACAGAAAGTTATAATTTGCTAAATTTTCTGGATATATTTGGTTTTAAAAGTTTTATGTTTCTTGTATTCTGTCTCCAAGTGCTACAAGCTTTACCATATTTGTGTTTCACATGCCATAAACAGGTGAGCGGCTCAAGCAGAAAAGGTAATATTTTTTTACAGTGATCATGAATTATTTTTATGTTTCTCAGTTTCTAAGTCACTGAATAGTTTACCCTTATACTGATCAACTCTACTTTATAGAGGTCCTTTTTCATTAACAGAGACAGATTGTCTTTTCCAAAGCACTGCTGCCCACTCCAAGTGGATGACTAAAGAACTGTAGAGAGCATATGCTCAGCTATGCCAGTGTATGCTATACAAGCACTTTTTCTACTGCTGTGAAATGTGGCTGTTAGTGTCTCTCTATTTTTCTCAGTACACTCAAAGGCTTATTCAGTTGCTAATGCTGTTTGAGTCATGGAATATCTTTGCCTACCACATGGAAACAGGAGGAGGAAAACATGGAACATACACTTTCAGAAGAGAACTACAAGAGAAAATACAAATAGCAGTGGTGCAATTCTAGCAATACCCGTAGGGCTGTGGAAAAAATCTTTCACAGGGAAAAAAGCTTTAAAATTCAGTTCCGACTTTTAGAGTTCAAATGTTAAATACACAGCTTGAATTTTAATTGACAGAAGCAATCTAACAGTTCAGAACTTGTATTGTTAATCATACTAAAATATTTGGTGCAATACTGTCTTTAAAATAAGTGGTATTTAAAACTGTGTCCATTCATTTGCAGAGACTTGAATACTTGCCTTTAAATTATCTCTGCTGCTTTTATTTTGGAATATGATACTAGTTTGAGACTACGTATATAGAAACACTGAGAGAATATGTAGCATCTCAGTATAAAATAAAAATTGGTTATTTGAACTCGTAAATATAGGTAAGTGGACTACAGGTAATCTTTAAGACTGAATGGACTGAATGTTATTAATGTAGAAGTCATGGAGGGATGTTGACATTGCACTCTATTACTTGTGGGATCCAGTGATCACTGGCAGTAAGGCAAAGACCTTGTGTGACTGTAAAAGTTAGACCAAGTCGTCTAAAGAAGGAAAATAACGTGGCAAGATTTTTAACCATCTTTAAGAATTCTGTTATGATAGCATTTCATATATTTCTGATGTTTAAGCTAGAGTCCAGTAGTTTCAGTTCTGTAGGACAGACCATGTCTAATCCCTACATATGTGCTAATCTTTCCTGAGATGTATGTTACCCTCACCCAGAGTGTCCAACAGGACAAACAATGTGAATGATCTTTCTGGTGCTCATCAAATGAACTCTCTGGCCACTGACCTGTTTAGTGGTGCTTTTTACACTCTAATTCTTCAGCTTCTATTATATGATGCCTTTATCTGTGATTATTGAGATAAAAAACGATCTTTTTTTTGTGAAACTGAAAGAAAGTGCAGTCGTGCAGGTCACCTCACTTTCAGTCATAAATCAAACAAAACATTCTGTGACAAAAATAAAAAATTCTTATCCTGCATAAGAGAATTTATCTTGCTTATACAAGATAATCAATTCAAACCTCGGAGAGAGGTCACTGTCTGTGGTCATACTTTTAAAATTATTATACTGGCGTCTAGCAAGAACATGCAACACTGCAGAGCTTGCAGGATTATTTCTGTAACTTTTCAAAATAAGCAATAAAGCCCAATTTAGCCATGTTATTTTAAAATAAAATTTTACTACCTAATAAATGATTAAAGCTTAATCTATCTGCATTGGTAAGCAGTTTTCTGAAATGTTCAGCAAAATGATTTAAGCTTATGTAGTCTTACTGATTTCAGAGAAAGCCTGCACATGCTCAGGCTTTATTATTCATCCAGTGACTTGGGGATGTGAGATCCAGGTGTTAATCTGATAGTAGTACATCCATCCAGTTATGTCTTGGATTTGGGTTAGGATTCTGAGTACAGACATTTTGGCATGCTTTTCACCACATAATTTATCTTAGATTGTATTCAAAAACTGGTATAGTTTTCAGAAAACTAGAGACTGATCAAGACATGGGGAAATGTAGGCAGGATATCTGCTGCCAGTTAGTTCTTTCTGAGTGTTCAGAAGATTCATCTGTTTGCCAGGCTATTTTTGGTGTAATGGTGACTATTTCCCTTTGCTGGTCTGTGTTACCTAATTTTCACTTTTCTCGACTAATTTGGCATACCCCCTCACTAATCTGGAAGCTGCACACAATTATCTACTCTAATGTGTAGATTAAGGATTATGCTAAATTTAACAGCCACAAATATAATGGTTCCTTCATCACTGTCTGTAATATAAAACCTGCAATATTTTTTGCCTTAAATGTAAATATATATATAATAGCAATTATTCTACTGAATCAATGTCCTTATTTCAATCCAGGTGGCAGGACAATAAAATTCTGATACACATTTTCATGTGTCTTACTTAAATTGTACAAAATACAGAGCCAAATTCAAATGGATAGTAAATTTTATGTGCTACATTTATATACAAACTATAAAGATGAAAATGTACATACAGACAATTCAATCTAGGCAGAATAGCTCTGCCAAAAATTATCTAGAGAAATACTGTGTTTCAGTCTTCATTAACAAGATTAGAGTATTGGATTTTTTCCTCTCCCCCCAGCCCACTTCCCCCCAGAAAATAATTTAACTGGCACTGAATTTTTTGAGTTATGGATAATAACATTTGCATGGTTCAGTTACAGTAGCAACAATAGGGGGTTTTTTAGGGTTTCCACATGGAAGTATGGGAGTCTCCTGGTATAAAAAAAAAATTTAAAAAAAAAATTTAAAAAATTATAAATTTCACTCCTACTTGAGTAAAACTATGCCAAAATATGAAGAGTTTTCCCTAAAATCTTCCTTCTGTTCTATTTGCTTAACCTCAAAGCACAGTTCAGTGCATGCCTTGTCCTCACATAGCAGAGTATGTGTGATTATTATAGGAACAGTAAGTGACATGGTGCAGAGTTTAAACCTTAAAATAGTTTCTTTGTATATTCCACCACTTCATCTTCAAAATAATAATAGTGTATTTAGCTGAGGGCATTGGCATGAGAATGAACTCTGAAAAGGACTGATGGGAGCTATGTGAGTCTCATAGACTGGGTAAATCATTCAGCTTTTCTTGGGCCTCTCTTGCAAAGCATTTCCCTGAGGATAAATGGAAGCTGATGTGCCAGTTGGCACTGAGTGTCTGGGCTGAATAAAACACTACCTGGTGTTCTCTAACATCTTCTAGTCTGTTTTATCAACTGCTAGCTCATGTTTCAAATCAGCATATTACATTCTATAGACAGTTGCGAGACAAATTCTCCCAAACACAGCACATTAGGTGAAATAATGTAACATTATTTGAAAAATCAATAGATGAAAATGAGTGGTTTTGGTGTCTCATAGATCCAAACCAAAAATACATTATAAATCACATTCAACATAAAACTCTTTGAGAAAAGTCCATGTAACAGGAATTACTCATTTAATTGCTTTATCCCTTTCTGCCTAGTGTTTCCTATCTGAAGACTGTACCAAGAAGAAATTGTAATGATGGTTGTTCTCAAATTCTTTTCAGCATATCTGCTTTCTAAATTTTACGCAGATCATAAAATTCATGGGAAATGAATGTCATCATGTTTCTAAAATCTAAGTATGGAAAAAAATTATTTATAGACATACTATATTTCTATAAGAAATGCATTTTTCTTATGGCAAGAGGTTTTTAATATTGATTACAACATTACCAAAAATATCTTTGAAACCTACTAAAATTGCAGTGTCATTTGCATTCCACCACAAATTCCTCAGTAGAAGGGACTAAATTCACTGTCATCTGTTCACAAAAAAAAAAAAAGTAAGGCAATGTTTCCCAAATCAAATAGTATCATAGTATCTTCCACTGTCATTCCCTTAATTAAGATTTTGTCCTCAGAACTAGCTCATTGAAAGTGGCTCCACTCTGTGATGAGGTCTTCAGTACTGAATTTTTTTCTGTGCAGCTCTTGCACGACTGTCAAGAAAGCTTTTTTGGATCTTCTATGTGTGAGATTGAGTGTGTTGTAAAAATTCACAGGAAAGCTAGTAATAATGCAGTTAAAGCTTCAAAGATTAAATTAATTTAAAGAAAGGCTTGAGCACCCACCCTTTACCTTCTTCATTTCAATCAAAAATTAGCATGTTTTTCTGGAACTATAATGCTGGAAGATCAGTGTGTGAAATAATAACATAACATGAATAATAGAACACAGATTTATCCTTCCTGGGGAACGTGATCCTAATCACCGACCTCCGGCTTTACTTAACCTCTGGCTAAATAAAACTTCAATTCCTTTTTTTGGAAAATAGGCACTGCTATCCTACTTTCCGGGCAGGTACCAGAGCTTGAGAGGTTAAAAACCTCATCATGATAATAAGGTAACTTGACTCAGATCTAATTTTATTATTAGAAGTGGACATTACCACATTAGCTAACCAACAGTGCTTAAGAAAAAAAATGTGTGATGAAAACTAATTTTTTAAGAATTATGTATTCTGTTGACGCTTATGATCTCAGAATTCTAGAGGAAGTTTAAAATCCATTGAACATTTCTGGATTTTTAGAATCAGGCATTGATAAGCAGTCTTCTTACTGATATTTCCACATGTCTAAATAAAATAAATAAATAAATATTTTTAAAGAGAAACTACTTAATTAAGTACAGGGGTTTATTTTATTCTGTAGCTGCATCTATCTGTATGGTATCGTAGCAAAACTGATTTTCACTGAGAATACAGTAGGCCTTTGAGATGTGATTTAAAGTTCAACACATGAAAATAGAACAACAAGGGAAAATGAAAGATAAGGAAGAGCTAAATTACAGAGGGAGACAGATTTTCAAGAGCATTTTCCAATGGTGGAGTGTACTAACACTGCAAGACTTTGAATTTTTAATCTGATTAAATTAAAATTATGAAAACAGGAATAATCATCAAGCTTCTAAGACAAAGCTGTTAAAGATTTTTTTGTTTTTTGGTTCCCAGATTCACCTAGAATTTGAAATGGAAATTATAAAATTAAATCCATAAACTGCTTTGGAACTATATTTTGTTTTGTTTCTTTTTGAGCAGAGGAACCTCTGAAATTAATCTGTAATTCTAGTTTGCCAACAAAGTATTTTAGATAAGTTCAAATAAAATGTGCATGAGCATCTAGCTGAGCAATGCAATATCGTTCTAAAAACATTTGTATTGAATAACTTTACACCTTCTATTGAGCAATATTAAAATATGAGATTTCTTAGTCATGTCTGAAATCAAGTAAAAATGGATTCAGACAATATTTGGCTTTTCACACAGTTTTCATTACTGGATATCAGCTTAAACATAGGATTTTTTTTATTTTAATTTGTTAAGTTTCATGTTAAATGAGAGCATATACGTAAAGTTAAATAGGAAAAAAAATATCCTTTTAAATTGTGCTGTGAATTGTCACTTAACTGTTGTCCAGCCTTGTTTTGTTCAGGAAGCAATATATATTATGAACAAGTAAGGGATAGAAAATTTTACCATGGAATTAACTTTAGATTTATTTACTAAATACATTTGTAGGGAAAGTAATTCCAAATTTTCTTAGGCGGCAGGAGAATAATTATAAAGATAGGCTATGTTGCTCTTCTCAGTTGATAAGAATTATCATGTTACAAGAGAAATACACATTCTTATTTGTAACTCTGCCTTAGTCATATATGTGAGTGTGTAATTCAAGTCTTGGGCATTACCAGCTCAGGATGTAACCCTGAGTTCCTGACTGGTTGTAACATCTCTTGTTCATTTTGCTGTCCTTACTGAACAGAGTTAAGTAAGTCAGTGGAGCTGTTCACATGTTATTTTTCAAGGGATATCAAAATCCAACTACATTTTTGGTATGACATTTTTTCCATTCTTATCCATAATTCATTTCTGCAAGTGGGTTTTTTGTTGGTTTTTTTTTACATTTTAATAAACATTATGAAAGAAAGAGCTATTCTCATGATATTTCAGAAAAACAAAGGAGTGTTGAAATGTCTACAGTAGCCCTTTCTTGTGATATTTTTAGACTAATTTCTCTGGTTAGGTTTTTATTCATCCAGTAAACAGTGGTTACTTAATGTTACAGAAGCATTGTTCTTTTATACTCTAGAAAAGTGAATTATGAAGAAAAATGTTCTCTTCAAAATAGTGGTTGAATTGGTGATTTTTTTAAAAAAATTTTGTGTAGATGGCAAGATCTGTAGTGCCCACAAATTCTTGCATCTGAAAAGTGGTGTTCATATAAAACAAGAGCAAGAAAGGAAAATAGCTACCATATTTCAGAGATAACCTCACGTGAAATCCAAATCGTGGAATCATTTTTTTCAACAGATGTTTCAAATTTCAAGAAGCAATGTGTTTACTAACATTTTCAGTAGTAGCTGTTCTGTTTTCTTGTATGAATGTTTATTGCCATATATCAGTTTATATATATAAACATATATACATATATTTATATTTTTATATATAATATTTGAGGGCCTTCTCTACTTGTATCTAATGTACCATTTTTAACAACACTAGGTAAATCAATAGAGAACGGAAACATTCTGAGGCAGCATGGATCAACAGGTTTATATATTAGATGATTTATCATGCACTATTCTAGAGCTCTCTAAATAATGAATGCATAGTGCATCTGCTACCTCCCAGTGGTTTGGGGAGGGAATTGTCCCTCTTAGTAGCATTGACATGAAACTGTATATTGAAACTACAAGCTAACAAATTAATTGAACTTCATAGTAAAGCCTCAGTATTTTTATGCTTCCTGTAATTTTTTTAACATATGAGGATGGGAAGTCTTCTTTAGGACAAGTTATATCAGTACAAATTAAAGGTCTACACTGATTAAAAAGAAAAAAAATGCACTTCAGTCTCTGATAAAATCACTGGGAGTTCAGTGCCTGAATGAGTCTGAGATCATCAAAGCAGTTAAAAATATTGAGACCAGTGGCTCCTGTAAGAGCTGGAAACAACATGAATCCTCTCTTCTGAGTTTCTTATAAATAGGGAGGTATTCAAAGCCACAAATAGGACTGAGATGTTTACCAGAGTGTGCTTTCAGTACACGTTGTCACAGTGGGAACAGAGTATGCAGATAGCAAAAATTTTAATGATTCATAAATAAAGAAAATACCCATGTTCACTGTAAACTTATTTTCCATTTGTACGCATCCACAAACAGACAGAATAACCCTTTCACTGTCCTGTTGAAACTCCTATATTCATGAATCTTGGAATGCAATTGCTAGATGCTCAAAAGGATTTCCCAGCATCAAGTAAATTCCCAACAACAGCATAATATTGCATAAACAAGTCTGTCTCACATAGCTGGTTATTTTAGCACAGGCATAATTCATCAATTGTTACTGTCAGTAAACAAAATTCCACTTCACTTTTGCTGTCAACTTTCTGAATACTAAACACACAAGATTTAGCTTAGTTGAAATAAGTCTTTGAGATAAAGTGATAAATTACTTCTATTGTGCATTAGTTCAAATACCATGTGTTCTTTTTAGTGTCCCTTTAATTTCTTCCTTTGGCTTGAGACAGTTACTGGCTGATAACTTTCAGTGGGGCTTTGTTTATTTCTTTTTTTTTTCTTTCTTTTTATTTTTTTGTCTTTGTCCAGAAAGCTAGAGGTTTATTTCAGATTATGAGGTACAATTTAAAACTGGTTTTGTACTTTCATTAGAGTAACATAACAGAGCTAATTTTTACAGTTAAATCAACTGCAAGACTTCTTAATAATAGCTTAATAATTTTATAAAAATAACTTAATAAAACATAATCTATGTTTTTTCTGCTTGTGCTGACTGCTGCATTCACAGTGCCTACACTAAATATTTTCATGGTAGATCTCTGTCTGATATTAAAAATTTTAAACTAAGAAGTACAACATTTCATAAATGAGCAAAAAATAGTATTTTGTGAATTTTCTTCCACTAGACCAGGTTGCTCAAAGCCCCATCCCACCTGGCCCTGAACATTTCCAGGGAGGGGGCAGCCACAACTGGTCATCTATCTGGTCCTCCTCTGGACTCACTTGTGCAGCTCCATGTCCTTCTTATGTTGCAGACTCCACTTTACTCCAGGTAGGATCTCACATGAGTGGAGTAGAAGTGGAGAATCATCTCCCTTGATCTGGTGGTTATGCTTCTTTTGATGCAACTGAAGATAGAGTTGGCATTCTGGGTTGCAAGTGCACATTGTTGGCTCATATTGGGCTTTTCATTAACGAATACCCCCAAGTCCTTCTCTGCAGAGCTGTTCTCAATCCGTTCTCTAGCCAACCTGTAACTGTGCTTGGGACTGCCCTGGCCCATGGTCAGCACCTTGCATTTGGCCTTTCTGAACTACATGAGGTTTCCACAGGCCAACTTCTCAAGCCTGTCAAAGTCCCTCTGGATTTCATCCCTTATTCCAGTACTGTCATCAGTAAACTTGCTGAGGGTGCATTCAGTCTCACTCACTGTCCATGGCACGGACAAAGATGTTAAACAGAACCAGTCCCAGTGCTGAGGAATCCACTTGTCACTTGTTTACATTTGGACATTTGGACACTTTGCTCAAGTCCAGGTAGATGACATCAGTTTCTCTTCCCCTCTCCACTGTTACTGTCACACCATCATAAGAGGCTACCAGATCTGTCAGGCATGTTTTTCTCATAGTGAAACCATGTTGGTTCCCACCTAAGACCTTGTCATTTTCCATGTACCTTAGCAAAACCTTCAAGAGGGTATGCTTCATGATCTTGGCTGACTGGCCTATAGTTCCCTAGTTTTTTTCCTTTTTACCCTTTCTGACAAGGGCGGCTATGTTTTGCCTTTTCCAGGCAGTGGGAACTTCACCAAACAGACACGGCTTTTCAAATACGATGGAAAGCAGCTTTTTAACTTCATCTACCAGTTCTCGTAGGAGGTACAGATAGATCTTGTCAGTCTGATGTACTTGTGCACCTTCAGTTTCTTTTGATAGTCTCAAACCTGCTTTACTCCCATAGTGGGCAGATCTTCTTGTCCTAGTCCCTGTCTTTGCCTTCTGCAACTTGAGTGGTGTGGCAAGAGCCCTTGCTGGTGAACAGTGAGTCAAAAGAGTCGTTGACTACCTCAGCCATCTCCATATCCCATGTGACCAGGTTTCTTGTTTCTTTCTGAAGATGTCCCACCGTTTCCCTGTTCTTCCTTTATCACTGTAGAAGCTTTTCTGGTTACTCTGGATGTCCATGGCCAGATTTAATTCTATCTGGGCTTTAGCTTTCCTAACCTGATCTCTGGCTTCTCACACAACTTCTTTGTTCTCCTCCCAATCCACCTGTTCTTGCTTCCACCCTCTGTAGAGTTTCATTTTACATATAAGTGTGTCCAGGAACTTCTTGTTCACCCATTCAGACCTTGCCTGCCTTCCTCTTTGTTGGGATGCATTGCTTGTGGGCTTGGAGGAAATGATCTTTGAATACTGACAAGCTTTCTTGGGCTTCTCTCCCCTTCATGGCTTTATCCCATGGTGTCCTACCAAGCAGAATCCCAAAGAGGTCAAAATCTGCTCTTCTGAAGTCCAGAGTAGTGAATTTGCTGTACACCCTCCTTGCTGCACTAAGGATGATGAATTCAACCACTTTGTGGTCAACTACTTGGGCAAGAACTCCGCTATTTACTGATCTCCATTTGGACATCGAGCCATTGACAGAACTCATCAAGTCATTGACCACAACAAGAGTGCAACAGCCCAACCAATTACTTATTCATCAAGTGGTCCATGCCTCTTCAATTTAGAGACTAGGTTGTCATGCAGGACAGTGTGAAGTGCTTTTCGAAAGCCAAGGTACATTTGTTTACTTTCTTATCCAATTTTCCAGAGGGAAAACCTTGTCTGTCTTCTGTGCTTGGAAAGTATTGTGCATGATGGTAGTATTCTTAACAGATCATTAATAAACAGTGAAGAAATCTTGAAACACCTTCTGGAATAGCACCTAAAGCATCAGAACTTCATAACTGAAGGCTAACAACAAAATCATTAAGATTGTTATGGGAGACTACAATAATTAATAAATTAAGGCCTAGCGCAGTGAAACTTAAAACAGAGAAATTTTTATTTTTTATAACATCCCTCTAGAACATCATTGAGTCCAGAAAATGCTATTAATGAAATAACTAAAAAAAAAAAAAAAAACCTAAAAACAAACAAACAAACAAAAAAACTTAAGGAAAAATAAACCATCTGACAGACCTTTTTATTGCATGATTCTATAATCAGGCAGTAAATCTATAATGGTAGTTTCACAGAAGAGAGTATTCGTTATAAGAAGGTGTTGGTGGGACAGTAAGGCCTCTACCAGTTATTTGCTTTGATATTCTACTCTGGTAATACAGGCTTCATCCACTTTTGCTATTCTTGCTACTTAAGCTTGAGTGCTTGAGTGCCTTCAACTAATGCATCAAGCAAAGTATCTCTTACCTGCTTATTCTTTTTTTTTTCTTTTTTTTTTTTTTCCCCTGAGAGGGAAGTGCATGCAGTTGGATTGTGTCTTCTGTATTTTTATCTACTATTAATGTGCACAAATAGATATATTGATCTGACTGATCTCTCTATCAGCCCATATGATACAATGCCGGATGTGGGAACACATTTTGCATTTGGAGCAGGAAACATTGAGGTTTGTGACAATCCATAGGTCCTATGGTTGGCTCTTCCATAGTAATAGGCCAGTGAGTGGGAGTACATTATCTTCTGAAAAGGCAAGCTCTGTTGTTATTTCTAGCACCTCACTATGCTAGCAGAATGCAGTTGCCTGTGGTCCTTATGAGGACCCAAAGGTAAGTGTAAATTGGTGAAGTAATATGAAATATAAAGTTGAAAATATTACTTAAAGGTCAGTTTCCAAATGGGAATATTTCATAAACCTAGACTTATAGACTTATTTTTAGATTCTGTGTTCAAGTTTTTAATTTAAATGTTTATATGTTCCTTTTAAATCTGTTTTTCTAAATTAGAATTTAGATATGCAGCCAGCATTCATGCATTTAATTGTGGAAATCATTAATTTATCCTTGGTACTATATTTTGTAACTTATTTGATTCTTATTCATGTAAAGGCATTGTGAGGTTGAAGTTCTTACAGTTTTTAGAAGTATAAATCCTCTTATTGTCATAGAGGAAATTTTGGATCTTAGGTGTTCCTCTGCATTTCAAGCCATTATTTTTACTCAGATACATCTCCCCATTTCTATTGTGCACCTAGTTATTACTTTCTGATCCTCCAGTGTAATTGTCCCTATCATTCTCCCTTAATGAAGCAAGTTAAAATAAGTTAATTTAAAATACAATTCTTTTTTGCCCTGATTTTTTTTTTTTTTGAGTGGAGGAAACAGCTGCAAGTAATTGTTTGTGTTACACTCTATTCTTGCACTAGTGATGACATACAAATATTTACTTTACCCTTAGTAGATCCTTCTCTCTGTATCAGTATAACTACACAGCTGACTGTCATAACAATTTGAATGATTCAACATGAAACCATGAGTCATAAGACTGACAAAGTCACATGAATTTTTTAATATAATTTGTTTTATTTAATTTTCATTTTTAAAGTCAGTCTTTCTGTTTCATTTGATGATAATATTTTTAAAGTGTTAGAACATATTTAGTTTGAAACTGATACGGATTGAAATGCTAAGTGAAAGCAAATAGTATCAAATAGCATAAACCTGTTAATAAATTCATAAATTACAACTGGAGATATTTTTTCCCTGAAATACATCATACCAATAGAGATGAAAGGTGTTAGACTTCATGGGATTATTTTTTTAACTAGGGCCCAAATTGCCAGAAGGTGTAAATCATTTATTCAACAGCTTAGAAATACAGCCTGCAATCAGCTTAGGCTTCCAGTACTCACCAGCTTTTCTATTGTTTTTTCTTCCCTTTTCTGTCATGTTGGTTTTCTACAATTAGGTGACCGTTCTTTGGGATTCTTGCTCAGCATCTCCAGTCAAGCACTGAGATTATGATTGCCAGACAAGATGACTGTCCATGCAGTCATCTGAGCCAAGGTGAGTTCACCTCCTCTTTTGCCCGTCATGATTTTATATAACTCATGACATCTTTCATTCCCCTTCCCAATCTAGGCCATGGGGACATGTTTTGCATAGTCATTCCCTTTACGCAAGATATTTCTTGTCTTTGATCAGCCTTTTTGTCTCTCTCTTTTTTCAAGTTCTACTGTCATCTTCTTGAAATAGAATAACAAAATGATTGTTGTTTGCATGTGCTGTATAGATTTATGTAGTACCATAATGATCTTCTCTGTTCTGTTTTCTGCTCCTTCACTAATTATCTCTAACATTTTATTTGTTTTCTTCACTGTTGCTGCACACTGAGGTGAAATCTCATTAAAAGCTTTTCATAAGACTACATTTTCATAAGCCTATTGCCATCATAAAATTTATTTTCTGAGTTCTAGCAGCTAGCTCATAAAACTTTTACAGAGCCGTATCACTTGGGAAACTATGTCACGGGAAGGTGATATGCTTACTGAGTAGATTGACCATTTTACCATGCTGCTAAAAGGGACACTGTTGGAACTCAGTCCTATAAAAGAGCACTGGCAAGGAATACAATAGAGACATAGTAACTTGGATGTTAATGGGCACCCAAACAGTACAGAGGACTGACAGCCAATAAGCCCTTTCCTTAATCAGCACTGCCTTTGATGATACCTCAGCAAGTCACTGCCTGTCAGTCACGATTAAAGAGAGACTATTTATTCTCACCTCAGCCCCAAAACTGACCTGTATGTAACACAGTCTCAGTGATCTACAACTGCAAATCATGATGGAGAATAGATCATTCCAATTGCAAACACAGAATACAGATACTGCAAGAAAAAAATTTCCAAGCAGATGAGCTAGAAATTATGACTCCTTCATCTTTAAAGTTCCTTGAATCCCCTCCTACTAACTTCTGTCTATGCCCTATTTTTAAGACCAAACTGTTCCTTGTTTATGCTGAAATGAACTCATTTGATAGACAGATGACAGACATTGTGTACTAAAAGAGCAGCTGTTTGCAGTATCATAAAAAATCCTGGCAAATGCTGAAAGCAGCTGCTAGACACTTTCTAAAGTAATGTCATTATGTTTCTATACTAATTCTTGAGGGCACAATTCAATTTCTTAACAGTAAACTTTTGCTTGCTTTTTATTTCATAGCAGCTGAGTGAGGCTCTTACTTCTGAAGTACAGATTGGAAAGCCTCTAAAGAGAAAAGTTCTTTAAATATTGCATGTGTATAATAACAATGTATTGCTAAACAGATAAATATGAGTGAGAAGCATAGTTTGGCAAAATTCTCTTTTAAAGTTTCTAGGATAGTAAAAGCAGGTACCGAAATGTTCCTCATACAGGTTCCACAGCCAAGGGGTTATTCAGAAAATCTAGGGTAATCACCTCAGTACACTAATGGAGTTAATTCCTCGTGGCTGAAACTCTTGCATGTATTCATGTTTTGTGTGCCCAAGTTGGGTTAAGGATTTTGCCTTTCAGTAAACATTACATGGCACATAGTATCTCCAATCTTCTGAGACTGCTGATAAGGCTACAAGTAAGTGCCACTGAAAATAATTATTTGTGAGGGTGTCCTTAGAGAATGTTGATAGTGCCATTCAGCCCAGTTTACATATGCCACAGAGTACTGCTAATTCCTGTCAGCTTCTGGTCCTTTACTTGAAGTTGAGCATTCAATTTCCTAACAAGGTAGAAAGCCTGGAAAGCCTTCCACAGCAAGATTTGTTTCAAAGTTTCTCAAATCTTAACATGTATAATTGAGCAAAAATTGTTATTTGTGTATTTTTACTTGTAAATTGAAATATCAGACATATGTTTTCAACTTTTGGCTTCTACCAAACAAACTTTATATATGCAAATTACATATCCATGGTGGGATATTACACAATTTCATATTTATGTAAAATATTTTCCATTATTCATACTTTCTTGCCATGTAGCCCTTCTCATATTCAAGGCATATCATATGGTGATCAATGTAATAAGCAACATCAGACTGGTTCCATAGACTATGCAGCTCTTAGCTCATGGAGCCCATCTCCTGAGAGGAATTTAGTTTCTCCCCTCAGAGGCTTCTCTGTAATGCAGACAGGAGCAAGGATGACCTGGAAGATTGCTTCATCATCATACATGCTCTGAAATAAAATGCTAATTTATCCTTTGCACAGTCAGCTCTTTAGATCAAATTTCCTTCAGTCCTTTCCTTCAGAGGGCAGGCAGAGTCCTGTAACTCCCAAGGCTACTGTCAGGTAGCACCAAAGGACTGCATGCTCCAGAAAGGATAGAGGATCAAACCCAGAACTGCAGAGGGTGAGCCTCACCAAGGATGACCCAGTCCCTCAATAACCAAACACAATTAGAAAGCCAGGTCTAGCAGCTGAGTTCAGCTAAGGGTGCAAATTGCTGGGGAGGTTCATAGTGTTAGGGAAGGCCCAAGGTTAGGTCACCAACTCCAGTAGGGAGGTAAGGCTTTGAGCAGACCAGTGCATGCCCCAGAAAAACCCAAGAATGGACTGAGGGCAGATGCCTTATCTTAAATGCAGCTCCTAAACGAAGTGGTACTTGGAGTGGGCAGACTCACACTTTTCACTGCTGTTTCTCACAGCAATGTCATCCATGTTTACAGGGGTGTACAGTGCCAATGACCTCAGCAAGAGCAGCAAAACACCCAACAGCCTCTGCAATTTCCAGTGTTTCATGCTGCTCAGGTATAAGTAAAAGCATTCTCAGATGCTGCATATGTTAAGACTTATACTCTGTTTGTGACCTTTATTTTGGAAAAGGAAGAGTGTGCAGTGAAGCTTTCAAGCTTTGTTTTGGTTTGCTGTTTTGGTTTTTTTTTACTTGAGGTGAAAGATAATTGGAGATATAGAAATATATTTTTATTTTATTCTAATGGGTATAGGTGCTAGTACGTACACACCTAGATATTAAGTATGACTATCAAAGTCTTTCAATTGATATCATGGTTTACTTGCAAAGGGTTGTATTTCTGATTATATATGAGGTAATACTTGCAGTTATCTCTATAGTTTACTAAATCAACATGCCTGTGAAATCTCTGCATGTGCTCTTTCTTAAACGAGTATGTGCAAAGCAGAACTCTGATCTTTAGTGTCATCTCAAATCCTCATTTTCTTTTTGATTGCATGATCCCAAGGAACTTCAGCCTTGGGAAGTGGGTCTCTGGTTTGCTAGTTTTTTAGGCACCCACAAGGGTCTATTGTGCTTCACGTTGCAAAACAGGTAAAATAGGTACTCTGAAAGTATCTATTCCAGTGACTGTAGAGGGGGAGTCTAGATAACTAGCTTATACTATATTGCTACTGTGTCAACAGCAAGTATCAGGAGAAATTAAGCCCTCACTTTGAATTTATAGCTAAATGTACTTTCCAATGTATAAAGGCTTTGGTTCTGAACATGAAAAAAGCATTCAGAGTTAGATTAAACTGATATAATTTTTTCCCCTTTTTTGATAAAGGGATGTTCAATTTAAATCTGCAGATGTTTGGTAATGAGGTAGACTGGCATTCATGTACTTTCCCAACACAATGAGCAAATTATGTAAAACTTGCATTCTTTCTGCTTGTTTGTTATGTTACCCTGCTAAATTTTTTTATGTAGGTGGTAATGAGTGATAAATGAGTCTGTTTAGCATGGTGGTTACTTAGTATCCACATTAAGCTTCCTTCAGTATAGCTCCGGATGTTTTGGAAGGTTTTCTCAAACATATTTATGGATTTTGTTGCAATCTCAGTAAGATGACAAACACTGTACCCCAGTATAGTTTGGCAACTCTTGTTGTCATGTGGAACCGTAATGGTTCATCTTTGTTAAGAGGATAAATTCTAATGTAAACCTGAGAATAAGAATAAAAAGCACTTAAGTCAAAGTCATGAAACCTAAACTGAGCATAATCCTATGCTCAGTTGATGCGATCTCCAGAATGACCTGCTGTGCAGTCCCACAGGATTAGCAACTAGGTAGCATACCCTATGTGGTTGTTTTTATCTTTTTCAAAAATGCTGGAATGCTTCAAAATTGTATTTATGACTACATCAAGTTGCTGACTAGCATAAAGTACAAACTCCCTCTGAACTGTGACGTCATAAATCCATGGAAAGTAAAATTAAAATGTTTAATGGAGTTTATTGTTCCCAGCATAATTTTTTAAAATGGAAAATGCTTTCAAAGAGAGGAACAGTAGGTAAGGAACTACTTTACAATAGCATTAAGTTCTTCGAATCATTTGCTATGGAAATACTGTATAAATAAAATCAGCTTATTGGATTCCTGTATTAGATAACTTCTAAGCAGCACATAAAAAATGAGGCAGGGGATGTTTTATTCATTTGATTACACAGCACTCGGCTTTGGATGATAATAGAAGGAGGAGGAAAAGAAAAGTAAAACCTTCCTTTGTTTCCAATGTGAACATGTGGATGTAGACAATTCTTGCTGTAGTACAGGAATTTAGAAGCTACTCAGATGACTTAAATGTCATGGAAATATTTACAAGAAAAATCTCCTTTCCAGTCTTTAGCCTATGAGTCATGTTTGAAGTAACTTCCATAGGAATATTACCAAGTACTAAAGGACCATCAGCAACACTACAGACAGAAGAAGGAAGTAGTTACCTTGCAAAATTCATTTCTGGATTCACTGGTATATAGTAACTTACTCTTTGATAGCTTCTAGCAAAACACATCTTTGACTGCAGCTTATTTTGATGCTGTTTTCAATGAGCAGCAGCATCAAACTGAGTACTAAATGTTGGCAAAGCTTTTTTATCTCTCTCCCTCTCACAGGATGATAACAGACTTCTTAAAGTAGTAAAACTAGTTTCAAGGAAGTCCATTCACATTTTATTGAATGCAAGTTAAATCATTCCTTTGCTGGTATATAGATAAATGCTGTTCATGCTCCAGTGTATAATCAGCAGAGAGATTTCCTTTATTGCCCAGCTTATCTATCCAGCACAACTTCTGTTGACTTGGATTTCAGGGAGAGGAAAAGTTGAAGTCATGCTATGTAACCAAGACACATGTCTGTGAAAAATGGTTCCTTTTAACTACCTGCAAAACCTCCAACAGATTGTATACCCTCCTGACTGCAATGCTACCTGCTCTTCATAGTCTTAATATTTCAATTACCAATCTGGATTTTTTCCAGTATAACAGTAATGAGAAAGATATTATTTGGACCTTTTTCAGTCTTTGAGTCCATGTACTTAGAAGCACTTGCAATTTTAACTCTAAGTTTTGTTTGAACTGTATTAGCAGACCAATGTTCCTGTCTAACACTTACTGAAACATGAAGATTTGGCATCTTTTTATACATGAATTCATAAAATCGTAGAAATGTTTGTTGAAAAGAATGTGTGAGGCTTTTGGACCTTATGGGGGGGAAAAAAAAAAGGAAGACATGAGGAACACAGGACAGACATTCTCACCTCTGCACCTGGAAAGATCATGGGATCATGGAACAGATACTCCTAAAGGTTCTGCTAAGGCACATGGAAAATGTGGAGGTTGTTGATGGCAGTCAGCATGGCTTCACTAAGATAAAGTTGTGCCTGGCAAATTTGTTGGCTTTCCATAATGGGGTTATAACATTGGTTGATAAGAAAAACTGATGTAATCTACCTGGGCTTGTGAAGAGCATTTAACACTGTCCTGCACAACATACTCATCTCTAAAACTGGAGAGACATGGTCTTGATGGATTGACTGCTCAGTGGATAAGGAACAGCCTGGATGGTCACACTCAAAGAGTTTTGGTCAAAACTCATTGTCCAAATGGAGACCAGTGATGTAGACCAGGCATTTCGCAAGCACTGGTATTGAGACCTGTGCTGTTTAATGGTTTTGTTGGTGACATGATCAGTGAGATTGAGTGCACTGTGAACAAATTTACTGGTGATATCAATATGAATGGTATGGTAGACACACTGGAGGGAAGGGAGGCCATCCAGGGGGACCTTGACAGGCCAACCTCATGAAGCCAAATAAGGCCAAGTGCAAGTTCCTTCACACAGGTCAGGGTAATCTGAAGTAGAATTAGAGGCTGAGCAGAGAATGAATTGACAACAGCCCTGAGGAGAGAGACTTGGGGATGAAATGGTAACTTGGGATGAAAAGCCCAACATGAGTTGGTTCAATCTTGGGCTGCATCAAAAAAATCATGACCATCAGCTGATTAAAGGGAGGTGGTACTTCTCCTCTCCTCTGCTCTTGTGAAATCCCACCTGTAGTGCTGTGTCTAGTTCTGGGACCCCCAGCAGAAGAAGGACATAGAGCTGTTGGAGTGAGTCCAAAGGAGGACCACAAAGGTGATCAGAGGGCTCTTCCATGACTACAAGCCAAGAGAGCTGGGCATGTTAAGCCTGGAGTAGAAAAGATTCTGAGGAAACCTTCTACCAATTTGGTACTTATACCTCCTGAAGATGTGTAAGAAAGCTGGGGAGGAATATTTTACAAGGGTATGGAGTAATAGGACAGCAGGTAACCATTTCAAGCTGAAAGAGGATAGATTAAGATTAGATATTAGAAACAAGTTCTTCACTGGGAGGGTGATGAGACACTGGAAGAGGTTACCCAGAGAAGCTGTTGATGCCTGTTTCCTGGAAGTGTTCAGGGATGGGGCTTGGAACAACCTGGCCTGGTGGAAGGTTACCCTGCCCATTGGAACTAGGCAATCTTTAAATTCTCTTCCTACCAAAACCATTCTAGAATTCAGTGATTCTCCAAGCCAGACTAACTTCAGAGTTACTCAAACCTTTATCCAGGTGAGAAAATGCCAGGGGACAGAAATCACAGGAATAACTGAGTAGACTTTTCTAACTGCTAGGTAATCAACATAATGGAAAACCTTTTTTCCCTGTTGTCCAACCTGAGCCTTCCAAGCAACAGTTGTCTCCTTTAGCTAATCTAACATTACCAAGAAAGGTGTTCACTCTGACATCTCAGATTTAAAAGTACTAGTACTTAGCTTTAGGAGAGTTGCAGGTACCTATATGATTTACAATAAGCTGAAATCCTGAAGAGTTCTATATCATTTTACACATGCCCAGAATTTCAGAAAAAGAGAACTGATAAGTGGGAAAAGGTCAACAATTTATTTTTAAGACAATTTGTTTGATGGAATTTTTTTTGAAAAGCGTATCTGCAACACCATGCAGAGATTCTGTGTCTATCGGCTTAGTTGTATAATTACAGCTACAATAGAGAAGAGCTACTTCTTAAATTATGTCTTTCATTACAGGCTGACACTGCATTTATTTCATTCATAGAAATCATGTATTATGTAAGTTACTATACAATAAGGAACAGCCTCAGAGTGTGCTGTAAGCTGGTGGCATGGTCCTGAGCACAGGGAACTTAGGTGTAAAACTGAGGCTAAAGTTAAAGAAAGTGATGTTTCTGAATGTTCTTTAAAGGAATATAGAGAAATGAAGGCAATTCAAAATGTCAGATTGCTGAAATTCCTCAGCTGAGTGCTGAGGATGATATTTTTAGTGTGCTCTGGTGATTTGGTTTGTCAAAGATTATGGCAGCTGATACTGTAATGAAAAGATACTAATAATATAAGGAGGTGTGGGTTATAGCTGTGTATCCAATTCACTGTCTGAATGTAGAAGAGTCACCTGCAGGGAAGGTGTGAAGTAAATGCTGTACATGAACAGCAAAAGTGTTCAGCACTTGGCAGGTAGATGGAATACCTCAGTGAGGCAAATATATATAATCAGCATAAAATCAGCTTTCAAGAAAAATATAGTCATTGCTTTATGCAGACTGCAAAACATAATAATGACTGCACAAAGTGTTACAACATTAAGTAGTTTGAATATACATTCAACTTGAGATCTTAATTTCATTTTACTTAAAGAGTTATCTTTTATAAGTTTTGTTTGGATGGAATGAAGAGTTTCAATTTAGACTTGCTGAAATCTAAATTTTTATAACTTGCTTTATAAGCATTTTTAGGCATATTATCTTTAGCATAGATTTCAACAAAGTATTAGTTATAACAAATTTCTGTTAAAAATATGGAGCCAAACTTCCCTTTATTTGAAGTCTCCCAATGGAAGTATTTATATTTAAATTAGGATTTAAATCGGTACTCTACAGCAAATCTTAAATGTCAAATATGAGGTGCTACATTCCTCTGAGCCTCCGTAGTCCTTTAACTTCTGCAGCTGCAATTATGAATGTCCTGATAGGCTATGGTTACAGCTTCTTTTTATGAAGCAGACTTGTCTTAAAATCAGAAGAGGAAATCTATGCATAGCCTACAAAACTGAATCTCATAAGATCCAAGAAGGCTGTCATTCAGGCAAGCAGGACTTAAACAAGATGAGAAAAGTTCAAAAGGATGCAGCAGTTGCCTAAAGCTTACTTTTCCAGTTGTAGGAAACTGCTGATAAAAATCAGAGCAAAATTACATACTGAAAATTCTTATATTCTCTTCATTTTATGCCTTGTTTTTCAAGGGTCAGGTATCCTGACAAATTATATATGCTAGTGCAGTATGGGATGAAAAAGTGATCTTGAAGTAATGAGTTGGCTACAAAGAGGCCACATCTTTAAGACCTGACCAAACCTATGAAAAATACAGTAGAGTTAACACTGCTAGCTTGTTGCTTTCTCCTGCAACGAACATTTAAATTCACAACCATATTTACCTGGAAGTGAATGTTGAATCTCTTGCTGGTATTTGCAATTACTCCAGTCAATACAGTTAATGAAGATTTCAAAG
This sequence comes from Florisuga fusca, assembly GCA_038090715.1. Classification (NCBI taxonomy): domain Eukaryota; kingdom Metazoa; phylum Chordata; class Aves; order Apodiformes; family Trochilidae; genus Florisuga; species Florisuga fusca. The sequence goes on from JAAWXA010000012.1 coordinate 2,606,825, forward strand.
AATATAAAGTAGGATTAATTGCACTGGCCCAGTGCATTCTGTTATATCTGCCATTTAGATTTATATTATATATTAGAAGAACAAAATTGGTGTTTTTTGTTTTTTTGTTTTTCTTTTTAAGAAATCAACCAATACTATGAAGTATAATAAATACATTTATGGTTCAGATTGTACTTTCCATGTTTTAATTAAATTTAAACCATTGCTACTTTACCTGTAACATGTTCCACTCAGCCATTAATTATGTTAGTTTAGTGGCACTCTTGAAATATTATTTTAAATATATGCTTACTGTTGCGGATGATGGTATAAAATATGTGAAATACTTAATGGAGAATGCTTGCATAGCTGCTGCATATGATTGCATATGGGCAGATGCAAAGCAGTCTTTGAAAGCCAAAATAGCACTCTGATAATTTTAGTTACTAAAAAGAAGACTGGGATGTGAGAGATCTTACTGTGACTTCCTTATTTTTAACTCTTCATAAAAATCTGCAAAAAAGATTTGCTGAAACTGTTAAAAAGTTAACACCCAGCCTCCCTCGTGAATGATTGTCACATCTGAGCTTCCTGGATACATTTTTGTCTGCTTAGATGTTTGGCCAGAATCTTAGGTTTTTATGCCCTTGTTCAAGGCTGCTTTTCTTTTGCTAACCTGGAGGTCTGTATCAGCTGCAGACTCACATCGGATCTTTCTAGTGTGCACTAAGAGTAAATCTGGTGCTTCTGGAAAGTATTGGCATGATTGTGCAATGCATAAACACATATGGAAAAATCCAAGACAGAAATGTAATGAATCACCATCTGTAATTCCTTATCCTTGCATTCAATGCCTTGTATTCAACAGGCATGCATAAATGCTTGTGTGATTGTGAACTGTAACTTGAGACTGGAGAAAAGCTTCAGGCGAGTGTTAGTTGCCAGAATCCATCTAAATCAGACACAAGACATTTGGGGATTTTTTTTGGCAAATAAAGCTCTGGTTAGGTATGATAAGAAATGTTAAAAGGTCACAATGAGCCACCTAAAATAAGAAGGTGCTTCCTAATCAAATTTTAACAGGAGAGAAATTGTTGAATCAAGCATTCATGAGCTTCATGACAGCTGAGATGAGTAAACCGGGCAGATTCCTGAGCAAATCCCAGGACAGAATGGAAGGGGAAACATTGTCAAGCTGCTTAGTCTGTGAAAAAGAAAAATTAATTGCAAAAAGGGGATTAAAGGGTGAGCTTAAGATCATGACTGCTGTAGCAAAAATAAGCTTAGCAGTATTTGGTAGCTCTTGTTTGGGGAGTTATTTTAATAAATAAAAGAAGAAATGTTTGTAACAGTTTTATCATTATGCTATTACTTGATTTTTGAATAGAAGTGCATTAGGTATTAGTAACCCACATCCCAAAAGTACTAGGACATGTGGGTCACATTGAGACCGTCTTTGTTGGTACTGCTAACACAGTGCAAGTCCTTCTCTCTGAAGCTGCTAAAGGTACAGCAGCACCTAACAAGTAGGCCTAAAAAATAGGCGAGTGGGAATGGACAGCCAAGTTGGAGAAGAATTTCTTTCAAATTCCCTATGGACTATTGCAAGTCAATTGGTGCCGTAATTGACTAGGAAGTGTCTAGTACAGGAAAGACATCTCACGTTTGATCACTCTAAAAACATTTTTCAGTTCTTGTTCAAGAACTTCACCTGTATGCCATAGTTATTTGCATGTAACTAATTTGACTGCCCTTTGCAAGGGAGAGTATTCTCTTCAAAAAAACATTGCTGTTTCTTATGTAGAATAGCAGCTCACTCTCTATTACTTTTACAATGAGAAATGCTGCTGGAAAATTTAGTGTTTCAGGACCTGTTTGCTGCAAAACAAGGTGGATTCTGCTGTTTGTTTCTGAAGCATGAAGATGGGGAGCAGGAAGGAAGCCACGTTTCTTTCAGCACTGACTGTTACCAGCTACAATTCCTTTTCTATAAAATGCTGGATATCCTCTTGTATCTGACAGTATCTCAAACTCTCTGATAGGGTCTGGGCTTTTGACACTTGCTGCCTCTGTAGCAAGTGATAGGTCATTCTAGTCTATGATTCCAAAAACCTGGGGCCTACTGGCTGTGATCAGGATGCAAATGTGCCTGAAATGCAAAGGAGGCATTTGCTAGAGCTGATACTGAGACCATCAGTGATTGTGCTGCAGAGGGCAGCAATGACAGATAGAGAGAAAAGTGTAAGCTTTGAAGATCCATGTCAGTACAGCTGTATTCACTGAAGTTGGCAGATGTCACCATAGTATGTTTTTGTAGTTCCTTTTCTACGAAAATTAAAGAATGGTTTTTAAAACAATAAACCACTGCAGTCCTGGTTGGTGGCTTAAGAGCAAGATGCCAGAATGCCTAATCTTCATTCATTCCAGTTTTTAGTATATATAAAACCACCCATAACTGGTTACTAGTATATTGAGAGTTCAGGACAGCATGTGTCTAGATGGGTATATTCCTAGTTAATCAAGCATGTCTCTCTAGTGGATCTCTGAGATAAGCTGTAGACAAGAAGCAGTCAGCAGGCTGTAATTTATGTTGATTTCAGGCTGAAAGGCTCTCAGAAGGGAAATAACAGTGTTAGCTTCCGTGGAGCTGTGGTCAAGGAAGTCCCCTGATGCTTGCAGGTATTTGTGCAGGCTCTCTGCCATGCCATCTGCAAGAAAAGAGAATGTGAGTTGGGAGAATTATTTTTTTTTAAAGGGAAGGTTCATTACCATGTGATAGGAATCTTAAAAGTTAAAACAATTGGATCAGCCTTACAGATTCACCCTGAATTCTGGTAAATACTTGCCTGAAAGGACAGAAGAGATCTGTGAAGACCACTTTATTTGGCAACTATAGAATTTTTGTTCACCAGTCTTGAACATAAGAGTTTAAAATAAACCCTCCAAAACTATATTTGATGATCAGAGGTCGGGAGCACCTCTGCTATGAAGACAGGCTGAGAGCGTTGGGGCTATTCGGCTTGGAGAAAAGAACGTTCCAGAAAGACCTTATAGTGCCCTCCCAGTATATGAAAGGGGCCTACAGGAAAGCTGGGGAGGGACTTTTCACCAGAGTGGATAGTGACAGGACAAGGGATAATAATGGTTTTAAAGTGAAAGAGGGCAGATTTATGTTAGATATCAAGAAAAAAAATCATCATGAGGGTAGTAAGATACTGGAACAGGTTGCTTAGGAAAGTTGTTCCTGGAAGTGCTTAAGGCCAGGTTGGATGAGGTTTTGTGCAACCTGGCTTAGTGGGAGGTGTCCCTGCCCATGGAGAGGGTTGTATCTTTATGGTCTTCAAGGTCCCTTTCAACTGCAGACATTCTGTGACTCGATTCCATGAAAATTTATTCCATGGAAAATTAAGTGTATAGTTTTCATTCTGTCAAGAAATCCTTTAAAAAAGAATAATTTAAAAATATTACTTCCAGATATTTATTGGATGAAAGCATAATTTATTCTAGTAACTCAGATACTTTTTTGGTAATGGATTATTTGATTCTTTATGTCCCACATGTTGGACAGATTTTCTTTGTCATGATGCAGAAAATCCATGCTTCCAGCTAGGCCAAACCTTCTCCACAATTTTCATTTAGTATGTCATGTATGAAATGGGTGCTCATATTGTATGACAAAGCCACCTAAGTGAAGTTATATAGCATAAGTAGCATGATCATTCAGCTTTCAGATGAATAATGGATCAGTATTATCTTATAGCAGTAAAAAGAGGCTTTATTCACAGTTTCCTCCTAAGGTAAATTTTGGAGGTTCTGACTTGTCTTCTCTACTTGAGTACTGACCTTCAATGCATGATTATTCCTAGTTTTGTAGATTATATAACATAGCTCTGTAAATGCAAAATACCATAACATATTTGGAGCTTTGGATTTAAGCAGTTCTAAAATTAATCAAAGAAGGCCAAGAATTAATCAATCTTGGATTATTTGGTGAATTTTTGTTTATGTCATAGACTCTAGTTACATGATTCAAAACAGTCAAATGCTGAAACCTAGATTATAGGAAAAGATGAGTGATTTAGCACTGTCACTAGAATAATAGGCTCAGACTCTGCCTAATCTAATGTTTGACTAATCACTACTGCTCTGTTTCCTGAGGCCATTGCTATGCACTCATACTGTACCTCTAGACTTAAAGTATTGACCATTGTTCTCTAGAGAGAACATGATTACTTACTAACCATGATTCTTGTAACTTAAATTAGGAGTCTGAAATTTTAGATTGTTCAGCACTTCTTCAACTTAGTATTCACCTTTCTTTTCATCATCTTGACAATTCCTGCTTTATATATATTTTTAAATGTTATCTAATCTGTAGTCTAGCAAAACTAAAGTCCCTGATTCGATTCAAAATGTACTTTCTAGTAGTTATTATTGAAATTATTTTAATTCATTATAAGCAACTGCTTTTGAATTTGGCCTTAACTTCACACTTGTCAGGACATTAACATTAATTTATATATATTTTGATGTACATAGTACTGGCTTGTATCACTGAACTTAGCTGCATAGACCATTTAAATACTCCTTTAAATTTGGGAAGCCCAGGTACAGATGACTATCTCTTTGAAGGCATTTTTTCCACCCAACATTGTTTCCTCATGTTCATCTTGCTCTTTCTCATTCTTGTATTGATTGCGTAGTAGCAAAAGTTTTTGTAAGAATGAAAACAGCAGAATTATCTGAATTGAACTTTCTCTCACTTTTACACAGGAAGATCAGATAATGTGATGGCTTTTTAAACTTCCTTCTCAGCTATTTCCTGTCACACTTGATTTTGAAGTGGGTTCAGAGAAGATGACTGGGGATGTCCTACAAACATGATCTGAGGCCTTTCTCTGTCACTTGTCAAGGTTAATCTGAGTAACTCTTGCTGCACATGTGCATGTGCTGAATGTTGTGAAATTCCACTAAAGCTATTTTGACTTTATTAATAGATGTTAGCAAATATGGGCTTGAGTTTAAGTTCACTGCAAGCCAGGTTTTGTCTGTTAATTTCCTTAATGGTGAGTCTGGTCCTCTTTTTAGCCTTCACAGGGAAACAGGCCACAGAAAAGATCAGGAAAGAATACTTAGTGAAAACACTTTTTCTTTACCACCATTTTTCTTAATACATCTTGCTTCTTAGAATCATAGAATCATAGAATTAGCCGGGTTGGAAGGGACCTCAGAGATCATCTAGTCCAACCCTTGACCCACCGGAGCAGTTGCTAGACCATGGCACTGAGTGCCACATCCAGTCTTTTTTTAAATGTCTCCAGGGACGGAGAATCCACCACCTCACCGGGCAGTCCATTCCATAGCCTAATCACCCTCTCCGTGAAGAAATTCTTTCTAACATCTAACCTAAATCTCCCCTGGCACAACTTAAGACTGTGTCCTCTTGTCTTGTTGAAGGTCGTCTGTGAAAAGAGTCCAGCTCCCACCTCGCTACAGCCTCCTTTCAGGTAGTTGTAGACGGCAATGAGGTCTCCCCTGAGCCTCCTCTTCTTCAGGCTGAACAGCCCCAGCTCCCTCAGCCTCTCCTCATAGGGCCTGTGCTCGAGTCCCTTCACCATTTGCTTCATAAGTCCCTTCTTATTTGCTTCATAAGTTCTATGGCAATAATTATATGAATTAATACCACTGCAAGGATTTTATCTTACATACAGAAAACAGTACTTACATTAACTTATAAAAACTGCTTAGATTATCAGTTTATTCAGTTATAACTTGGACAAAATGAGGTGATAATCAATCTACTAAGACAAAAGTTAACTGCATCCATGAGGCTTCTGGTGTACTCACATATTGTGCTTTGATACACAATAAATATTTTCGTCCCCAATAAGACAGGTGAAATGAATAATAAAAGGATTAGGATAGCCTCCTCTGAGCCTATAAACACTAAATGTCATGTTTTCTCCTACACTTTTGTAATATTCAGGATGCAAACATTGTAAGTATTTTTGACCCCATTCTGAACCAATTCAGATTACCTGTCACATAGTGCTCCAGTTATAAGAATCCTTACTTGTTTAAAAGAATATCCACAGTAAGATGAGTGGCAGACTTGCAGGCCAGCTGATCAGGTTTCAGGTTCTTGGTTTGAAATGGGTGTTGATCTATATGGATATAATTGAGTCATTATTCTTACCTTTTAACCCATTTGGGGAAAAAACAGCATTTTTTGTTCTGTTAACTGCACTTTTTAGCCTGTTTTAAATAATTTTTTACTTTCAATGTTTTATAGTGAAAATACTTCATTCATTCTAACTCACAAAGCTATGGTTTTGTATTGCTCTAGTGGTCACTTTTTGTTTGTCATCTAGCATGAAAACAAATTGTTCCTAGGAGTAATGTGGCTTGAGAAATTTAGTTTTGTCTATTGACTATGATTTTTTTTGGACTTGAGGTGGTATTAGTTTGATTAAATGGACTTAGTGTCCAGAAAAACTGAAGAAAGTTTCATTTTATTACTCTGTAAAGCTAGTACTTCCTACTGTCAAGTAGCTGTCTTAGACTAAGTGCAAACTCCTTTTTGACATTTTAACATTTTGCCAGAAAAGGCTTATTTCAACAATTGCTCAGTAGCTCCTACTATTACTGCCATGGAGGTATTGCATGAACTACAAAACTACATTTCCAGTTTTGATTAGGATGGTTTATGCCTTGCATTGTTTCACGCACTTTGTATTTGTTTGCTATGCATTTAAGTATCACTTGTACTTTTATTTAAAAAAAAATCCTCATGCTTTTCTTGAATGTCACTTAGCATTCATAACACCATGTATATTTTTCTGATATCTGTTTATTTCTTTGGCAAAAGAGCATATAATAATTTTTTTAAATAACGGAATATAAAAGTGAAAATCTGAGCTCTTACAGAATTCCAATGCTGTCAAAATCTGTATCAAAGAAAAAGATACCCACAAACTGTCGTGTATATCTCATTTCTGGGTAACAAATTCCAAAGGGTGAAGCAGAGTTTTGTTCAACATAGGTTCATACAGTGCTGCTATTTTGATTATAACTCAGCTTTGCAAAAAAACAAGTTGTTTTCTTCAGTGAAATTAAGACAGCTATGTAGATTTTACAAACACAAAGTCAAACACATTTCCAGGCAACTAAAATTGACTAGGCTTAGTCTGATGTACCAAAGAGGCTATATTAACTAGTTTCATAACATAAAATGTGTGTGAGAGAATCTTTCTGGATGTCCTGGTCTCCTGGCTAAAAATTTTGGTGCCCTCCAGTTCTTCATGATTGTAAAGGATTTTATCATTACCCTTCTTGGTGTCCCTTAGTTTGGAAGGCATTCTTTATCCTTGAATCCATTCTCTCAAGTTTGTTATAATTTTACCTGTTTTATTTGTTGAGAGGGAGGGTTTGAAGGACTGCACCTGAAAAATCTATGAGAAATATTTCTTGTTATTTATTTCCTTATACATTGAGGCAGCTTTTATTTGCAGGGTTTTTTCTGTTAGGGTGTGTTTGGGGTTGGTTTTTTGGTTGGTTGGTTGGTTTGGTTTGTTCCTTCCTTTTTATTCGTCATTGTTGTTTTAAATTTAAGGAACTTCATCAAGATGGTACTTGCATGGTCGTTCTTTGAGTAGCAGTTTAAAGTACCTAAGTTGTGCGCCATTTAAACTTTATGTATGTATCCTGGTAGAGAAATGTTTTCTGCAGAACTAATTTGGCCCTGGAAAGGCTGTCTTGATACGTTGGATTTGAACCATGGGCATAATTCTGTGGCTCAACTGTACTTATACACTTCAAGTATAAACTGTACGGATGGGCATAGTTAAGGCACCTGACTCTCGATATTACTCATGCCATCTGGTTTGTCACATGCATATTATGCATCTTGAGACATTTTTTCATTTTTCTGAGGAAGGTATTTTTCTTATTTTCCTAACCCTGGTAAATAAACATGCATATACTAGAAGAAATTAAATGCTTCCATCTTATTTCTTCTTTGTATAATTACTTTCCTTGTTGAATGTATCTATAATGAAATATGATGGTCCATTTCCAGACAACTTTTATTATCTGAGCTGGAGAACCTATATTTTCCAAATTATTTGTCTTATAAATCTTTTCTATTTTCTGTCCTTATTTATTTTTCCCTCATAGATGATAGCCATTTAATTAGTGTGCATCATACAGAAGAGAGAATTTAAATGTGTTACTTCCAAGAAACTCAGTATATTAAATGCAAAACAAGCTTCAGCATGTCTGAGAAAATTAAGTCTCTTGAAGAAGAGTAATGTGAAATACTTTATATTTTTATTTATGGATTTGTAAATTTATGCAGAACACCTATTATGAAAATAAATTCCTAGAACAGGATTAATTAACAAATTAAAGCTTTTTAGAAGAAAGACCTATGTCTTTCTGAACCCTAGCTACTGAAAATGCCAGCACTGTCTCTGAGAGAATGGGAGTTGATCCAGAATGCCTACACATCCATACAACTGAAATTGTAATTTTGAGTGGAAAAAAAAATAATTTAGTTTTGTTCTAAGGTTGTAGCCCATGATTGGAAACCCTGACCGTTGTGTAACTTTTTCTTTGCTTATAAAATTCTAGGCTCTTTGGATTCTAAGGTTTTTTTATGTGCCTCTTATTTGTGGGTGTCAAGAGCATTTGCTTTGCCTTTTGTTTTGACCTGCTTGATTTTCTTTCATTTTTTTTTTGTGGGTTTTGGTTTTTTTTAATGTTATATTGAAACGAGCAGATAATCCTGGAGTAACTCTGTTGTCGAATGTCGTAGAATACCCTGGAATCGGGATGTGCACAATTCCATGTCTGTGTATAGAATCCCTTATCTGAGGCCAAATACCCTGGCCCTTACTACTGACCTTACACAGCTGGGATTCGTTCTCTATAGGTAAACACACCGCGTGTTCAGTAATAAGTTATGTTAGTGCTAGGTGGTCGGGGGTGTGTTCACAGAAGCACTATATAAGCATTGTAACTGCGCAATAAAGTTTGAAGCTTGTTTGGCAATCATATTGATTTGTACGAGTCTTCCCCTGTGCCGCCCCGTCATAACTCCCACATAATATCAGCTGGCGGGGCATTATTGTAGGTGCTAGGTAAGGTGTAGTATGATGCTGCCTTGACAGCAATAGCCTTTTCAGAAAGACCTCAGGTCTTGAAAGACTCGAGAAACTGGTAAATTGACTGTAGCTGGTTTAAGTTTGAGTGAAAGCTATTTAAGAATTTAGGTCCATACAGGTTTAAGTACTGATAAAAGCATTGCATATGAGCCTAACATCTTCATCCCTCTGCCCACTGCTTGTCATCTTTTTCATGGATAGTATATGTATAGTCATGAAGTTTATGTTGTAAAGCCCATATTTGTTTTTTTTCCTTTTCTGTTTTTTTGAGATGAACAGTACTTTGTTCTTCTTTTTTTTAAGTGATGTTTATGGATGTTGAGCCATAGGGTAGATTGGAGTCTTCCCAAAAATTGCATAGGAAATACTGTTCCTGCCTGGTGAGCATCTGAGCTTACTCATACAGTAAGACCACCTGGCAGATATGTGCACTGCAGAGATGGGAGACTGCAGGAAGCAAACAACTAGGCTTCAGAGGCAATAGGAGGAACTCTTCAGGATCAAAATGGATGGGAAAGAGTTTGTTATTATTTAGTTACCAATGTCATGTTGAAAAACCTTGAATAGGAAGCTCTACCTGCAAGGGACACATAGGAACATGTAGGAATCTGACATTTCATACAGCAAATCTTGGACTTTAGGCAGAGTGCCCTCTGTAAGCCAAGCCTCTGGTCCTCCCAGGACACTGTCCATGTCTGCCTTCCTCTGTGTGGTTACAACTACTTCTTCCAGCACACTGTTTCTTCATCCTGGTTGTTGGAGTTCACTCAGAATCACAGAATCAGATGGGTTGGAAAGGACCTCTGAGATCATCAAGTCCAACCCTTAATCCACTTCCACTGTGGTTACCAGACCATGGCACTGAGTGCCACATTCAGTCTCTTATTAAAAATCTCCAGGGATGGAGAATCCACCACCTCCCAGGGCAGCCCATTCCAATGCCTGATCACCCTCTCTGTAAAGAATTTTTTCCTAATATCTAACCTAAACCTCCCCCAGCAGAGCTTAAGTCCATGCCCTCTTGTCTTACTGGTAGCTACTTGGGAGAAGAGACCAACCCCCCCCTGGTTCCAACCTCCTTTCAGGGAGTTGTAGAGAGTGATGAGGTCTCCCCTGAGCCTCCTCTTCTCCAGACTGAACACCCCCAGCTCCCTCAGCCCTTCCTCACAGGACTTGTGCTGGAGTCATCTGCTAACTGCTTGTAGAATCACTATTGTCATCCTGGTTGGGTGGTCTGTAACAGACTGCCACCAGGATATCAGCCTTGTTGGTCTTGCCCCTGATTTTGACCCACAAGCACTCAACCTTATTGTTACGGACTTCAAGTTCTACAGAGTCAAGAGACTCTAACATATAGAGCCACCCCTCCACCTCTGCTTCCTTTTCTGTCCCTTCTGAAGAGCTTGTAGCCATCCATGGCAGCACTCCAATCATGGGAGTCAACCTACCCCATTTCCTTGATGGTGACTACCTCATAGCTTTCCTTCTGCACAAGTTCAGTCCTCCTTTCCAGATTCAAGTGCCATGTGGTGGCTTTTGAGCTCACAAACAGAACTGGAAAGAGCTTGATGCTCCCTGTAGAATAGCTTTTTTGGTTGTCCTTGGAAAGCCACATGGATTTTTGAGCACTGAGTGTTCATGAAGCCTCTTTGAAGTTCTCTTGCTCTTTTTTTGTTCTTGCTCTTGTTTTTTTTTTGTTTCTGTTTGGGTTTTTTGTTTATTTGTTGTTGGGTTTTGTGGTTTTTTATTTGTTTGGGGTTTTTTGTTTGTTTGTTTGATTTTGTTTTTTTAACAGAGCTATCTCCTCCTTCAGCTCATTAATTTCACTAACAAGTACCTTATACCATAGTGATCTGCTGGTCTTTTAGTAACTGTAAGTCATAGTGTGTCACACATAGTGAGCAGTAGGCTGAGATTCCAAGATGAAATAACAGATTGCTTGTAAGACTGAGAGGTTTTACCAGTTTTCTAGTACTGAGTTGGAATATGTACTCCTTACTGGTAGTTGGGTTAGGATGCATCTGAACTCCATCACTGATAGATTCTTCTGGCTTACCAGATATCTGAGAGTTTTTATGTTTGGGGGTTTTTTTGCCAGCCCTGTGCACTAATCACCATCAAATTAATCCCTGTCAAGAGCACTAGCATAACACTAAGATGATGCTGTTGGTTTCAGAATATTCAGTGAAGCCAAATCTTGGACAAGAAATACAAAATATTGTCTAGAACTTGGGAACATGCTGTATTTTTAAATTAAAATTTTAAGGTTTTAGTAAATATTAGGAACAAGCTTTCCATTAAAATGAAACACTATAGTAAAATCTGGTCAAAATATGAGTTATTTTAACTCAATAAATTTTCACTATGAAGGTGTTTTGGCTTGTCTAACTTCACACCGGAGCCTTTTTTTTTCTGGAATAAATATGATGTATCCCAGATATATTTATTTTCCTACATTTATATTATATCCATGTGTTTTTCTGTATATACAGAAAGATGTTTCTGTTACATTTTTTCTCTATATATTTATATCTGAATTTTTAAATAATTAATATAGATAAATATATAGATTTTACTCTGTATTTATATGTGTGTCTAGCTCTATCTAGATACAGATAGCCATAAATATATGTATCCAATATATCAATTTGTATATGCACCTAATACATATCTACTACATATCTAATGATATCTAGTTTTTATTTAGATATGTCTGCATTTATGTATCAAAATGTCATCTCTATAAGTATATATGTGTTGTCTTTATGTTTATCTACATAGTTAAATATATTCTCTCTTTATATAGAGAGTTTGTTATGTATAAATATATATTTATATAAAAATCTGCGTCCTCCTTTAGAGAGACTATTGTTTTAGCTTGGTTTGTGATAATGAAAGCAGTCAAGATCAACCATGAAAGGTACAGCTTCTTATGCTGTGATGTCACAGATAGGACCATTCTGTAACCTACTCAGTAAAGGTGTGGTTAGATTTTCTAGCACATAACTCCCCCAAGCTGAATGATATACTGAAGATGCAAGAAAATGTTTACTATTCTTTTTCTTAGGGCAATTACTCCTCATTCTTGTTCCTTCTGAAAATTTGGGTGTAGTTGCATAGCACTTTTCTCCTTTTTTAGCACTGACAGATCAGGTTCTTTCTTGTTTCTTAGATTCTTAGAGAAGAACACTGGAAGGATAAAACAATGTGAAAATCAATGAGTCACAACTATAGTTTAAACATAATTCACCATGACTCATTCATGAAAAACTTTTGCAGAGTTTCATGTGACAAAACAATAACCATAAATGCGATCATCATCGCCTACTTAATCCTCTCTTTACAGCTATGCAATTCAGTGATTCAAATGGTTTTGGAGACTCTTAGAAGATATTAATCAGCACAGAACTGTCAGTGGCAAAAGAACTCAAGGACTTAGCAGCTGCAGGGTTGTACTGTTCTATTGGTATGGCACTAAAATCTTCCACTGGTACACAGGGGAAAAAAATCAAGGGCTGTTCCTGTTTTAACTTGCATCAAAAGTGTGCCGCTGTTAGCCTGGTGGATCAGGTGAACTTTGGTAGAAATTATTTAATTCAGTTGCATCTGTGGTTAGCTAGGACACTTCATACAGTTTCTTCAATTGGAATTTTCCCAGAAGCCCCTTCAGACACCAGACTGTCACTGGTCCCAGCCACCCTTCAAATTACCACCATGTTACCCAGACCCCATCCCACTCCTTAAGCAAGAAGGTTGCAAGACCAAGTGGTGGGACTTCCACAGCAAGAGCAGCCTAATCCAGGCCTAATGTCAAGACCTGCCTGTGTGCTTCCAGAGGATACCAGACCTTCTGTGGTCTCATTCAGTATTTCAGCCAGGACTTTCATCTTATTCCAGATACTTCTTTGCCCTGGCATGTGTTCTGTGAGTCTGCCTGCAAGGACATGCTGGCTTCAGTGATGCCTGCCGAATAGGTAGAGTGGTTCCTTTGTTGTAAGGCCTTGATTTGGTGCTTCATGTTCTTGGTGCTTCTTGCACGAACTAGCTTAAAACGCAAAGGAGAAACAAAAAAAAAAACAGGTATTCAGTACAGGGACTGTTGCAAGGAGTGGAAATACTGAGATTTACCCTTTACATGAACAAATTTTTTAATTAGTGATTTCACTAAATTAAGGGAAATCAGCAAATTACTGTATCAGAAGCCTTTAAGTAAAAAGGAATGTATGCAAGAAAATAAAATATATGTCAAAATTCACTATTCCAGAGCAAGCCAACATAAAGAAGGGGTTGTGCAACTGTGAAGTGGATTAATTTATTTCTTCAGAGAGAAGACAAAGAGTTTATCAGGCATTCTACCACAAATCCAAAAATGTTTGACACTGTACAGAGCCTTCTCAGAGCCTGTTACAAGTGCTGCCCTTGTAAGGGAAATTTGCATATTGTGGTTTAGATCAACAATCTGATCTATTCCATCACTCACCCAAATATATTCCAATGTATTAAATGTTACATAGCTTAGCATGTTCCTCATCCTCTGTCCCATGAAGATCTTCATTAATTACAGGAAGTAGCCTTCCCAGAAAGAGGGTTTTTTAATAAGGCTGAATGACAAAATAAATCTATCTTTAAAGGGGTTTTATAACAGGTTTCATCTGACCTTCTTCAGAAGGGTTTTGACTTTGTGTCTTGAACCTAAAAAAAAAATGAGGCTTTATACTTGAATGAATAAAACATGTTGCTAAATTGTATAGTGAGGTCTGGCATAGGTGCCCTTGGTCGAGGGCTATCATTTTGCTCTGGTGGTATTGCATCTTTCATATTCCAATTCAATGTAGAATTTCTTTTGAAATACTCTATGAACTTTTACAGTGCATTGGGTTTGCTATTTGACTAGCACCAGAGTTGTCTAGTGAGGGCTGAAGTTGAAGAAAATAAGTAACAAAATGACAGATGTCCTTTCAAACAAAGGACTCTGGAGTAGCACAAAAGCCATTTTATTATTTTAAATGGTCTATTTGTAGGCAGGGGAGAAAAATTAGTAATAAAATGTAAATCAGATTGAGAGTATAAATTCCAATGGCTTGATTTAAATAGTGTGTGCTCTGTACTGATGTGAAATTGTTTTACGGTTGTAAAAGGCAAACAACAGGCAAAGGAGAACAATTTAAGAGCATGAACCTATAAAGCAGCAGTTTCACTGACTCCTGAGGAAGTAAGTAGAATGTGGAATCACACGGAGGAAATAAGAAAGTTCAGGAATTATCTGTAGAACCTATAACTAATTATCTTTTTAATAAAAAAACTTAAATCATTGGGCTGCGTTATTAAGTATACAGTGTTCTTTGTGACATTATTTATTCTGCTGTCTTGATGTACAATCAGTCATTAGCAGGGGACAAATGTATTAAGCAAAGGAGTCTTAATATTTTAATATTTAGTTGTTAAAATTTATTCTATCCCCTAAACTAATCTTCAATCATCAGAATATAAAACAACGCAGACTAACACTGAGTCATTGACCTAAAGAGATCCTAAGGTGGTCTCTAGTGCTTCCATGCCCAATACTAACACTAATTTATAATTATATCTTGATATCTGTGAAGTATCTAGTCCAGTCCATTTAGTATTTAGTATGAAGTCCAGTGCAGAGTCACAGAGATGATCAAGTGAGTGACCTGCCTTATGAGGAAAAGCTGAGGGACCTGTGCCTCTTTATCTTAAGGAGTCTAAGGGGCAACCTCATTAAAGTTTATAAACAACTATAGGGTGAGAGTCAGGAGAGCCAGGCTACTCTGAGTGATGACCAGTGACAGGACAAGGAGTAACAGGTGCAAGATGGAGCATAGAAGGTTCCATGTAAACATCAGAAAAACCTTTTTCACTGTGAGGGTGACAGAGCACTGGCACAGGCTGCCCAGGGGGGCTGTGGAGTCTCCTCCTCTGGGGACATTCAAAACCCACCTGGATGTGTTCCTATGTGACCTCCTGTGGGTGACCCTGCTCTGGCAGGAGGTGGGACTAGATGATCTTTCAAGGTCCCTTCCAACCCCCAATTTTCTGTTAATTCTGTGTCACCATGAACTGATTGCTTCCTTTCTTCTGATACATAAAAAAAGGCTAAATAAGTCTTATGTAAGTTTTCAGTAGCCTGAAGTATTTAATCTAAAGAAGAAAGCAAACTTTGATACAGTTTCTGCATGTCATGGATTACTCTTCCTGCTTTTCTCTTGTTTTCCAAAGTTGGTCTGTTGCTCTGAAAATCACAGCTCAACTCTTAGTGTTGCTTACTGGAGCACAGTTAACTTGTGTGTATTTCAGATCAGTAATTCTTATTATAGTATTAGCCCTTCAACAAATTTATTTTTATAAATATGATAAAAGAGAAAGTGCAAATATATTGATACTAGACTTACACCATTATGTTTCTCCAACGTAGAAGGATAACATAAATGCACAGGGTATGCTGAAAAATGTGTGAAACAATAATGTACAAAATTTTAATTTCAAAAGAAAGATATTGAAAATGTACTTTGGGGCCTGGTTTGTTGGGATTTTTTTAAGGAAAATGGCGATGATGATGAAGTCCTTATTATGTCATCTTTTTTGCATTTTCAATACTGTAGCTATGAAAGCTTTTACAGAGCCCATGTCACAGCCACAAGCATAGGTCACGCATGCTCTCTGCAACTGAAGTTATCCTATAACTACTAGACATCTTAAACATGCAGACCATGTCAGTTGTTGATAAAATTTAAATTTCTCTAAGTCTTTTTAAATTTCCTCTGGTTTATTTGGGTTGCTTCAGCCTCATCAGTATTGAGTGTCAGACTAGTGGAGACAATTCATTCTTCACAGGAAAAACAAAGATTTGTCTGGCAAAGATTTCCTGAATGAAAAAGAAAATGAGCATAAGGTTTTGTGAGGTAGGCTAGGTTAATTAGTGTCTCTGAAAATAAGACTTAGTGGATATTCAGTTAGAATATAGAATGGTTTTAAAGACAGTTCTGTTTATATGATTTGATTAACTCCAAGTTTTTTTATGAACTATTTTATTGGTATAAAAAACTTCTACTAGTAAAAAGAAAATACTTTCTGAGGACATAATTAATTTGTCTTGATCAATTCAGTAATTTAAATTAAAACAGACCACACGCATCACACTTGAGTGATTTGCTAAGATACCAGCTGAACTGATTAATAGTGTTCTGTATTGAATGTCAGCTTTCTTCCTAAAAAAAAAAAAAAAAAAAAAAAAAAAAAAAAAAAAAAAAAATCCTTTAGATGCAGCCCACAGTAAGAAGAATAGAAGGCTTCAGCTGTTTTAATTTCAGCCATAAGGCAAATCTGAAACAGTGTAATCAGTTTGTCCTTGTTTCCTTCCAGCATAGTTCAGGATGCTTTATGACAAGCATATAATCCTCTGAGAAAATCAGTATTGTGAAGTTCTCTTCTAGATCTATTTTAAATAGATTAAACTTTTTACTTTGTTATTTATGTCACGAAACTGAAAATACAAACACACAGAAATTGTCAAAAAAGTTTAATATTCTGTTCCCTTCGTAGAGTCTGTGTTGACTTTGCTTTGGTTTATGCAGCTGTAGCATGCTCAGGTTGTCATGCAGCTTTTCCTGAGGGAAAAATGAAATCCTGAAAAAGTTATTTAAAGAATTACAGCTTGCTGGTCCATATAAGGCTTTGGACTTTGTATATTACTCCTGTTGTATATTAATATTGTACATTACAACTCGCATTGGGTTGCCTTCTCCATTTGAGAACAGACTGCTGTGTGTTTTTTTCACTCGTGATTTTATCTGTCAAGTAAAGCACTAGGTATGTGTGATCTTAGTAAATAGGAGGAAAAAAAATAAACTGGCGAAGCTCTTAACAAGAGAAGGCACTCTTAATTCTATTAATGGCACAATAAGCTGTGAGTTTTCAGGTTTCCAGGAAAATAGTTTTGTCTCGCAGTTTATTCTGATTCCCCTGCAGAATGAAACCTAAAATGAGAAATACTCAGTTCTGCCCCGCCCTGCCCCCCCCCCC
>JAAWXA010000012.1:2624203-2700124 GCA_038090715.1 Florisuga fusca
GCCCCCCCCCCCATCTGCTGCTTGTTAACAACTGAGAAACATGAAACACCACAAAATGTTCACAATTCAAAAGGTATCTGAATATATCAGGCAAACTCGGGGCTTGCTAGACAATTTAGCTGTATATTAGAAACAATAATATCAGAAGTAAACCATAGAATAATCCTCAAAAGCACATTAGATGAAGAACAAAGACTGAACAGTCATTCATCAAAAACTGCATATCAACAAATGTTTGAGACACTTAATAATTCATCTAGCTTGTAATGCATTTTGTTTCTTCTGGTCTGAGACCATTTTGGCCAGCTATGAATTTGTGTTGCGATTCCCTTGTTTTCCAAAATGATCATAAGATAAGTGCCTGTAGTTTTGGTTTGCTTTTAGAGCAAAGATGAGTGTCGTTACATGTCTAAGCATTTTCCTAGTTATAGGAATTACCTTGCATTGTTGAGAGATCAGTCTTTCTCATCTGCTTGAATCTGCTTAGGTTATTGTTTTCATTTAGGGGGTTTTGTGTGGGGTTTTTGTTTGTTTTTAATATATCCATCCAGTTTTCTGTAGCAGCTAATGACAACCTGAGCAAATAATCATTTGCCTGATGCTTGTGACTGCCCGGTTTCCAATGGTCTGTAACAGCTGCAGTGAACAAGCAGTTGGTTATCTTTTTACCGGGTACTTCTGCCTATAAGGGCAAGGAGCTCCTGCATCCCAAGTGGTGCTCAGTACCATCGGATGATAGTGATAGCAGTGGAACAAACTACAGGTGCCTGGAAACTTAACTGCTGTTCGTGATGGTTGCTAAAACTCAAGTGAACAGGAAGATCTGATATCTAAACTAGGGAGAAGGATCAAAAATAGGACACAGCTGTGAAGATATGTGCAGACAAATCTTTTATATTACAATTACATGTGATAGGAAAAGTATATATTTCTTCATACTTATCAATTTCCTTTATTTTGTAAAACAATATAAAATAAAAAGTATAATAAAATATATTTTTATTCATGGGTATAGTGAGCAGATGCAATTATTGCAATTCACTACTATAAAAAGGAAATACATTTCTTAAACTAATAAGTTCATTCATTCAAAGAGGAGACTACCATACAGACTAGGTGATCTTCTAACTGAATTAAATATTCAATAACTGATTAGCAAATGCTCAGTTTCCAGTTGGCAAAAAAGCCACAGCCTAAATGATAGCACAGGCATTATGCTGTGGGGCGAGAACAACTGAACTTGGAGATGGAGGCAAGGAAGCAAAGTACACTTTGGTAAAAATGTCTGATCTGTGTAATTTGCTTCCTTAAGTGTCTCAGTGAGTCTTGTCTGGCTGTGAGGAATATTGCTGTAAATGTAATATTTCTTCTTTGTAAAGCTACCCTGTCGTCTTGATCTCAGAGTCCTCCATGTAGAATTCTGGATATAGAAGGCACATGGAAAAATATGGAGGTACTGTCAGGGATTAATTCTGCTCAGATGAGCTGGGGCTATGTAAGGAGTAACTGAGTAACAAACATTTTAGGGTTTGCTTGGTTTCTGTTTTTGTTGCAAACAAAGGTAGGAACTGTAATGAGTCAGGAAACCTGAAATGTAGGCTAGGAGCTGCTAAACAAGTTTGTGCTTTGTCTTTTAAGTGCTCTCATGAGATTTTCTTTCCGGAGGAAAACAGTCAGACCTGTGGCTTCTTACTTTAGTTTACATTATGTGACAGTAGAAGCAGTTATGTCCAGAGTTAAGTATTCACAATTGCAATTTTACTTTATATTTCTAGCTAAATTATTTAATGTACTATTTAAAATAGTTGGGTTTGTTTTGTTTTGGTTTCTTTCAAAGGATTCCAGTTCTTTTGTCTCCTGTTCCTTGAATTAATTCTTTTTATCAGGTCCCCAGGTGGACTATGGAAGGCAGTAAAAATGCCTCTTAGCAATACATTGTTGCCAAAGTAATATTTTTGTTTTCTGATGTCCTGTCATCTTTCGCTTTTTGGGTAGAATAGATATGAACTTTGCAATGCCAGTTTACTTTATTTTAGTGTATTTATATACTTTCACACATAGCTGGGGAGAGTTCAGATTTCTATACATCTGTTAAAGCTAAGGTTATATATGTCTCTTCCCCTGTGTCACTGATTCAAATTCAGTTCACAGAGATAGTGACTAGTTGCCAACTATGATATCAGCAGATTCTTTTAACTGGAACAATTGTAATATAAAATTTTTGACCACTACTTGACTCAGCAGACTGAGACTTGACCATGAGTGAAAGTGAATTTAAGTTTCCATCCATTAGTTTGTCCCCTGGTACCAAGGTTGCATTACTATTTTATGGAGACCCAGTTTCAGACTCTTGATGTTAATAACACTGAAATTCACTTTAATGTGAGTATTTTCAGATAAAAATTCATTGCTGAAATACTTGTTGCCTTCAGGCCTGTCATCTGCAAAATGGTTGCTAGATTATTGCTGTAGTACAGTGGACTGTTAAAGTTGAAGAGGTGAAGTAAGTCACAAAAAGAAACCACACACTTCTAAGAGAAGTTCATAGCACTACAAACTGACTACATGCTATGTTCATGCTTAATGCTTACCACCTTAAAAAATGCCAGAAATAGTCTGGACAGCAACAAGAAGCACTTTTAATTGTGAAAACTGCTGTACCATTAAATCACTAACTCATGGCTGAGTTTAACAATTTTATCACCTTATTGCATGTTTCCAAACTTATTTTCTGTTTATTATCCCCACCATTCTAACAATAGTTGAAAAATTTAGACCCCTTGTTTTTCTTTGTCATTTTCCCCATGTGATGTTTGGTCAAGCTCAATTAGGTAAACCTTGTCTAACCATTAAAGCAAATACAGTTACTTCATTCTGATGTATGTGGAATGGGAGGAAAGCCATGTTTGTGGTCTCTGAAAGGTATATGACTTCTATGATTTAAAGTGTGAGTCAACAGGGTAGATGCCACCTGTTCTAGCCTCCTGGAAACTAAGCACTGCTAATGAAGAAAACAAGTTCTAGACAGTATCATGGTAGTGTACTTTAATCCATCACCTGGCTTTCTCTAGGTGCAATAGACTGAATTATGCAAACTTGGTACCATTTGCTCTGTATTTTTGGTTTGGCATTATTTCCAACATCTCTGATACTCTAGGAAAATCCTTACATTTCTACTCATGCTCTCCCTATCAGCTACATTTAACTTGCTTTGACACACAGCATTCTCAAGTACCCAGAGTGCTTTCTCCAGGAGTGTTCTATGTATTAAATGTTTACTGAACACTTTCTTAACCTGTCTCCTTTGTGGGCATAATGACATTTAAAACCAGTTATGTTTTCACTCATTTTTCTTGCCTCATGTGCTCTGAGAAACTGATCCTCCTGGTCCAGTTTGTTCTCAGTTGCACAAATTAATTTCACAAATTCCTGCTCATGATTAATTTTTGGCTCCTGATGCCCAGACTACTCTTCTCTTCTATCTTGAGGCAAATTAAGACTTTTTTATTACTTACCATGGTTGTGAGTTTTCACTGATTCGCTATACAGTGTGCTAATAGCACTATTAGGTATGGTGCAGAAATTCCTACACTGTTTCTCTTGTTATCTGTACCTGGGGCAAAGCTATAAAGCTGAGGCATTTTTATTATGGGTTGCAGGTCCTCTAAGAAAATCAAACTCTTGTTGGAGTATTTGTCTTCCTCCTTGTACCTCTATTGTGCCACTGGTTTTAAGTAGTACTATATTCTATCTTTAGACACTGTATTTTGTTTCCTAGACAGAAGACTTATGGATTACTACAAGCTTGGATGACTTGTTTTCAAAAATGCTGTGATACAGTAAAGATTGCTAACCCTCTTTAAGGCTGATTTTTCTAAATGTCCAATTTCAAGTGTCTGTGGAACAATTCAGGGTTCAAATTACGTTTCACATTTTAGGTTCTATGACTTTGATAAAATGAAATATCTAAATACAAAATGTGGCTAAAATAGCATTCTCATACTAAATGAAAGATCAAGTTCTGGCTTTTTCTTTCTCTTTTCCATTATAATTACAGATTTGTACCAAGAGGATGAAGAAATATATCAACAGAATAAATGCAAAGGAAATTAACTTTGTCCTGAACCAAGTTGTTCTGACTGTTGGAATTAACTAGATTTCCTGGTGTTGGGTGCTAAATTCCAAATGTTATTGCAGCACATTAAATGGCCAGACATTAGAATGAAATTGTCTTCTGTGACTTTTGAAAAGGCCCAGTTTCTACTGCTGGAAAACTTGTAAGAACCTATGGGGATTGCTTCAGGATGGAGTTACCTTCAGGAGGCTCTGATTCTAGAGATGCTACTTGCTGTTTGTGTAAAACCTCTCAGACAACCTCTGCAGCTGTTGACATTCTAATTCTGTCATAAAACTATTAGTAGGAGCAAAACAGGATTCTTCCTTCCCTCTTGTTTCTTACTGAAGATTATTTATACTAATTTTTTCTGGGCTTGTGAGCAGCAGAAGTAAGAACAAATCCTTTTGCTGTACTCATGTTCTCAAAGAGTGGAACTGGGATGGAAGGTTGAGGGAAGGAGGGGGTGGGGTTGTTTAGGGTTTTTTTTCTGGGAGCAGTGACTGCTGAAGGGACAAGTTACTTGTCTCTCTGTCACAGCAGGAGCAGCTTGCAGCAAGTTTGGCTGCCAGTTTTCTCACATAGTCACTGGAGTTGTTAGCATTTTGTTACCTGTCATGGTCCAAACAGCCTTAACCTGGCTCCAGGCATGTGCTGCCTTCATAGAGAAGTACTCATATGCTTTTTTGTTATCACTTTGTTAGGACAGCCCTCAAGTTGTTGGTTTTAGCTGCAGCCCCAGCCAACCATGTTTTCTGTGGCTGCCTCCCTGAAGACCATAGTAGGTGACTTCTCTGCCAGCCCCAGGCTGTACTCATCACACTTATAACTGTTATAAGCTGGAATATTCCCCAGCTTTCTTCCACAGAATTGAATTTATTCCCAAATGGTTTTGTTTTGCAGTTTTTAAAATATTAATGTGCATATGATCTTTATAAAACTTGCCTCTTATATCTAAGACTTGATGTTTTTATCTTGAAGGTTGTCTACAAACAAAAGACTGAATCTTACATAGAGCATATTATAGGCAGCATCACTCTCTGCTTGTCCTCCTTCTTACTTTTATCATAAATATTTGTTGCTGTCAGACATGAAATATTGAACTAGATGGATCTTCCGTATGACCTTGTGTTGCTGTACAAAATGTTAGGAATGCAAAAAGGAACACCATGTTCAATTATCAAACATAAAACACTGAACTCTTTGTAAAATGGATGAAATATAATTGATATGCTTCAATAGGGTGTGCAGTCAGATTAGATGTTCTAGTTAAATCTCAGCTTCCAAACATGGAAAATTACTCTAGAAAGTAATAGTTATGGACGCAGTATTTTTAGTTCACCAAATGGAACAAATAGACAACTGCAATCTTGAGTTTTATTCTACTGTCCTATTAAAGGGATCATCTAACACATTGTGAAACCAGATTTTTAAACTCTTATTTCTTTTTCATTAGTTTGTTATGAAAGACTGCAATGTAACCTAAAAAAAAAATATATAAAATTGGCAGATTCAGATAAAGTAAACATAAGGCAAATGGACATGTAAATACTTAATTCTCATCAGTGTAGATGTGTTTCCTTCCTTAATTCTAGATGTTGCACATATAGCTCACATTTTCTACTACCTATATATTAGAGAATTTATATTAGGTGATCAGTTAGCCTGCATGAGCACTAGGAAAATATAAAAACTTTTAAATAAATTATCCATAAATGAAGTCCATAAAGGGTACAGTTCATATGACAGTTAATAAATGCTTAAGTAGTCAGTACTAACATATACACATTTTAAGATGCTCACAAATACAATGTTAACTGTGCAGATTGACTTGAAATTATTGACCCCAATAGAGGGCAGGTTCAGCTGTGTCTTTTAATTCCTTGGTTTCTTACAGTAAAAGTCTTGTTTCAAATAATACCACTTTTCTGATACTTACTTGGTGTCTCCAATTAAATGACAGAAATACAAAATCCTCTAAAAAAATCTTGAATTAAACTGCAAATTATCATCTGGACTTGTCTGGTTTCTTATACCACTGTGACAGGAGTCTATATGGCAGGGCTGTCACTCCTATCCTATGAAATATATAAAATCAATAGCTGTGGTAGAGGTGAAAATGCTTCCTACCAGCTCACCAGGCAAGTGGAACTAGTTTAAGACTATCTGCATTTACCATGTATTTTTCTGTGTGGGTGAAAAATGATAGTAGCTGCTTCAGTAAATAATGACTGTAAAGCATCTTTGCAGATACTTCTGCAAAGTAGCAACCACCGTTTGCAAAGTAGAACTAGGGAGTTTGAACACAGGACTGTGAATCACTTCTTTCCCTCACTTTTCTTCCATGTAACTCATCAAGTGTGTGGGTTTACCTTGAGGAGTTTTTTCCACACTTTTTCTTAACTAATAAAAGTAGTTTTACTAACTTTATAGAAAAGAGGGTTTGAAACTGTTTAAAACAGACTGACAATAAACAACCTTCTTCCTAAGTTCACAACAAACCACCCTGTTGTCTGTTGCCATACTCTAGTCTAGGTCTTTTTTCTGGAATGAAATTGCATGAATTATTACAGCGTCACTTTACCATGATGAGAATACTTTTAAGTGAAGGATGCTAGCTATTAAAATGGTGACAACATTTGTTGTAGCTGAGTATTGTTTCCATTTGATTTTTATTGAATAAAATTAAATAGTATTGCCACAAAAAGGTATAGAGAGTCAAGAAAACAAGTGGAAAAGAGTAGCTGCAGGTATCCCAAAGTGCCGCATTCTGCAATGGAAGGGCATTTCATGCCACAAAGCAACTTTGCTTGTCCTGGACTTTTTTTTCTAGGTACCAATTCTTCATTCTTCTGTTTCTGGTAAATGTTGATTTCTGCTAGCAGTTGAAGTGCAAACTCACATGTTTCTGTGAATAGCAGCCACACTCATTCTCCTTCCTGTTGCATTCACTTCCCTCCCTTAACTTGGTGTTAAGCACTTGCTCGAGCTATGTAGCTTGGAACAAACAAAGTATCTTGCCAATAACAGATGGTGGTGAATGGGAATATGAAATTAATTTCACTGAATCATTTGTTCATTAGTTAAAGTTTGTATAGATATAATTATTTTTGAGTCAAGCATATCCCTGGGGAATCTAATTTTTGCTATGCATATTTTTCACTACATACTCCTGTGTCCCTGTTAAAAACAAGAAAAAATACACTAGAGAAGACAACATTCAAGTCTATATGATGGCATTTTTAGATGGATCATAGGAATTTCTCCATGATATACACACAATTAATTCATTTTCTGTATCAGAAGAGACACTAGAGACATTGATCATCGTTGGTGATGTTAGTGAAGTCCGCAAGAGTCAAAATATAGCAGAGTCATACTGCTGTTTTGCATGAGCAGTGAGCATTTCAGCCTCTGAAGCAACGAAGTTAAGCTTTATTCACATCTTCAGTGTATCAAGAATAAAAGGTCCACTCTGTGTCACTGCTTTGTAACTTTAAAAAAGCAAAAACATCAATACTGTATGGTTACCAAAAATAGCTGATTCCCACATCTGCTGCAGACAAGCTGGAGTAGAGCTGTGTGCATCCTGCCAGCTCCAGTTTTATTTGAATAATAGTACCCACAGTATCTGAGCAACTCCCAAAATAGCAAATCAGTAAGCAGATAGGAAAATATAATATCAAGGTAGTAATTTCTACAAGTACAGCCAAATGCTACTAATACCCATGTTTTTCCTTCCTATTTCAATTAAATCTAAAGATTTTGGGAAGCATCATTTTTACATTCTTCCTTCCCCCTTGTCGTGATCCAAGTTATTATTTTAATATTTTGTTTATGAGGAAATCTCAGCCTCTGCTTCAGAGACGACGCACAGAATTGCAGGCTAACACGTGTTGAAACTTAAACAGGCAGCAAAGATTTATTCTTAAGAAAAAGCAACAAGTTATCACCGTTAGTACAGAGTAAATATGATTGTTGAGGAAAGAAAGAAAGTAACAATGTATAATTTAAAATTGTTTCACCGTTCCCAGGCTACTGCCTTCTGGCTTCGGTCTGGCCGCTTTTCCCTCAGGGCAGGTCGCTCTTCAGGCTCTCTGACTTCCATGATTTCGGTCCGAGGCTACTGCGAAGTCCTTCGGGCCCGCTGGTTCATGCGTGGCTTTCTCCGTGGTGTGGGCTGGCAGGCTGGAAGGCAGGCTCCAGGCAGGCTTCTCACAGGCTTCTAGCAGGCTCCTTTTCAGGGGTATTTTTATAATGAAAAAGGGGAGCGAGCCCCCCCTTTTTTGCTCCCTCATGTGAGTTACTGGTAAACCGTTTTTTTTCCGGAGGAGCATTCTTCCGAGACAAGTTATCAGTCGATTTAGATATGTTAATTTTCTATTGTCTAGCCCAAAATTCCAGGCGCCAGGAAACTGGTTTTACCTGTTTACCGTCTTTGGATATGTAAATGTGTTTGATAGGTAAATTTACGGAAGAAACTTACTCAAGAATCAATTATTTTTTAAAGGGTTCACATCACCCCTGCCCCCTTTTTTTCCCTTATCTCTTCCATTTTGTACTGTTTTAAATTAGCAAAGTCAGAAAAAGGATATTAATTTTGCATATAGGTTGTGAGATTAGTAGGGGCTTGCTTTTCAGTTTTTCAAATTATATGTTTCAGTGCTTTAATTTTTGGTATAAGCTGTCTCTTACTGTCAAAAACAGTCCTCTAGACAAAGAAATTTCTGGAACAAATCATTATACTAATGGATATCATCGTTGTGGCAATTGTCTCCTTTTCTTATGGACCGTTTCCATGAGAAACCTTGGAAATTTGGAAGGGACTTCTAAGGAGCATTCTGTAACATTTTATATGAGGAAATAGGGTTGTGAGCCACTGAAGTGCTGTCATAAACAATCATAATATGCTTTGCTGTGTTTTGTAGTGCATGTTGGTACACACTGTGATGCATCTAATCTCAGTGTCTGTGTCTCCATGGGGATCTTGTGGGATGTGTACACGTGGCAGCCAGCGGGAATGTCCACTTTAACATCCATTTTGTCTTGTGCTTTCTGTACTGTTATTCACTGTTCTGTACTTTTGCATGACACATGATAAATCAAATTTTCAGGATGATTTTCTGTGGCATAAAGCCACCTTTAAATTCTCAGTGCCTTTTTATGCATTCAGAGTGGAGCAAATTGCACTGGAGAGCAAGCACTGATCCTGCCCACTGTCTTTACTTCTGTAATGAATTAAATTCGTCAGCTGTTTCTTCAGGTAACTCTTGTGCTATACAGAATTTCAGACCATGTGATTTTGCATGGAACAACAAATAAAGATAAGGTTTTAAGAAGGATGTGTACAACAGTTTTCTGGAATTTATCCTTTTCAGCAAAGTTCCCCATTCATACTACACCTGCTTCGTAATTTCCAAGAGCTGCTCTTTTCTCCTTCATGTAAATGAATAGCAGGAGGAAACTATATGGGTTTAGAAAATGACCTAATAAGTTTAGAATGTCTTAATTAAATCACATCTTATAAAATCTTGTTTTATGGAGACATGATTTAAAATTTTTAAAAATTCTTATGCATATCTGCAAATAAAAGTGTTTGCTAATAGATCAGCTACATACTCACTATATTTAGGTGTTTTCTTCTCAGCCTGTGTCTTCTAACAGTACACACTTGTACTGCTTGGGATTTTTGTTAGTAATTTCTTGGGGAAAATTGGTAATAGGTCCCAACATTTGTATCTTTATTTGTAATATATTATCCTTACATGTTAGAATGATTTAGAGGCTAAGCCAGTTATTTGTAGAACCATACTGTTATTATGAAAAAGCTCTAGCTCATCAAAGCGCAGTAAAGTCATAGTAAGCTGACAGCCACTGCTCTGCAGGAGAAGAAAAATAGATGCAGAGATCACTTGGATCTTGAGTCACAATCACTAGCAACTTGGCATAGCAGTATTTCACCATTGCTCAAAGGTATAAAAATTATGAAAAAAAAAGTTAGTCAGGTAGATAGTTATCAGAAAAGTGTTTTTTATCAGACTTTTGTCAGTAATTCTATCATGATGTTGATGTCAAATCTCTAGTTCTTGTCAATGCTATCTGAATATTCACATTGCTGTTACTGGAACCTCACTGTTGTCAAGCCCTTTGTCTGGATAAAGGGCTAGAACAATTCACATGTACCCTGCACTGTATGATGTCTGATCCATACAGGTTTTGCTGAACTTGTTCCTCAGAAATGTTGCATGTAGGTTAATAGTGGTTCCTTGTTTGTCATCAGTATGTCACCAGATGTGAACAGTTTGAGAGAACAGAGAACTATTAGACAAGAGTCTGGGCATCTCTTTTAAATTTTCATGCAGAGCAATATCTAAAAATAAAATCTTCATTTAAAAATGTGAAAGATTCTCACTTTAATGCTGGTGTGAAGAGCAATAAGTCTTGAAATTCTATCACATCCCATGTAGTCTGGATTTTGGGTAACACAAATGTTTTCTGGAATGCCTAATTGGGTCTTGTACTTAAACTTAAGACACAGGTTGTAATTCCACACTAAGAGTCACATTTTTTCAAAAGGACAGCATGCAAGCCATCTTCTAAATGACAAACTCATCTTAATCTTGTTAGTCATTACTAGCTTAAAATTCTCAGGTTATGATTACAACTAAATGGTAGTTTGAGCAGCTCACTAATGACAAGATGATTTTGTACTGAACTAATGGTGGATTCTTAGTGACCTTTAATTGAATGACAAAAAAAAGTTTACTTAAAGTTACCTTAGCCTATTCATTGGGACATCTTCCCTCACATCTAAGGTACTACTGAACCTCATGGTTGCCACACTAGGCATCAGATGATGTGCTGATGGATCTTAATTAGCCTGTGTCCTTTTCCTGTGCTGTGCTGAAATGCATAATAATAAATTGTTTAAGGACACTACCTGATCTGGTAGCGTACACTCATCTTAGCTGAGAAGTATTCCCTTAGAAGTCTTCTCTTGTGACAAAGAACTGCCTTTGTCTGAGCAGTTCTGCACAGAAAAAAGAACCTGGCTCATTAAAATGTATTTTGTCATCTGTATGTATATGCTGTATTTCCAGGACCTGAAAATACAAGGAATTATTCAGAACTGTCAGTAGGGGGAATGAATGGATGATTTAATTGGTCTCTTCTGTGTCTAATCCTTAATATTTCATGAATACACATGAAAATATAAATTAAGAAGTAGGCAAAAATGTATTTTGCACTCATCTTTCATTAGTTTGACACTTTTCAGTCAAGGGCAGAGAAATTTCATAATTATGGCAACTGAAGAACAGATTTATTGACCAAGATTATTTGGGAACGGTGAAGGAAAGAAAATATTAAATTAGTCCTTTACCGTTTTTCCCCACCTCTGCTTTTTTCTCCTTAAGACCTTTACTCTGTACTCACTCTATTTTTGAGATACCATTTTGAAGAACAATAAGGTTTTTTCACAGAAAAAAAAAAAAAAAGTGCAAAAAATATTCTTTTACACTGTGAGACAGAGGCTTAGGAAGACTGTAATTGCTATGCAGTTTTCCTGTGTTAGTGTAATTTTCTTATTCTTAAGGGGATCACTGACAAGTCTGAGAAGAACAGATACCCATGTATTATGCTTAGTAAACTGGCATTAACTATCTGATGTAGTCATCAAACTTTCAGATTTTTAAGTGCATATTAAGTTTTTAATATTTCCCAATGAATAAAGCAGGCAGTTTTAGACTTGTTGTGAAAGTAGTCGCTTTTTTGTCTTAGTGGTAGTATCCCCACAGAATTTATAGAATTTATACATCGGCAGCTCCTGGAAAGGCATTCTGCTTGGTACAAGGAGTCTGAAAGAACTATCATTCACTTTTAAAATTATTGAGAAGATACAATTTCCTTATTCCTGACTAACCACTTCTTGGTGGTTAGTACTGAATGCTTTTATATTGGTTTTTTTAGTCTGCTTTATTTGTGTATGTGTCTGATGACAAGTCAGGATTGACTATCTTTCTATAATTATTTTCCTTCATAGGAAAAAAAAACAACCAGGTTCCATGGATCTTATTTTCTGTTCTCTTGATACTTGCTTAGAATACAAATGAATTCATATTTGAAACTGGATGCATGTCCATTATATCTATCTTTATCATATTCAGCTACTTTTGATCCTACCATACCTTCTTTGTATTATTTCTATATGGAAGATGGAGTCATCTTGGACATCAATTTCCTTTTTCTGACAGCACTGCAGAGAATGCAGCCGACGTGCTTAATACATAATTTACTTTTCAATGTCATATCCCCAGCAGTATGATCTCTCTCTGCATCGTGCTGGGAGTTACACATTCTTCAAAAAAGGAAGCCACAGCACACAGTGTGTGACGCTGTCATTTCTATCCAAAAGGAAATCATCACGGCAACTATGACCAAAGTTTTAATGTCTAAGGGCTGTGTAAGGCACCATGTAGAAAGAATGTATTAAATTGGCAGTTCCACCAGTATTTTTTCATCTTAAATGTTTTCTTTAGTGTTGTGGTGCTTTTAATCCTTTATCCACTGATGTTTACATGTGTGGCTAAATTGTACTGCTCTCTAAAATAATTTGGTCCATTCCAGTAATGGGCATCCTTAAGTCAAACAGCCCTCTCCATTTTAATACCTGAAAGCTGTGATAGATGTCTTGCAATTGCATGTGTTTACCTGTGAATTATTTATAAGTTTCTACACTAAAATATAATCAAAACAAAGTAAAATCCCTGGGACTTATATAATAATTACTGTGCCAGCCTCAAAGTTTTTAAACTAAAGCAGAGACAACGTCAAATACTGAGCTTCACCACCTAGATTTTAGAGCAGTAATTATTATCATGATGTTTCTCTGCTAACAAAGGTGGGGAAAAAAAGAACAGAGGATCTGTCTCCTGTTTGTTTCATTAAAACAGAAGTTGACAGACACATAACTCATGTCTGGTTAGGATCTTTTATGTGCCAGCACTTTCTATGACAAGAAGAGTTCTTACCCATTTTTCTTTCCTTTTCCATGTCATTTGCATCTCAGAAAAGCTATCCAGCATTTTTTGTCCATATCAATATTACACTTAATGAGCAATTGCAGAATTATATTATATTAACAGTGCTGCATCCAGTTGGCGGCCGGTCACCAGTGGTGTCCCCCAGGGATCAGTGTTGGGCCCAGTTCTGTTTAATATCTTTATTGATGATTTAGATGAGGGGATTGAGTCCATCATCAGCAAATTTGCAGATGGCACTAAGCTGGGGGGGAGTGTGGATCATCTGGAAGGCAGGAGGGCTCTGCAGAGGGACCTGGACAGACTGGAGAGTTGGGCTGATTCCAACGGGATGAGGTTCAACAAGGCCAAGTGCCGGGTCCTGCACTTTGGCCACAACAACCCCATGGGGAGCTCCAGGCTGGGCACAGAGTGGCTGGAGAGCAGCCAGACAGGGACCTGGGGGTTTGCATTGACAGGAAGCTGAACATGAGCCAGCAGTGTGCCCAGGTGGCCAAGAAGGCCAATGGCATCCTGGCCTGTATCAGGAACAGCGTGGCCAGCAGATCCAAGAAGGTGATTCTGCCCCTGTACTCAGCGCTGGTGAGGCCACACCTCGAGTACTGTGTCCAGTTCTGCGCCCCTCAGTTCAGGAAGGAGATTGAGGTGCTGGAGCAGGTCCAAAGGAGGGCAACCAGGCTGGTGAAGGGACTCGAGCACAGATCCTATGAGGAAGGGCTGAGGGAGCTGGGGCTGTTCAGCCTGGAGAAGAGGAGGCTCAGGGGAGACCTCATCACTCTCTACAACTCCCTGAAAGGAGGTTGGAGCCAGGTGGGGGTTGGTCTCTTTTCCCAGGTAAGCATCAGCAAGACAAGAGGGCATGGTCTTAAGTTGTGCCAGGGGAGGTTTAGGTTAGATATTAGAAAGAATTTCTTTATGGAGAGGGTGATCAGGCATTGGAATGGGCTGCCCAGGGAAGTAGTGGATTCTCCGTCCCTGGAGACATTTAAAAAGAGACTGGATGTGGCACTCAGTGCCATGGTCTGGTAACCGCAGCGGTAGTGGATCAAGGGTTGGACTTGATGATCTCTGAGGTCCCTTCCAACCCAGCCAATTCTATGATTCTATGATATTCTTTTATATCTGTGATTTAATATGCAATCAGCTTTTTTTCCCAGCATAACTATATTTTTCCTGTTTCAATGCAATAAGCCATTCACTTACAATGAAACTGTGGAAGCACTAAGTTTTTGCATTTCATTTGTCAAAAAATACAAAACAGAAAAATAATGCAATTGGAATCAGCTGTCGTGTTAATCAGGATAAAATATAGCATTCATTTTCAGGACATTACTTATGGTGAGAAACTCTAAAATGCCATCATAGTCTATGCTGTCTTTCCCTGATTTGTGAGATATAGGACAAAATACTCATTCTGGTCTAGAATGAATGTGTCCACCTTTTTTGGTGGTGCTATTCACAGTTCTTGTTCATAGAATAATACTCAAATAACCCTCCTGGATGTACTACTATGTGACCTACACTAGGTGATACTGCTCTGGCAGGGGGGTTGGATCTGATTATCTCTTGAGGTCCCTTTTAACACCTAACTTTCCGTGATTCTGTGTTTCTTTGATTCTGTGATTGCAATGACAGATTTTCATGCAGTCTGCTTGATTGTGCAGAAAACTTTCTATGTGTGAGTTAAATGAAATTAATTTGTGTGGCCTGGATATTCCACTGGGAAAGGGTGAGCATAATCATCCTTCTCCACCTCCTTAGGCACCAGACTAGGACAGTGAACACCAGGTGTATACTGCCCTATGTGTCCCTTCAGCATCTCTTAGGAAAGACCTTTGTGTACACAGCTGCTTACATCTCTAAGCAGACAAAAATTAATAAATAACACAGTACAGTGATTGGATTTCATAAATGCTTCTACATGAGAAAAGTGTTCTTGCAGCTTCTGAGAATGGATGGGGCAAAGCTGAGCTGTTCTCTTCAGGGACCTGAGGACCTTATACCCCTTGGTGGCCTTAAATAGTGGGTAGAAAATGGTAAGAGGACTTCTGCCTCGGGGTATTTTGAGCTCAAAGATATTTATTCAACACTACATAATAAGAGCTCTCTGCTGAAAACCAGAAAAGGGTAACTAGTACTCCAGTGACTTCACAACAAAGAGAGTTAGAGACTCAGTAGATTACCAGGGATGTTACCCCTCAAGGTACTGATTTGCAATCTGCAGGATTTTTGGCATTCCCATCTCCTAAAGCAGTGTTCATACAACATCAAGATGTGAAGCCTTCTTAAAGATGTGAAGTTCTTATGATGGCTGAACCTCTACCAAGCTTGTCTAGAGATTATAGTTGTATCCATTTTGGACTGGCTTAATATATTAACAGACTGATGTAATAGACTTTGAGCTAAATGGCTAATTTCAAGGATACACACAAGAATGTGTTACAGTAGCATGATTACAAAGATTAAACACACAATAAATGCACACAGGTACAAAAAAATATTAAAAATATTTTACCATTATTTTCTGTAAATACTTCTGAAAATTAATTCAAGCCTATGGGTAGGCTTCCTATATAACTTGCAGACTGCCAAGTGGTCATGAGTCTTTATATCACAAAATAAGCCTTGTCTTTTCAAGAACCTGGAAATACTCTTCACTGCATATATACAGAACTCCAAAAGAATTTTATTTAGTCAGTACATCATGGGATAACAGGTATGGAGTTCTATATGCAGATTAAGGTGCAGTTTCCTTTAAGAATTATCATATATGCCTGATGAATACTGAATTCTGAGTGAGCTCATCAAACCTCCTTTCCTGTATTTCTCAGATGTACAGGAGTTTCAATGGTTTGTCTTGCTGCAAAGCTGACGTGTCTGCGGTTAAGCGTACATGAAAGATGAGATTATTCTCTAGCCTTCATTTGAGTGTACACATTCATATCTGAAACCTGTAGAACAGTCTTGCTGTGTCCAGGTTACTCCATAATGTGTTTTCTTATTCACTAGTTTTTCACTACAGCTCTTCTAACCAAATAAATAAATCAAAATGTTTATTATTCTTCTTCTTCCCATCTTATTTTTGTGACTGGGAAGTGCAGCTCTGACAGCTTTCGTGAAACCAGAGCACTATTTTTTAAATCATAAGAACAAAGCTTTCAGTGAGGCAAATATGACAGCCACAGCGGCAATCTCAAACCTGCAGTGTTGGTAGCACTGATGTACTTGAGCTGTGCCTGAAGTTCATGTCTCTCAGCAGAGATCTGGCAGCTGCACTGCTGCTAAGAGAATACCTGCCAGCATCTGCATGGTCTTTGGCCTGCTTGGATCAAAACCAGTTCTTTGGCCTAAGCAAAGGACTGAGTTATATTTTTCTCTGAATTTTAGTAGGTATGTTTTTTCAGGTTCTTTCTCAAATAAATAAACCAGTCAAGTCCATCATATAAAGCCCAATAAAATTCTCATCCTACACTAACTATAATTACCAAAAATGCACACTGCTACTTTTTAATCTTATATTCTGTGAAGTAGTTACAAAAAGTCAGTCTCTGAGTCTGTTATGCTGTTGCCAGGCTACAGCTACATGGATCAGAGGCATAATGTCATCAGTCCTTTGTAAAGAGCCTCTGAAATGAATGTAGGAAGAGAAACATGGAGAATCAAATACACCTGATGACCAGGAAGCTTAAATTTCTTTCATAATCTTTCTCTGCAGCTGCAATTATGATGAGCCTTCAAGTTTATGGAGCATACTGTCAGAGGTATTTGGCAAAACCATATGAGCATCCTACACTGGAATAACTTGGAATATGAAGAATAAGCATTTGTTACACTTCATAGTTTGTTTGGGTTTTTTAATCTCTTCCTAGCACTACATAGCAGAAACTTGAGAGAAGCCAGAAAAAAGAGGCAAGGGCAATCATGTGCCTTATTTGTTCACATGGTTACTGCAATTGTACATTCAGACTGGACAGTTGCACATGAAATAACTGCACATGAAATAACTGCAACTGGCTGCTTCTGTATCCTGTAAGCAGCTAGCATGCAATACTCGTGAAATCATAGTAAACCCACATGCAAATTAAATTCAGAATTACAAAGTGTTATTCCAACACCTGTGATGTGTTGGTCTCCCAGGTCTTCCTAAAACCTGGTTTGATATGTTATACATAGCCAACACCTTTGCCCAGCCAATGGAAATATATAATCCACAACCACTTCAGTTTGAATATTTGTTAGGACTGTGCTCATACTAATGAGTATAATATCAACATTGTTTCACTCATTCACACTTCACTTATTGACTATTTAAAATAGCATGAAGTAGCCACCGAAGTCCTTTGACATCTTCTGGGATGCATAAGAAAAAGACTTAGGCTGGACACAACCATTTCAAATTTTGCCTTTCAAATAAATCCATCATGATTTAATTTTTTCTCTTTTCTCCCTCCCTTTCTCCAAGGGGGAGCTGTTGGAGCTGAGAAGGTTTCCCTACTAAACCAATGTATTCAGTTCAGGACAAAATGAGCGTGATCCTACTGACCTTGTGGGATCAAGCTGCATGTACATAACTTTGTTTAGGGCAGCTTGGAGAGCAATACTAATTCTCAAATCACAAAATGTTATTGCTTTTTATTACCAAATGGATATTGTGGTTCCTTCAAGACTATACATTCCTGACTGTGCTAGAGAGCTGGCAAATCTGTATGCACTTTGAAGATTCTAGGTGTTGCCCAAACATCTACATATAGTGTGGTCAAAAAACAACATCTATGTCCTGTAACATTTAAGTATGTGATGTGGATTTTGCCCTAACTTCTTGTGAAGAAATATATGGCCAAAATAATAGGCTCTATTGCTTTTGGGGGGAAGAAAGACTGATGCTGATGAAGAAAGAAATTCTACTTTGCTCAGCCCAAATAAACATCTTTATTTAGTTATAAATTTTACCTTTTTTTTTTTTTTTTTTTTTTTTTTTTTTTTTTTTTTTTTTTTTTTTTTTTTTTTTTTTTTTTTTTTTTCTTTTTTTTTTCTTTTTCAATGAAAAAACTAGTGCATGGCTGGGCCCAGAGTTATATAGACAACTGTGTTAAATCTTTCTGTATCTTTGTCGGTGATATAGGTGAGGGAACTCAGTGTTTCCTCAGCAAGTTTGCAGATGACACTTAATTGAGTGAGAGTGTTGAACTGCTCGAGGGTAGGAAGGTTCTGCAGAAATATCTGGACAGAGTTGATCAATGGGCTGAGGCCAGCTGTATGAGGTTTAGCAAGGCCAGGTGGTAGGTCCTGCATTTCAGTCACAACAACCCCAGGAAATGCTACAGCTTTGGGGTGACTGGAAAAGCTGTGGGGCAGAAAAGGACCTGGGGGTGCTGATCAGCACCCTGCTGAATATGAGCTAAGAGTGTGCCCAGGTGGCCAAGAAGGCCAACAGCATCCTGGCTTGTATCAGGAATAGTGTGTCTAGCAGAAGGGAAGTGATGATGCCCCTTTACTTGGCACCTCAAATGCTGTGTTCAGTTCTTGCAC
Organism: Florisuga fusca; assembly: GCA_038090715.1. Lineage (NCBI taxonomy): Eukaryota > Metazoa > Chordata > Aves > Apodiformes > Trochilidae > Florisuga > Florisuga fusca. The sequence goes on from JAAWXA010000012.1 coordinate 2,642,885, forward strand.
AGTTTAACACTGGGCCTGCGATTCCTCAAATGACAGATGCTCTCTATTCATCCCCATCCTTGACAAAGAAGAGAGAATAAGGGAGAGAGACTTATGCTTTGGAAACTAAAATACACAGCTTTAATGAAAAAGTAGTGATGAAAAGGAAAATGATGAAAGCTATGCAAATATATACGAAAGTCATATTACATTCTCCTTCTTCTCCCACCAGTAACTCTCAAGTCACCTCCAGAGCTGCAGGAGAGCCCTGGAAAAGTCCCAGGCTGGGTTCTTGGAGTCAGCAGCAGACAGTTATGTGGATGCAGGAACATAGGGATCCAGGAGGGCGGGACAGAGGACCAGGGTCAAAGGCAGACAAATGGGTGCAATCCTCTCCGGAGTCTGCCCATGGAAGAAGAGATGTGATCCCTCAGATTTATACCAAGTACGATATGTATGGCATGAAATACTCTGTTGCTGCATACCATTCTCTAGCAGTAACTATAAACATCAAGCATTGTTAGTTCTAGAAGCAGAAGCTGACTGAGAAACATGCTGTTGATTTCAGCGTGTGCAGTGACGTAGAAGATACGTAACTGAAGGTAAAATTACAAGAAAAATAATCAAACCTGGACAGTTCTGGGCCCCTCACTACAACAAAGACATTTTGTTTCTAGGGTGAGTTCAGGGAAGGGCAACCAAGCTGGTAAAGGGTATGGAGAAGAAGTTCTATGAGGAGAAGCTGAGGGAATTGAGAATATTTATTTGGAAAAGAGGCTGAGAGGAGACCTTATTGCTCTCTACAACTACTTGAAAGGAGGTTGTAGTGAGGTGGATTTTGGCCTCTTCTCTCAAGAGAATGATAACAGGACTAGAAAAAATGGCCTGAAGTTGCTCCCGGGGAAGTTTAGACTAGATGTCTTCCAAACTTTTATTATTTAATAAACATTCTTAAAATGAAGAAGGTTGGGTTTTTTAACAGTGAATAGTTGTATTTAAGGAAATATGGGGTTTTGTAGTGTTGCTATAGGATCGCAGAACAGCTGAGGCCAAAGAGACCTGTGGAGGCCAGTGAGTTCAACTGCTCTGCTCAAGGCAGGGTCAGCTAGAGCAGCTTACTCTGTTTCTATCATTATTTGATTTGTTAATTCTGTTTTGGTCTCTTTTAAGGAAAAAACAAAACAAAAGAAAAGAAAACAAAATGGAAGTAAATATTTTAGCAGGACTTCTAGTGAAACTAGAGCCTTGCAAAAAAGATGTATGAATGAAAGGAGAATGAATCCCTTATTAATGAAAGCTGTATCACTTTCATTTCATAATGCTTGTTTATATTCACTGGATGGCTTTAATAACTATTTTGGAGTCATGTTGTAATGAATAGTATAAATTCTGCACTGGTTTTGTGAACATCAGTCTCAATACTTGATTAGTAAATAGTTCTGTCTCGTAGCCTCTGCTTTGGAATTTCTAAATATACAGCCCAGCAGTTCAAGGGCCTATTTGAAGTTAACCTGAAACCAATCTGGGGTTGTTAGGGCTCATGTAAAGTAAATAATAGGGATCCTGGCCATCTAATATTACCTGTTGTTTTCCTTGTATCTCCTGACATGGACAAGGGCACTTAGCCACACGATACTCTTTCTGCTCTCTTTTCCTGGGGCGTCTCAAGTCACTGCTATTGCTGTCTATAACAATGTGATGAAATATTGGTTGGATGGGGTTTTTAACTGTCCATTGTAATCTTTCCATCTTAAATGTGAAGACACGTTATAGAAAAATCCCTTTATTTTTTATTATTGTATAGAATCTCTTTTCTTGTGCATGGTATTACTGGGGGCAGGAGGGTAGGAGAAAAGCAATCATCCATATGAAATTTAACGGCTATATTTATCGCTACCTTATTACATATTAGTGGTAAGAAACAAATGTAGTTTGCCATAACCCTCGTGATAGATCTTAGAGACTATTTTTAATATTTTCCTATTTGAGGTTCTGAATTTTAAGTTCAAATAATGTCAAAAAAATAAATAATTTTTTCAAATAGTTAATAAGGCTTGAAGCTATTCCTACTCTTTAAAAGGTGAACAGTATTTTAACCCAATTAATAAAGGTTGTGAAACTTCCATTACAAAAACTATTTGGTTTTTTAAAGAAATTGAAATACAGTGGCAGCATCCATAATGTTATGTGGTCAATAACTTGTCTTTCACAATCCTGTTTATCTGTATAGGAACATATTAGGATATGAGGACCATATGAGGATAGAGATCAGTTTCAACATTTTTTTTCCTTTTCCTAAATTTTATTACCTAGTATTTCAACTCCTTTGATTACCTGTTCAGCAGATTAAAACCACCAGAGCTTATATACAACAATATAACTTAGCTTATATACTAACTTTCTTACAGACCCTTACTATCTATAGGTTGCTGCTCTCTGAAAATTTGGGTAATCTCTTAACATTTATTGCTTGCCTGATCATTTTTAGTATTTCAGGATGTTCATGGGGTGTGTATAAGAACCTCTTTTTCAAATAAAATATCCCCACTTCCCTCAGCCGTTCCTTATAAGACTTGTGCTCCAGACCCCTCACGAGCTTCATTTCTCTCCTTTGGGTACTCTCCAGCTCCTCAGTGTCCTTCATGCAGTGAGGGGCCCAGAACTGAACACAGAACTCAAGGTGCAGCCTCACAGAAGCACTGGCTGATAACTGGTTTATTTTTTTCCCAGTGAAAATAAATTAATTAGCAAAAAATCTGTGCTTCTTTGAAAAAATATTTAATAAAATTTTGCTGTCCTTCTAATTGTACTGAAATTAAAAGTGAAGAAATGTGAATTCCTTTCGTATTCTATATTATTGTAATTAATCTATATTTTGTTCTTCAAAGTCACATATACTTTCACAGAGCAGATCTACTGCAGAGTAGTTAATAAACTCTGTATGTGTATATAAATATGAAATGTATGTATATACATTTATATGTATATAAATATGAAAAGGTCCATAGGTATGAGGAAACACTTCTTGTCCTTACAAAGATGTTTTTCTTTGCTTGCAAATCTATCAGCTGCTGCCTTTTGATGGCTTTATGGTTCAGAAAATCAAGCAACAGTACTGAAACTCTTGCACATGTGCTTTTCTCTGCCTTTTTTTTTTTTTTTTTACTTTTCTAAATGTTTTTTAAAAATGTACAGTATAGATCGCTTGTTCTAATTTAACTTTCTCAATTTAATGCTCTTGCTTACCTGGTTATTTTCCTATACCTGGGATCAACTGGTCCATTTTAATCTTTAAATTTTTTTAAGTATAGTCTCTATTCTGGTTTATCAGCAGATGAAACTATATAGTTTGAATTTCAGAAACATAGTACCCCTAGCTAAAAATACTAAGGAAAGGGAAAAGAAAAAGGAACAAGGAAAAAGGAAAAGGGAAAGGGAAACGGATAAAAGGAAAAGGAAAGAAAAAAAGAAAAGGGAAAGGGAAAAAAAAAAAAAAAAAAAAAAAAGAGAGAGAGAGAGAGAGAGAGAGAAGGAAGGTTTGTGTTTGGGCTGGATGTTGGTCTGTGTCCTGGTGATACTGGGTCATTACAGGGAGCTGACTCAGGTGTCCTATTCCTCCTCATCAGACAATGAAGTATCACTCTAGCAGATCATGGTGCACCATCTCACATCTCAAGACATAATGTACTTGACAGTGGCTTTATCTAGGATGTTACTTTGCACCATCTGGCAAGGCTTCTGCAGGCTTTCCTAGCAACCTGAGAAATCACTCATTTTATTGTCAGGTGGCAGATCTCCCATTTGGTCAGGACAGATACCATTCTGATTTGATTCTTTCTTGCTTATGCTGCAGCTCCAGGTGATTAACTTCTGGGTCTACAACAGTTGAAGAAGTAGTCTCACAAAGGCAGTACAAAGAGGTAATTTTTCCAAGTGAAATCATAGAATCATTTAGGTTGGAAAATACCTTTAAGGTAATTGAGTCTGTGACTCTTAATACAGTGAATTCTGAGCACAACAGATTTCTTTACAATAGTTTATATTTAAATCTAATAGTCTTTACTAGAAGATTGCATTTAAATCTAATCTAATTCTGAAGTGTGTGTGTGACTGGAAACTGCATCAGGAAACCATGGATCTGAACAAAACTTAATTTATGAGTTTAATTTGTTAGACTTTGACACCCTACTTCTCTCCAGATTAACAGCTATCTTGTTCATGTTGGCTAGAACAGAAGCCTGGATATCATGAAAAGCTGTAGTAGTATTCGCTCACATTTATTCATGTGCAAATAATCTCATCTTCAGCCCCTAAGCTTTTCCATGTCAGATCTGACATTTATGGATGACAAGTTTCCACTTTCTAATTGTCAGCTTTATCTAGAACTATTCTGCCTCGTAAGAATGATTCTACCTTGTGACTTCAGTTTCACTGTCTGCCCTACAATTTTTCAGAGACAACTTTTTTTAAATGGAAAAAATTTCTTTTTGAATGTACAAATAAAACAAATCACCGTGCTATGAACTTCAAGGATGTTTTAAGTTATTTAATCTGGTACGTTATCAGCAATTTTTGTTTAATGTGCATCGTGCTCTGGCGGTTGTCAGTCAGTTCAGAAAAAAGGGGTTCCATATCTAGTTACTACTGTGGATTAATACAAAAGCAGAGCTCATGCATGTACTCTGGTGCAATCGCTGCAATGCTGTGAACAGATATCCACCTTGTCTTCTGCACTGGAAGTTAATGGATTATTCACAGGGGAGTGCTAGGGTCTAATGGAGACAGAAGTTCTGAATATGGTTGATTACTGAATGGATGCTGCAGCTTCAATCTTTGCTGTCTTCTTAGAGGACACAGCATGAAAGCTGGGATAGTTCTCTGATGTTTTGTTCAAAATTTTAATTTCATAACTATTTCTGCTCTGGAAAAATGGCATTTGATTAACCTGTCAGCCAAGACGCAATTTTCATTATATTATCTCTCTGAACATTACACCAGACTGTTCTAGGCGATGCCAGAGAAGCTTTGTTTGTAAGCACAGGCTGTGTGAGACAGGGTAAAAATACATGTATAGACTGGTAAATGTTGGGCACCTCAGAAGTGGCTGCACAGTCACCAGGGAGCACTATTGAAAGCACAGGATAAGATGGGAAGAAAAGCAGAAAGGGCAGAAACTGTGCAGGGGATCTGGGCACACAGGCTCATGTCTTTCCCAAGGCTGACTTTGCTTGGGCTTTAAAAGATAATATTGCTACTCACCCCATGGGTCCTGAACTAGTAGAAAGATGGGGAAGGGTTCTGCTTATCAACACAATATGTGATTGTCAGTTTTTTGTTCTGTCTCCGTGTTCACCTTTTAAAAAAATACTATTCTAGTTTTGGCTCTTATATTCTACATAATATGCAAATAGTGATCATTAAGTACTTGCTGTTTATAGAGGTTAATGCATGATAAGCTTTAGGCATCATGGTTATGAAGAGAGCCACCATCCAGCATAGGAGGGCAATATAACATTCACCCTGAAACTATATAACATAAATGTAATATAGCATAAATGGAAAATTCATTCTGTATTTTCTCCCAGCAGTTTAAATTTTTTCTTGAATAGAAGATGATTTGCTTTCTCCTGGTTTGAGAAGAGATACTTTGGCATGAGGATGGTGAGACTCTGGAACAGATTGTCCAGAGAAGTTGTGGATGCAACCTCCTTGAATGTGTTCAAGGTCAGGTTGGATGAGGCTTTGAGCAACCTTATCTAGTTGAGAGGAATCCCTGCCTATGGCAGGGAGGTTGGAGTAGATTATCTTGAAGGTCCCTTCTAACCTAGGCTATTCTATGAGACACACATCTAGCCTGAGACTTTGAAACCTTATTACTGCCTTTAGTCTGTAATTTCTGTGAGCATTCATCCATGAAGCTGGTAGGAGTGCATGGCGAAGTGAGTCAGATATTTGATGGCATATATCCTATCACATGGCAATATACAAAGGCTTCCTGTGAAGGTATGGAAGATTTCTACACTGCTTGTGATTTGATCATACTTATGTATAACTCTTTGCCTTGGTCTTGTGTATGTATGGTGAAATATTTTACTATATTTCTGGCAGTTAGCATTCATGAAGCAAGGCTGTGTCATGATACTGCAAATAACCCTACTCACTGAATGAATCAACCGGTCTATAATGTGTTCTCTGATATGCATCCTCATGTTGTAATTACTTTGCACCTTGCATTTCAGAAACAACTGCTTTTCCTTTAGTGCTTTCTAAGGTATTCTCTGAGTATCATCTGTTTACCTTACAAGAGCCAATAGATCTTCTTCCTACTCTGCTGGAACCACTGGAAAGTATAATTTATTTCCATTTTATAGGTGGACAACTAAAGGTTAAATTGAATAAATTGACAGTATTTATATCATGTCACATAGTGATCTCTGAAAATAAGAAGGCAGTTATCTACAAATTGCCAGGTGCTTCAGCTCAAATAGCAAGTCTGAGAACTCTGGCCTAAATAGATTTAGAGCTGTGTCCAGTCTCCCACATTCAGCAGTGCTATGAGGTGGATCTGCCTCTGTGTTTTTCTAATTAACTCCTCCAAGAAAACTAAAAGTTATAGAAAATTTAAAACAGGTTTTATTAGATCATAAATTTAATGCATTAGCTTTTTTTATAGACATGGCATAAAGAATACTCAAAGTGAGGAAATGAGAACAGAAATCAAAAGAAGTTGTAAGTAATTTCCCATCTGCTCTCTGTGTCCTTGCAGGGGAAGTACTGGAAAGGTTTTGAAGGAAAGGTTTTGAAGAATTCAGTGGCACTGTGTCTCTTTCCAGTTTCTGCTCATTTCTCTCTGGCTGTGACCATCTTCTTTCTGTGAGGTCTGGCTGTCTGCAGCCTGCTTGGCCATACATAGGCTCTGCATGAGCTGCAGATTTACAGGACCAGTTCCTCACGATCCAGTTCCTCTTCTGTTCAGACACTCCCTGGAGAAGATTTGTTTCCTTCCCTCCTTTACAGGCCTCCTAAATTGGCAAACTGCTCAGTGAATGGCCAATGTTAGTTCTGCCTAAGTTCATTGCTACAACTGTCTTTGATGGCAGTAGCTCTGATGGATAGACTTTCAATTGACACTTTTCAGAGTTAACGTTCTTTCTACTGAGATCATAATATGATGGTATCTCCTAGTGCAAAACACAGATCCGTGAAGGATGCTTCTCAAACCCAATTTCTACACATTAATTCTGAGAAAAAAAATTGGCTTTGTTTGAACAGCAGGCTGCTCATGGATTACTATTGAAATCCAAGATGCTTAGAGTCTTAAACTTTTTACCCTTAGAAGCGATCAAGCCAAGGCAAGGAGCTCAACAAAAGGGCCTTGTTCCACTTAAGTGGTTTTTGGGAAACAGTGGTGGGGCTTGGGATTGGAGGAGTTGGGACTTCTGTTATAAAGAGGTGCCACAAAGGCTCAGACTGTTGTGACCAGAGGATGACAGGGCCCATGTGGCTGTGGAGGCACCGACAGGAAGGCACAGAAGAGACAGGGCTGACAGAGAGAGAGTGGTCATGGTGCTTGGCTTAGCAGGTCTTCAGGACATACAACCTGGCTGCTTGCTCAAATGTCCTGGACAACTTGTCTGGGAGAGTAGGAGTGATGCCTGCTCTCTTGAAGCATTTAGGTTAAATAGCATGGCTGCACACTCCAGGAAATTCTCTTACAATATTTAGAAAATGATGGAACAGTTTTGGATATGAGCAAAGCAGAACTGATGGAAGCACAAGGCCATGCACACAGCAATACTGACTTCTTCCAGGCAGATGGGGCATGGGTCATCATGGGTGTCTGACTGCTCTGTTTTTTTTTTTTTTTTTTTTTTTCAGTGAGTTTGACTGAGCATGGGAACAGGTTGCCCAGAAGGGTTGTAGAGTCTTCATCCTTGGAATTCATCCAGAACTATCTGGATCTGTTCTGTTGCCACTGTTCTGGGCAAGTGGCTCTAGGTGCTTCTGCTTTTGCAAGGGGGTTAGTTGAGATGATCTCTGGGGATAATGTTGAGAGCCTAGCTCTGTCTTCCCAGTGTGAAAGGTCATAGGTAGGAGAAAACTGCTTTGACATTCCCCCAAAGCCTCCACTCCTCCAGGCAGAACTAACCCCACGCCTTAGGGTCTCTTTGAAGAGCAGGTGCTCCGCTTCTCTCAGCATCCTGATGAGCCTCTTTTGGGATAACTTGAGTCTGTCATTGTCTTTCCTGGACTGGGAACCTTAAACCAAAAGATACAGTATGGTGGTGTGGTCTAAGATGTGTGGAATTGAGGGAGATCATCATGCCCCTCCATCTCCTGGCTGGGCTTCTACTCCTACAGCATCAGAAGCTGCTGGTTCTTGCAGCCAGCTTCAGGGTGGCTCTGATGCTATTCACTGCCCCCAGAGCCGTGGTCACTTTTTTGAAGAGCTGCTGCCCTGGCAGGGAGTGCCCAGTACCTTGCACATAGAGTATGTTCATGTTTCTGAAGTGTTTGAGGAGTTATTTCGAGACTTCTCAGTCTGCTCAACAATGTCTTGTCATTAAACCAGGATCAGATTAACCTTCAAATCTTAACATTTTTGTGGGTTCCATATAAGCTATGATAGCATCTTTAGATTATAATCATAGGACAACTTAGATAGGAAAGGATCTTCACAGTCATCTAGCCCAATCCTTGCTTAAAGCAAGACTTACATCCACATATCGCTATATATGCTACTCAGGGCCTCACTCAGATGAGTTTTGACTGTCTGCAATGATAACCTGTTCCTAATCTTTCTTTTCTCTCTCTCTCTTTTTTTTTTCTTTTTTTTTTTTTTTTCAGTCAAAACAGGGCATTTTACTTGAGAGTAGAGCTGATGATTGAAGCATAGGAGAGCACATATACTTCTCGGGAAGGTTAAAATTAAAAATAGGTCATATAACTTTTACAGGAACATGAAGTAATTTCTTGTGAATCTATTTGTGAATCTAAAACAATTTCAATGGCAGTAAAATAACACATAAACATTTTATACCTACCTTCAGTAGAGTTATAACAAATAAAGAGTCTACTGTGCATGGCTTAGCAAAAATATAAAGCCTACAGAACTCTACATACTGTGTGCAAAATAGCTAGAGATAACGTGGTAGCTCCTTTTTTTGAGTCTTTTCATATGTCTTGCTTTGAGACAGTAAGAAGCATAAATTGGAAAGGCAGATAGTGAGGACTTACTGCCCCCAGGTGTCTGTATGAATTTTCCTTTGATAAGGAGACAGTAATCCCTAAAGGAAATACCTTCCTTTTTCTTTTAAAGAAATCAGTCTATTTTTTTCTCTTGAGTTTCCAAAATACCGTAACTGTGCTTTAGGATGTACAGTATCGCTACAAGAGTTAGAAATAATTAAGATCCTGTTTCAGGCTCTGAACAAATATCTAAGCTGATTTTTTCTCAGGAAAGATTTTTCTTTTTAAACTGAGAATGGGGCAAACTTTGCCACATAAAATTAATGAATTTGAACAAATAAAATCAGATCTTACCCAACTTACTTATAGTCACTCAGAGAACAAAACGGGGGGTAACTGCCAGAAGAGAAACAGGGTAAAACAGGAAAACAACAATGAAAGAAGCACAACTTACAGCCCCAGAAGCACCATAACCAAACCAAACCAAACCAAATTCAAAACAGGGAAAAATTTATTCATTGTATCCACTGGAGAATTAGTGCTTTATGTTCCTTACTCTGAATGCCCATGGAGTTAATTCTCAGACATGACTCTACTCTGTGAGACATGGGTCACTGTGCAGGGAAGTGCTACTGTCTGAAGGAGGTGACTTCCAGTGGGATCCTGTGCCCTCTGGAAGGCACATGAAAAGGTAGATTTTAATGGCAAATGCCCTTATGTGTCTCAGGACTGTTCACCTGTAATCTAGAGGCACACCTGTTGCATACAGACCCTGTTCCACGTTGTCTGCTATCTCACAGGCCAGTGAGTTGAAGTGCCTCTGCCTGTGCTCATGCCCATGACCCTCCTACTCCAGTAGCAGAGGCTTGTCCTGAGATGTGTTGAGGGTCCCTGCCAGTCCCATCTTAATAAAAGGATGTCGGAACAGTAGCATTTCCTTAAAGCAATATATGTCTATATTTACTTAAGGCAATAAGTTTACATGAGTAATGCTATTACAGATTACTTTAGGACAGGCTCTTTGTCATGCTTGCAAGAAAGCCCAGCTGTTCCAGGCATAGTGTGCAGGAAGCTGTGATCCATCAGGTGGCATTCTTTTCCTGAGACAAACAAAACCTAATACATTCACCAGTGTAAAGCAGGAAGCCATACATAATTTCCTGGGGTTTGGATGATGGATTAATCCATGCTCTTTAACACTTGTGGTTACTACAGACTTAAACATTTAAATGTTGGGTACTAAATGACATTTCCTAACCTTCCAGAATATGTCACTCTGACTATTATTCTGTCTGCAAAATTTGTAATATTTGTCATAATGCTTCACCAAATTGCAAATGGACCGTTCTCACTCTCTTTAACAATTTATTGGCAGTTTCAAATGGGTACAATAGTCTTACTTATGCTTAGTCTTCAATCTTTTTCTTTAACTAGACTTTTGAGATGGTTCACACAAGCTGTGCTATGTTCATTCTAGAACTATTTCCATCTAAAGAATCCTTAAATCTGGATAGAGCTAATTTGCTATTTCCTGGAATGAAGGGAATACCTATACTGAAGATCTCTAAAACTAAATAAAAGATGATACATGCATATTTAATACTAGATAAGTAGAGCAAAGGCAGTAAGGCCAGCAGAGGGTAAGTACCTACCCTTAAATTTTTAAAATGAGATGGAAAAAAAGCCCCAAAACTCTATAATGACTAAATACCATATTAGATCTGTTTTATCTTCATCTTTATGTTGGCCAAGATCCCCAGGTACTTTTCTTCAAAGCTGCATTCCAGCTTTTAAGCTCCTAGAATGTAAAGATTTTCCTCCTGAAGTGCAGGATTTTGCTCTGCCTTTTGTTCTATTTCTTGAGGTTCCTGTTGGGCCATTTCTCATCCTGTCATGGTCTTTCTGAATGGCACCACAACCCTCTGGTGTTTCAGACTCTTCTTCAAGTTCTGTAATATCAACACACCTTATAAGGGCACATTTTGTACTATCATCCTGGTCACTAATGAAGATGTGGACTGGCACTGGACCCAGTGCTGACTGCTGGGGCACACCACTAGTTACAAGCCTACAACTAGACTTCATGTGGCTTATCACAGTCCTCTTGGCCCATTCAAACAGACAGTTTTCAATCCACTTTGCTGTCTGCTCATACTTCAGCAGCTTCTCTGAGAGAAGACAGTGTGAAGAGCCTTAATAAAGGCTAGGTAGGCAATTAGGCAATATCATAGAATCATAGAATCATAGAATTGGCTGGGTTGGAAGGGACCTCAGAGGTCATCAAGTCCAACCCTTGATCCACTACCGCTGTAGTTACTAGTCCATGGCACTGAGTGCCACATCCAGTCTCTTTTTAAATATCTCCAGGGACGGAGAATCCACTACTTCCTGGAGCAGCCCATTCCAATGCCTTGTCACCCTCTCCATAAAGATATTCTTTCTAATATCTAACCTAAACCTCCCCTGGCACAGCTTGAGACCATGCCCTCTTGTCTTGCTGATGCTTACCTGGGAAAAGAGACCAACCCCCACCTGGCTCCAACCTCCTTTCAGGGAGTTGTAGAGAGTGATGAGGTCTCCCCTGAGCCTCCTCTTCTTCAGGCTGAACAGCCCCAGCTCCCTCAGCCCTTCCTCATAGGATCTGTGCTCGAGTCCCTTCACCAGCCTGGTTGCCCTCCTTTGGACCTGCTCCAGGACCTCAATATCCTTCCTGAACTGAGGGGCGCAGAACTGGACACAGTACTCGAGGTGTGGCCTCACCAGCGCTGAGTACAGGGGCAGAATCACTTCCTTGGACCTGCTGGCCACGCTGTTCCTGATACAGGCCAGGATGCCATTGGCCTTCTTGGCCACCTGGGCACACTGCTGGCTCATGTTCAACTTCTGTCAATCCAAACCCCCAGGTCCCTCTCTGTCTGGCTGCCTGTCTCAGCCACTCTGTGCCCAGCCTGGAGCTCCCCATGGGGTTGTTGTGGCCAAAGTGCAGGACCCGGCACTTGGCCTTGTTGAACCTCATCCCGTTGGAATCAGCCCAACTCTCCAGTCTGTCCAGGTCCCTCTGCAGAGCCCTCCTGCCTTCCAGATGATCCACACTCCCCCTCAGCTTAGTGCCATCTGCAAATTTGCTGATGATGGACTCAATCTCCTCATCTAAATCATCAATAAAGATATTAAACAGAACTGGGCCCAACACTGATCCCTGGGGGACACCACTAGTGACCGGCCGCCAACTGGATGCAGCCCCGTTCAGCACCACTCTCTGGGCCCGGCCCTCCAGCCAGTTCCTAACCCAGCACAGGGTGCTCCTGTCCAAGCTGTGGGCTGACAGCTTTTTCAGGAGAATGCTGTGGGAGATGGTGTCAAAGGCCTTGCTGAAGTCCAGGCAGACCACATCCACAGCCTTCCCCTCATCCACCAGGCGGGTCACCTGATCATAAAAGGAGATCAGGTTGGTCAGACAGGACCTGCCCTTCCTAAACCCGTGCTGGCTGGGTCTGATCCCTTGCCCATCCTGCAGGTGCTGTGTGATCACACTGAGGATGATCTGCTCCATAACCCTGCCAGGCACTGAGGTCAGGCTGACAGGCCTGTAGTTTTCCAGGTTCTCCTTCCAGCCCTTTTTGTGGATTGGCGTGACATTCGCCAACTTCCAATCATCTGGGATGTCCCCAGTGAGCCAGGACTGTTGATAGATGATAGAGAGAGGCTTGGCGAGCTCTTCTGCCAGCTCCCTCATCACCCTTGGGTGAATCCCATCTGGTCCCACTGCTCTCCTAATCTCTACCACTCCATTCATCTAATCATAGGTTATTAGGTTGGTCAGGCATGCCTTCTGCTTTGTGAAACCATGCTAACTAGTCCTTATCAACTTCTTGTTCTTCATGTGTTTGGAAATGGCTTCCAGGATCCATTATCCCATCACTTACAAAGTGTCCCCAGGAGCTGTTTAAGTATACATAACCAAAAGACTGACCTATGTCTGGTTGCAGATACAAAATTTGCATACAATACTGAAATTGTACTATAATTTAGATGAGGGGAAGTTTCTCTGAAAATTAAGTCCTAGTTCCTGTTATGGAGTTACAAGAGCTATCACACTTTTCTGTAAGCAAAGTGAAACCCCAATTGTTTATTTCTAGAAACCTTGTCTTTCTAAATGAATGATAGTCCCAAATGGTCTTTCTTCTAAGGATTTCATAATTCCTTAAGATCATGCAGCCAGACATGTGCTGGTTATACACATGAACAGCCATTTGGAATGTGGTTTGTTAAAGACAGCGGGTGCTGTTCATCTGGAGGCTGGTATGGAATGGCAGATCAGCCATGCTTGGATGGCCTCACAGCGGTCTGTGACAGTTTCTGTGGATGAAAGGCAGTGAAAGGATCTTCTGACAGCTTGTCAGATGGCTTTCACACATGTCCTTTCCCCAGTGGGCTCTCCACTGAGGTTGCTTTTGCATTCTGTGAGCTCTGTGGTATAGCATGAATTTAATTGTAGAACGATATTAGGGATCAGTGACAGCTCCTTCCATAATTCATTACATACACTGGAAATATGATAACATGCTTGCATAATGAGTTGTGATCTCTCACAAATTCTGCTGTTACTCTGCTGTATATTGTACAGAAGGAACTGCATTAGAAAACTAAGGCCACTTAATCTGTGTCACCCACTCCCTGTTTTTCCTTCATTTATCTATATATCTTATGTCTTCAAGATATTATATTTCTAGTCAGGCATTAGAAATAAGGCATTTAAGTCTTATGACAGTATTTAATAAATTATATTGACTCATTTACCCCCTATCTTTAAATCAGGAATTTTGGAAAATGCCCAGTGCACAAGGTATGAATTCTTTTTTTCCTCTGTACAGAGGAAATTAGTTTTTACATTTTACGTAGATATTTTTTACATTTTTACAATTTAAATTTGATTCAGAATAGCTCTAGAGGGTAAATCACCATAGTTTTGATCACTGGACTAAAGATCTACTGGAGACTTATGTGTGTTTGTATTCACATTTCCAATACTAGTACATGCACAAGTTGAAATTTATTCTCTGTTTTTATGGCAGTAGTTTTAAGATGTTAAACAGGTTTTAAGTCAGAATTACATAATCTACCAATGTTTTGTTGAAATAATTTAGAAAACAACCTTGTCCTCAGAACTGAGTGGATTAATTCAGTTTTATTCCAGTGAAATAGAGCAGAATATATCGCTAGATTAATTGATGGATGTACCTGTATGACAGTTTTTGTGCTTATGAAATACATGATTTTGACTTGATCATTTTTTTTGCAAAGCACCATCAAGTTCACAATAAATGGTTCTGTTAACTTAATTTTCAAGAGTACCATGTGCTTTTTACAATATATAATATTTTTAGCATAGTATTGGGAGATGTTTTCACTTTGACTTTCACTCTGAAATAAAGAAAAATATCATCTAGAAACCTTGTGAATTTTTTACCAGACTGTCGTAGCATTAGGTGATTATCTCAGCATACTCATGACAAAGTGTGTTGGTTTTTTTCTAAGTCTTACTTTCTTATTTGTTTTCAATGTCTCTAACCTGGTTTATGCAGAGTTGACATTTGACTTTTCTACAGCTTTGTTGTCACCTTATTTAAAATTTTTCCCCACACTCTTACTTTGAAGATCCCAGATCATTTAGCCCTCACACTATAACACTTGAGTTATTCCATTTCTAAAGATGACCCAGTTATGAATTTAAAAAATATTTGTAGTTATGCTATCTTTTCAGAAGAAATCTTGCACCTTTTCTGTCTATTTCAGTATTGCTACTTTTAGCAGAAACTTCAGCCTGTTTACATTTAATCACCTCTCTGATGTACATCATGGGGTTATTTTTGTCACAGGCTATTAACAAGATTGATTGCAAACTGCGTCTTGTCTCCTGTCAGACAAAACCTTTCAATATAAATTGCATTACATAATACAGTTTTGGCTCTGAATAAATAAATGTACTGCTCACACCTAGACTTTTTACCTGTGGCTTATTGTCAAGTATCTATGGAATGGAAATTCTTTACTTGTTATGGAACTAAGTATTTGCCTGTGACTTATTTAAACTTCTTTCTGAAGTTCATTTCACTTCATTTGTTCATAGTAATATTGTAATGCAAGTGTCTTTCCAAGGACATTTAACCATCAAAATCTTCCTCAAAGTTTTCTTACTTCATCATTTGATATTTCCTAATGAAAGAGTATGTACCAGGAGAGTCCTACTAAAAAGCTTAGGTCTGCAGAACTACCAGACGTGTTCCCAGTACATTCTAGCTACTACTCAGAAAAAAAGACAAAAAATATGACTCAGTTTCTATAGCTAATCAGCTTGTAATTAGAGACCTTTTAGGTCTCTAATTTTAAGTAGATGCTTCCACTTTTGTGCTAGAGTCACACAGTAGTTCTGAAAGATAAAGTACAGAAAGAAAATAAATGTCTGAAGTTTACTGTGCCATCTGCAGAACTATAAGAAGAGATAATGTGACAACTAGTAATTTTTTGTTTTGTTTTCCTTTTTCATCAATAAGCATCAAAGTATTGTCTCTCCCATAAAGCGTGTTATGCTAAACTTCATATTAAACTGATTTTTAAATTAAAAATTATAAAGAAGATGAAAAATAAGACTAAAAGATTACATTCATATCATATACCTTCTATACAAGAAATATGTGGTCTTCTATTGACTCAGTAGGAACATAAGTCAAAAGAGGTCTAATATAATTCCCTCTAGGGAGAAAACACCTCCCTTCTGTCAAGATAAACATCTCAAAAAGAGACAACATATACCATAGACAGAACACAGATTTTGAACTTATTTGCTATTGTTTTGCCCACCATTGCCACAAATGATCAAGAAAATTACAATGCTGTAGGCTATATCTTTTATTGCTCTTTTTAAGATTATTGGTACTTCTATTCCTTGCCTACCTTGTTTTAGCATATTTTAATTTAATCAAAGGGGGTGGTCTTAGGCATAAAATTCACTTATACAATGGATTTTACTGCCACAAGCTGCTGTGTACAGTGAAAGTTTATATGGATTCCAAAAGCTTATGAACAAAACAATGGGGAGAAAATCTTGTGCAAGCTATGAAAAAAGAGACATTGTGTTTGATCAGTAAAATCTGGAAAAAGTACTGTATGCTCATTCTGTTAAAATTTTCCTCCTCGGGCATCCACTGCAGTAAGCTACTAGAGCATGTATAATGGGTTAGATGGACCTCCAGTCTCTGCAGCCCTCTGGATCAGCACTGTGATTACTTTAGCTTGGCGTCATTTTGGTTTCTTCTGGCTTTACTTTAGGTAATTTTTGGCCAAAATTAAAAAAAAAACCAACAAAAAACCCCAAACAAGAAAACTCAGATTAGCTTCACAGTCTTTTATCAGATATCAAGGAGGACAATTACCTTCTAAATATTGCAGAACTGATTTTGGCCTGTTGACCCATAAAGTGGGCATACTCTTCCAGCTGATGTAGGAGTTGGCAGCACATTTAATTCAAATGCTTTTAACCAAAAAATCTTTTTAGCAATATGTGCTCCTCTCTCTGCCAGGTCACTCGCCTGTCAAGCATGGACACTGGCAGTAGTATATTTGAAACAAAAATGTCATTTGGAATTACTGCATCAAATGTTGCTGTTTCTTGTAATGACAATTTTTCACACTAGAAACTCTTATCTGGCAAATACAGCCCAAATACTGTTAGCTGTTGGTGATAATTTCTTCCAAGATTTAAAAATGAAATTTTAACATAACTGTAGGTATAGCAAAAACTAGAATGTGTACAAAGCTGAACACAAATGCTGTTCTCTTGATTTCCTGAAAAATTCTTTTCTATACACACATAATTATATTTCTTTCTTTCTACACAGTTGTATTATTTGCTGGGTTTTACTAGCTAATAAAGTGTGAATCTTTTTTTAACTTTATCCCTTCTTTGAAATTATTTGCCTAATATTTTCAATTCCAGCTCCATCGTTGAGATAGAAAATGGCAGTCATAAAATACTGTGAAGTCATCAGGTAGACTTCAACTTATTAGTTCTTTAAGATGCAGTTTTTATGGCCATTTCTCCTGAGACAGTATTAAATGTAACTCAGGAGGCTAGCATTGTTAAGCGTTTGTTTCACTATCCATTTTAAATTAGATATCTGATCCTGTAACTATAGTTGGCACTCTGTGTGTAGTAGATCCAGACCAAAGAGGAGAAGATGATAGTGTCCAAACTGGCGCATATAATTGGATGTCTGGAAGCTTGAAGCAAAACAAACACCATTATTTTAAAAACAAGGGTCCAGTAAAAAAAAAAAAAAAAAAAAAAAAGTTAAAATCTTTTACTTACCTTGTGTAGCCACTTATTCTTGTTTAAGAGACTGAATTCCCACATGTCTGTCAAGGTATTTTCTTAGAGGCTGTTGTCTCTGACAAGTCTGTCATTTAAAAAGTCAAGGCCATTCTGCGAACTTCACTGATGAGTGAAGGAAGAGATGGGTAACTATCGTGACTGAGGACTGACGTTACAGTCAGCTACTGTCAGGAGTGGTGCCAACTCCCAGTGTGGCCTGCGCCCTCATTCCCCTGATTTTCATCAGATGTCTGACTTGCTAATGCAGTGGTCTCTGAACCTTTTTTATCACACCCCACCAGTAAAAACAATTTGAGCTCACTGCTTGATGTTTATATGCTTGATGTTTTATACTTCACAGTTTAGGCTCAGGCAGTACCAACCAGGCCTCTGTTTGCTCGTCCCCCAACCCCACTGTGGGACAGGGAGGAGAAAATCCACCCAAAGGCTCCTTGATTGAGACAAGGACAGGGAGGTTTGCATTGCCCTATTAAAGGAACAGGCAAAAACCAGACAATTTCAACTTGAGAAGAAAAAAAAATAATAATTTAATCTACAAGGAAAAAGAGAAAACAAGACCAGATCTCAATATCTATCTTCCCCCACACCCTTCCCTTCTACCTTCCCCTCAGGGCACAGGAGACGGGCAGTGAGGGTTTAGGGTCAGTTCCCCACATGGTGTTTCTGACACTTTTCCTCTTCAGGGGGAGGACTCCTCACATTCTTCCCCTGCTTCAACCCAGGGTCTCTCTCCCAGGAGAGTCCTTCAGGAACCCCTCCAACATGAGTCCCCCCCAGGAGGTGCAGTCCCTTGGGAACTGCTCCAGCCCGGGCTGCACAGAGTCACAGCTGCTGTGGGAACAGTCACCTCCTCTGGTACAGAGTCCTTCATGGCTGCAGATCCACATCTGCTCCATCTCTCTGCCATCCTGCACAGGCTGCAGCTTCACATCTGCCCACCTGTGACACTTCAGAGGCTACAAATCCACATTTACCCTATCGTGGTTCTTCAAGGACTGCCCCACTGTTGTCCTCCATAGGCTGCAGGGGGACAGCTGCCATCTCACCACAGGCTTAGGGGAAATCTTTACTTGACCACCTTTCCCCATCCTTTTTCACTGACCTTGGTGTCCTTTCTCTGACATTGCTCTCTCATCTCCTCCTCTCCTCTGCTCTGCAGGGCTCTTTTTTTACATTTTTATATTTTCATTTTCCCTTTCTGGAATATATTACTTGCAGAGGCACATCCACCTTCCCATATCTGCTTGGCCTTTGGCAGAAGGAGGTCCAGAATTGGAGCTGGCAGGGCTTCCACTATCTTCTTACAGGAGCCACCCCTGTGCCCCTCCTGCTTCCAAAACACTTTTAGAAAGACTCTAAGACACTTTGCTTCCAAGACACTTTAGAAAACTAAACCTGCAAAACCAAGTGATTGATTATCTTATGCTGAACGAATTCTGTGAACAGGCTGTCTGAGACCCCACAGAAGCAGCAGTGGGGTAAGAAGGATCATGTCAGAAACAGGAAGATGTGACCATCCTATTTGTGCCAGCTAGGTCATCAGAGCCTGCATTCTACCTAACTGCAGGAACAATGTCAGCTGGGAATTTTTGGGCTCTTTTCCTGCTTTCTTCTCATCTGCAAATTGTCTCTAGATAACCCTTCTCAGGAAAAATTTGACTCTCCAGTTATGGCACCATGTGTTACGCTATTGCAGCCTTAGGTCTTGGACATTGCCAGGAGCATGTATGGCAGATTTTCAGGCACTCCAAAAACTGGGATTCTTATTGAGAATGGTGCAATATATCTTTGTGTTCTGAGCTCCCTAAGTAACAAAACTGGGCATTCCAGACAAGGTTTAAAAGCATAAAACTAACTATCTATCAAGGTAAAGATTAAGCATGTAATTCCTTATTGGAGGGCAAGCATATATGAGACTCCTTTGACTTGTTTTTATCATCTGAGTTTGCATGTTTGTGCATTGAGAAGCAGAGAGCTCTATATATCATAATTCAAGCCAGAATGCCTCTCTTCTTTCTTCCTATGCTTTTATGAACCCTCTACTGAGCCACAGTGGAGAGGGATAGAGACATCATAAGCTAATGAGCAGGACAGGACTTTTCCTCGTAGCTGCACTTCAATGAAGTCTCAGCAATCCTCCACCACCACATACAGAAAAGCACTTCTAGATGTCACTACTTCTGGTAGCTTTGTTACCAAGGTGCAATCAGCAGTCTCAGCCTGCCCAGAAGCTTAGACCTACAAGAGGGCTAACTACTCACAACACTGGATTTTGCAATGTCCCCTTTTTAGCATTGAAATTACATGCCTAAAAGAAATTTACAGAAAATTTCATCATGCTGCATTAGGGACCAGCTGCACTCTGTAGGATATATTAAGCTTTCTGCTAGGAAATACTGAAGACAGTGGTACTTGGAAACTTGCTATCACCATATATAAAATGCATAATTGCAAGAACCATTAGTGAGATAAACTCAGACATCCCTATAACTAAGCTAATCTATTTAATTAGGCCCAACCAAATTAGGAAAACCAAGCCTCTGCTTTTGTGAACTGTCACTTTTCCTCAGCCTAATTCTGCTTCCTGACCACTAACAAGACATACGTGTTCTTACTGCTCTGTCTACAATGAAATAATATAAATATCCCATGGAGACACAAATCCAGTTTTGAGGGACTGGAAAAGATAATGTCAAAGTAGAAGGAAAACATCTTAAAATCAGACAATTTGATCTGTAGACTTTAACTTTTCTATATGAACCATTTTCAGTGAAACTAATTTCTGTCAACTGTTCTTGCTTCTTGACTTCTTCATTGTTCTGACATTACAAATTTCTGATGCAGTTTGTCCTTTCCAGATTAATTAGTTGGGACTGAAAAAGTTATCAATCATGCAGCTTAATCAATGTATGCTACTCCTTGCAGCAGTCAGCACTATCTAAAGTGACCCTCATGCATATTAGTGTTGTCATTTTATTAAAGCTTTCAAACAAATAATGTCATCTGGTGGAACACTGAGGAAGAGAATACAAGACATCAGGACTAATAAGAGAGAGTTGTGCACACTGTATAATGATGGCAGAAGTCCTTTAATCATTGTGCAATTTTTGTTTCCTCATGGCGAAACGAGTACAAAAAAACCCCTTCAAACCTGTAAGTAACTTCAGCTTCCCTTCAATAAATTGTTACCAATTTGATATTTCCCTCTTTAATTGCCGATGCATCATATAAAATATTAATTACTGTTCCTGCATATTAGGCTGGGCAGCTATGAGTCCCTTACTAACATAGTCCTGCAAGATTCAGGTCATTTTGAAAATCTCTGGGGATATGAAGAAGTTATTCTGAACTGCTGGTAAATTGGAGAAGACAGTCAAAATTGAAGTGATTTCATTGGTTAAGTCAGCGGAGAGAGGTGGCTTGCTGCCTGCACACTAATATCTGTGCTGCCTTCAGGTCTGTCAGTTGAAATTAATGACTCACTGCAAAATAGAAAGGACTGTTTTCTGAGACCTGCTAGGGGATAAAACAGCTTTGCAAGGTCACATTCTCTGCACACTATGTTCCTCATTAACCTCTGCCTGGAATAATAGTCAGTGAAAAAGAAAATCCCACTGCAGACATGAAAAAAGACACTAATATCTGATTACATTTGAGAGGACAGAAGGTAAGTTACCTTACAAAAAAATATTTAGGTAAGTTAAACTCTGGTGGAGCAAACCTGGATTTTAGTGGAATTTAAGGAAGAAAAATAGGTGGATTTTCCATACCTAAGAAAAAGTACAGTCCCAAAATATTAGTTTTAAACATGCATTTCCCTTTTTCTTAAAGGGAAAAATTTCACAAATTTCATATGAATTTTGACTTGTTTTCTTAATTTTCCACCATACATCAGCATCAGCCATAAAGAAGTTTTCTTTATCTAAAATGATAGATATAAACTACCTAAATTTTTAAGACAACTTCTGCTGTCTTAATTTTTTTTTTTTTTTTTTTTTGTCCCTTTAGATTCCTAAAAGATTTCGTAATGGCAGGAGGGGAAAAGAGAAGAGACTGTAGGTTCTTTGCCAAAAGAAA
Source organism: Florisuga fusca (assembly GCA_038090715.1). Classification (NCBI taxonomy): domain Eukaryota; kingdom Metazoa; phylum Chordata; class Aves; order Apodiformes; family Trochilidae; genus Florisuga; species Florisuga fusca. The sequence continues at coordinate 2,664,522 of JAAWXA010000012.1, forward strand.
GTATATTTTGACCTTTAGCCAGAATACCCAGCCCAAACCCAGACAAAAGCTGTCTTTTAAAAAGCACTACATTGTGTCTTAATTTCTTTCAGAAACTTAAATTTGGTGTTAGATTTTTTCAGATAGGAAGGAAATTTTGTTTGTCTCAAGGCACTGAGAAGTAAACACATAAAGCAATCAAAAAAATAACTCCACAAACATTTTAGAACAAAATATATTGCAGACTGAAGAAAAGCTTGAATAAAACTAGAGTAATTTTTCAAATAATAATATATCCTTTGTCAATACAGTAGAAAATATATTCTATTCACATGATATATAGATTGGTGTAACAATTATTTCAAGAAACACATCCTTAGCAAATGAACTAGAAAATGTATATGTATATTCATTTGTATGATGGTGGACTAGTTGTCAAGGATTTGTGCCAGCCACTGTACACACATTAATACAGTCCATTTTCCAGTACACTTACAGACAGCTGCAAGGTGGGCATATTCTGGCAGCCCCTCAGAGCTACTAGCTTTCTCGGAAAGGAAAGAGCTCCTGAGGGTTCCTCCGGAGTGTGTGGCTTTCTCACTTTAGTCTTCCTGGTGGAATGCCTTGTGGACAAAATATATTTTGAGTATGCTAATATTTTTTCAGATTTTACCTACTGTACCTTAAGAAATAAATACCCTAAACTGAACTTGAGCTATTACATGGTTCTCACTGCAAAAATCATGACAATCTAATATTTAATATACTGCATAAGGGCAATGCTTACCTTGATTTTTCCCCACAACTTTTAATATTTACATAAAGCATTATTTAAGACAAATAGTTAATTGCAAGAGCTCTCTGATATTCTCATAAGTATGATCCAGAGAAAGAATTTGCCACTTTATTTATCAGACTGACAATGAGCAAACACATTCAATGGATTTTATTGTTGTTCCTAAATTGAAATACAGGGAGCTATTTTGTTGTTATTTATCATAAAGAATGAAACCATAACAATTAATAGTTTTTCTGCATATGTTGCATGACATAGAGTAAATATTTCTGGGTTTATTGAACAAGTATGCTTTCCTAGAAGGTTATGTCTTTTTATTAGCACAACACGTCATTACCTAACATGGTTAGCCACCACAGGTTATAATGTTGGAATATTACAGTAGTGTTATTCACAGAGATTCTGACTGGGTCTGATAGGTAGAGTGTGTGAAGGCTGTGCATAAGGTGGTTACCTAAGAACTGCTACTCCTCAGAGCATTTGCAATGGAGTTTGCACAGACCTGCTACTCAGTTTCCTGCTGAGTACTCATATTCCTTTCAGATAAAATCAGTGATGCTGAAAAAGAGTTAAGGAGGCAAGCTGAGTCTTTCCAGAGGAAAAAAAGATCTACACCTTCTGTGATTGATATAGCTTGATGTTTTAAGCCTTGAATCCTTGTCCTTCCTTGTTTAAAAAGGGCCAGTGAAGAAAGAAGGTCCAGATTCATCCCGGTGCTAATTTGCAGCGTGTTACTGTGGTACTGAACTAGGCAAAATACTTTAGCCCAGGCTACTCTACAGACAAAGGGCATCTTTAAAGCTGCCTTAAATCTGAATTGCCACTGGAAGCATCTCTCTCTGTCTCACCATAAAACGTAGAGAGAGTGAGGTAAATAGGTTCCCAAACTTGGCACAAAAAACTTCTGATCTGAGAGTCCACTGCTGCTGTTGTACATCTCTATATCTCACTTGCTTCTTGGCTACATTGCTCTCTTCAGCCAAGCACTTCGGTATCTGTTGGGTGTCAAGGGCAACATTTTCCCTTGTAGTTTACAACAAAATTAAACAATTCAGGAACTTAAGTAGTTTCATTCTTTGTACAGACAGCAGTCTTAGCTCATGTGATATCCATATTGCTGTTCACAGTCTCTGAATACAGGCAGAGAGAAAACTCAGTACTACAATGGGTGTAGAAATTTGAGGATATTACCTAATTCTCAGACCAGAAACCAGTAATATCATTTATAATATCAGAAAAGAGAAGGATGGCCGCCCCTGCAGTGTGACTGTCATTTTTGTTTTTTTTGCTGTCAGGAGGCCTGGCTGTGTGCTGCAGGCCAGTGGCCGTGTTCTGGGGCTCAGGGCACCCCTTGTCTCTGGATTCCCAGCACTGCTGGGTTCCGCAGACCGACTTCGGCTCCTTCTTAAACCTGAAAGAGCTGCAAACAGCGGTGGGAAAGTGACACCTTCTGGCTAAGCAACAGATTTGCACAACCCCCAAACAACTCCAGTGCGGGTGGCATAGGGGTGGCGGAGGACCGCTTAATGCCTTTCCTCAAGTCTCTGTTTGCTTTTAAAATAGTGATATTTAGTTGCTCTATAAAAACAAATATACAAACAAGCAAACAAAAACCACCTGGAAACCTTACTGTTCTACTGCTGGTAGACTACTACTGGCCACTGATTTGTTAGAATTGGGCATAACTAAATAAATGAATCCTCAAGAGAAAAACCTTTTTCAACTTTTTTATGTTTAAAAGCGAAAACAAACAAATAAGCAAACAAAACAGAACAACAAAAACAAACAAACAAACAAAAACCCAACCAAAATCAAACCAGACTCCTAATGAATATTCATTACCCCAGGGAAGAGAGACAATAATACATCGTCAGTGACACATGGCAATAGTATCTTCATTACCTTGTCTTGATGCCATGTGGCAAGTAAACAAGTCCTCAGAACCACACATGCTGATTTCACTGTGTAGTGTGAGGTTTTGTAGGTCAGGGCACAGATTGCAAACTCCAACACCCAGTTTCTTTCACTGTCTGAAAATGCGTGGACAGGTTTGGCTGTTGAGGGTCTCAAGTGTCAGGACAATGTTGTTCAGATAAACTTTATATTAGTCTTTCTATCTACTAAATTTACTTGAAGTTACCATAATATTCCCTTGACTGAAATGTTACCCATCAGTATAGACAATGATGAACAGAATTGGTGCTGAGAGCAGAGGGAATCGGGTAACAGGAGGTTTTCTTGGTTGACTCAGCTGATGTTAGTTCTGTACTTCAGATTAACCGTGACTTTACCAGCTGCTGTAATGGAAAAATACTATTCTTTTAAAAATGGCCTGGCACTTAATAACTCAGGCAAATTGGTGATTTTCTTGAGAGTACTTATCCTGATGTGAAAACAGAAAGAAATTATATGAAACACACTGGTACCTCTCTTTTTCACAAGTAAGGTGGCTGGGGATGTTAGTGATTAAAAACATGCCCTGAAGAGAAAAAGAAAACAAATCTATTTTAGTACTGTATTGGTAAACAAATAACAGATATTGATCATACTTCTTGTTAGCTATGTTGGTGCTTTGCCATTGCCTTTAATTTCAGTAGTGTTCTCACTTCCGTTTCCAGCTTTTGATAAACATGATCTAGAATTTTTGTTACTTTTCAATTAATGGCCCCACTGTTTAAATAATTTCCTGAGAAACCAACATCGTATCATATCATGTTTGCTCACTGCATTCATGCTGTCTAAGTAACTTCTAGGCTGGCTTACTTGGTCCCTGCAGTTTGGGGGTGCAGTTTGCCATCTACCCCTTTGCAGAATTCAGCATAGCACTCCTTTCAGAAGCTGGAGAGCTGGAAGTCACCTGTTACTCAGACTCCTGGCTACAGGGACAAGCGATGAGAAGAGAGACGTCCGTTTCTCTCTGCAAGTGAATTTCTGTCTTTTTGACTATTGCAGAAATAGTTCTTCTCCAGTTTCTCCAGAGCAACAACAGTATGTTTTTCTCTGGGTAAATAAATGTAAACATAGGTGACACTGGCCAATGAAATGGTACAATTTATAAAATGAATCAATAGTTATACCACCCACCTCCCAGCTTGAACTTATCTTTTGATGTCCAAGATCTAGAAAGCAACTGATGACAACACATTGCACCAGTGCCTCAGGTGCCTTTACTGTGACTTAATTACAATAAGATAGAAGAATCCACTTATAAGGTATGTCTTCAAAATACTGTGAAATGTGAGGTAATTTGATTTTATGCATAATCTTATTAAAGGAAATTGTAACCTTGAATTCCCATCCGTGGAGCATAAAATTTTACAATACTTTAGCTCTTTCCTCTGCAGACTGACAGACAGAAAGTTACTCAGGAAAACCTATTTTACAAGACAGATCAGAGATCAATATGCAAGTTAGGCCTTGAACTTAAAGTAGAATAATATGTTTAATCTTCTACTGAGATTTGTGGAAGAGAGATGAAAAACAGAAAAAATGGGCTTATATTTGCCTTACTGCTGCTTCATCTTGGATGAAAAATGTTTAGTTCTGGAACTACCCTAAATCTTGAAAATTAGCAGTGGCAAATAACGATTATTTGAAAAACTGCAAAATCATAAAGAAGCATGTTTGCTTTACCTATTGCCAAATATTGAATGGCTTATGTCTTAAAGAATGATATGTTTCATATTCAGTGTGTTCAGGCGGAAGGGAAGAAATATTCATTGTATTTCTTAAATATTTGTTCTCATTACTTAGACCTCTGGGGTTTTGAATGCTGCTAGAAATTTAGTGTCAATTAACTCGAACACCAAGAAGTTTGATAGGTTTATAGAGTTATATAAGAGAAAAAGAGATTTTGTGTTTTTTTCAGGGCCAGTGTTGAAAAGGAGACTCACTTGTAAAACATTGGCACGCTGGGCCTGGATGGAGTTCACGTCCTTTGTAGCAAGCCACATAGTGATGTGCTTCAAAACTGTCTAAACCAGTTTTGAGAACACTGCAGTATTTGGCCATTAACAGTGCTTTCACAACATTGACTTTTTTTTTCCTGCTCTGCCTGCCTGCTGCCCCCATCAAGTAAACCCAGGGTGGGAAAGACATTAGGAGGGTAGCTAGCCAGGACAGCTGACCCAAACAAACCAAAAGGAATATTCTGTCCCATATAGTGACCTTATCACCAATAAAAGCTCAGAGAAAGGAGAAGGAAGCAGGACATCTGTGGTTATGGCATTTTTATTCCCAAGCAGCTGAGGCCCCACTTCCTAGGAAGCTTTTGGACATCATCCTCCCAATGGCAGTTAGTGAATGAATCCGCTTTTTGCTTCATTTGCATTCAAAACCATTGCTTCACCTGCTAAAGTGTCACTGTCTTGATGCAAGTGTCTTTTTTCCTTCCTTATATTTCCTCCCTAACAGGAGAGTGGAGAGTGGGCAGCTGTGGGGGTATTTGACTGTTGGACATCCCCACATGAAAGCTGTGGATTTCTGGGCCGTGGGCCCCTAACGCAGCCCTTCTATCATAGGAAAGACAATTGGAAGACAAGGAAACCAACAGCATTTTAACTGTCTCTTCTGAAGTGCTGAGTGTACCACTTAACATCGTATCAAAAATACACTGCAAGCATAAAGCAAGGAGTCACATGAGTAAGAGCTCTGGTGGCTTAGGTTAAACAAATGATTTTTAGATTTCATCTTTCATTAGGAAATTTTTTAAAATTTAGGCAAACTGTACCTTAGTTTCTCTAGATCTCAAGAGTCTTTTAGTAGTGACAAAACAATCTTGAAGCAAGCAAATCAATATTATGCAGTTCATCTATAACTGTTGCAGTATTAACCAATAAGAAAGAGAACAACCAAAAATTCAGCATGTCCATCTGCTAGTAGCCTTCAGCAGATCAGCAGGAAAGGTTATGAAGGCATGGCAGGCACATAGTGTTATGTTTCAAGGGCATCTGCCATGATTTGAACCATCCTTTCCCCTAAGACAAAGGCCCTAATCAGGAGTTGATACTGGCAGACTTTTCATTTGTGAATTTGCATAGTTACTTTTTGTCTAAACTTTAATATTCACACGCTGCAGCAGTTCCCAATGCAACAATATCTTATGGGAAAATTACAACCTAGCAGTATTTGCAGAAAAAAATATTAATTTTTATCAAGTTTGTTATCTGCCAAATGGTTTTCTGTTTAAAGTTCACGTCTGCACTGCCAATAACCGAGGCTTAGCAGAAGTGAAAATCACCTGAACTGGTTTCCACCATGGCATCCTATCTCCTCACAATGGCAGCAGCTAGAGCTGTGGGTGCCTTAGACAGCTGTGATTTCTTCTGTGTACCCTGACATAACAAAAATTGATCAGGAAGCTAGTTTCCTCAAGTTAACTACTCTTGACAGAAATGCTTGTGTTTATGCCTTCAGAAGTCATCTGTGTCAAATTGCATAATATTTTCTAAGTAATATCTATACATATTCAGATGGAAGGAAGCCAGTAAGAACTTTTACACACATTCTTACTTTTCTGAATTTGTTGTAACTCCTCAGATGTTTGTCTTCAAAGTATTTTCATGATTTTCAATTACTTCATTCCTTAATTTCTGTGTCATAAGTTAGTGGTTGTAGACTTCTGCCTCGGCACTTGCTGAGCAAAACTACTGATCCTGAACCTAGAATGATCCCAAGTCCTGATTGTGTGATTGCAGGCAATGGCTGAGCTATGTGGCAAAGAGAACAATATACCCGTAACAACAAAGGAATTCCCAAGTTGGAATGAGTACCTGGATGCCTATAGTCCTTCTGATAGTCTCAGTAGGAGCTGAAGATAACAGTATAGGTGCATCTATAAAACAATCTAATACATTTTTTAAATGTTGGACTTGATTATCAGGACTCTTATCTACAGAAACAGAATAAAAGGATTACAAAACAGTTGCTAAACAATATGGAAAGGCTATTTTATTTGCACTGTGGAGATTATTTCTTTCCGATCTATTTTATGTGTTTGAGCTGTTTTTTTAACAGTATTGTTCTTTAAATTTTCTTTTATGGTTTTCAGAAGTATCTATGCATTTAGAAAACTCTGTGACTATCTACAGCTAAGGATATGAATCCTCTTATTCCTCTCTTTTGGACAAACTCCAAACTTCCCTCAGTACTCCCTCTCTTTTCTACATGCTGCCTTTTAAATTTCTATTGCATATTTTTTTCAAAAAGTAGAGAAGTATTTGCCATGACAAGCATACAGCTTCACTGTGTTATTCTATAGAAGTTAAATTGCCCTCCAGGTATCCTGGCTGCATATCCTACAGCTGCTTAGGATGCAGCTATTTATTGGTAGCAGTTAGCTCTAGTCTCTGATGATTTTTGCTAAGATTGGTACTTCTGTACAAGAAATTCAAAGTGGAAGAAATGTAGCTAATGACATTCTATCCCTTTCCAAATGTCTGCCTCCCTATTTTCGTACCCTGTGCTAGAGGTAAACAGATGCTCACAGACATTTCAAAACTGTGAAAGGGAAGACCAAATGTACACTTGCTTCTGTACGGTTTATATTAATTATTTAATCTCATTTGAGCTCCTCAGGCAAATAAGGCAATTAGCAAGGATGAGGTGTTACTTAACACAGTAAAACCAACATCAGTATGTACTAAGAAAATGTCATATTACATCTGTTTGTGATCACAGTAGAAAACAACCTAATATAATACAAAATATAAATATACATTAAATGTAATTTTAAAGGTGTCCTTTAAAATTATAATTGAAAGGAGAAACAAGTATACATTTTAATTTCCAAGCCCAGTGCAGAAATTTATTTTCATGGGATGACAAGCACCATTTCAGATATGTTTTGAGTGCTTGATGTGAAAAATTAAGCTTGTGCTGTATGAAAAATTAGCATTACCTCAGAGGCAGCAATTTATCCTGCTTAACTCCAGATTCTGTTTAGTCTGTTATTTTCTGCTGTAAGATAATCCTCTCTGCAACCTCCCCACCCCCCACCCTTAACAGAGGAAAGAGAAGAGATAGGTTCCTAACTCGGATGTCCAAATTGGAAGAGATGAATCTAGGCCAGCTGCAGAATGTCTATTTAGAAAGGAACTACTTGGACATCACTATTTTTGGCAGTTTCTATCTAGTAGGTTATAGACCCAAGTTAGGACAGACTAGTACTCAAGCAAATGAGCAGTTTAGGTCTAAAGTAAGATCTGTGGGTATGGATAAATAAAAAGAAAAATTAGTCTGATTTAAGATATCATGCATAAGTTCACTCTTCACTGTATGGATTCTTTAAGGTTAAATTTATTGAAATAATTTGTACATACACTGCTATCAATTCACACTACTCCTAAAGAGACATTACAAATACAAAACTTAAGGCTATTCCGTTTTCTGTATACATCTTACTGCTCAAGCAAAACAGTCACACAGTTGAGTGAGGAAACTATAAAATCAATGTAAAATAAGGCAAGTGTTAAAAAAGCATTAGGCTCAGTAGTCTTTCACTAGAAAAATAGATTTTGCTGTCAAGTTTTCTCTGAAACTTCTAACAAACATATTGCAAAGAAGAAAAATTAACGACAATACAAATTCCTTCAAGGCACTGTTGTGTAACTTTAAATGTCAAGTTGAAAATAATTCAGGAAGTCAGTTGATAGAAATACTACCCTAATAATAATAAGGAACTCAAATCTTTATTTGGTTTAATAAAAGGCAGAACAGAAAAACAAATCAGATTACATTTCTGTAAGGAAGAAAAACAATAGTTAAGATGGAAAAAACATTAGTTTGAAGTCTTACAAAATTCAACTAGAAAGATGAACTCTTATCAACTAAAATTCAATTTAATAGAAAATTCAAAGACCTTTAGTAACAGTTGTTAAGTTTGGAACTTGGGTTATTTTTCTTGTAAAGAATTGTTTAATGAGTTAAATATGTATGTACTAGCATAGGAAAGTAACATGACTGCAAAACTATTTAAAACCAGTGAATGAAAGTGTTCCAATGATGTAGCTTCCAGTCCTCTTATGATACCCCACCTGGCTTTGTGTGGATGTGTTTTCACCTTGCAAGTGCTTCACAATGACAGATTTTCAGTCACTGTACAGAACTTAATACACAAACACTCTGAATGGCATGGTTAAGTCATTTATCTTACAGATTTGCACTGTCTTCAGTATTCATCTAATTGCAAGTCATCTCAGCTTGTACTGTCTGTCAGGACCCTTATGAGCAACTGCAGATTCTTCTCATGTCCCTGCAACCATTCGGCAACTGGTTCCTTCCTCACTCCTTGCCTCTTCCTATTTTTAGGGAGCTCCCAGCCAGAACTGCAACAGGGTGTGACCAATTGTGATAAACCTGCATGTGCTGGGTATCTGAGCACTTAGAGGACTGCTCAACTGAAAAAACTCCCCCTACACTGAAGACAATTTCTTTCTAATTTTAATTGCTCAGCAGTCAGTACTGAAATGTTTTGAGGATTAATTTAGAGGCAGATATAAACCTGATTTTCTTTGGCTGAAAAATACTTAGAGGCATTTGGATGATGATTTCAGTATCAACATCAATAGTGATGGATTCTTCTGTTCTGTCTCAGAACTGTGAGTGTCAGATGACCTACAGCTAATCACTTAATTATCCTGGCCCACTACTGGGTAATTTAGTCCTCCATACTATGTACATATTCATGCAGTCCTGAGCTAATGGTTTAGAAACTGCTTCAGTATCTGTCAGGCTTCACTAGTAACCTGTTCTAACAGCTGCCTGTGACTACTTTGGAACTATGGAAGGGAGGAATTTGCACTGACCAGTTTGAAGCACTAGAAAGCAGCTGCTCCAGCATTCTTTGTCAGACTTTTATCTTTCGCTCTGAGAAATGGAAAAGGATTTTGTTGGTATAGAAACTGGTAACTTCACACCTCTTGCAAGAAAACAAGAAACCAAGCAAATATAATGATAAGACCCAGCCTACCCCCTTAAATCAATTACAGATTAATGTTTGTTAATTAAACTACTTTTGTGGATCCCTACACTTGGCTGTAACTACTAGGAAAATGAAGGAAATACCTCAGGGGTTTATTTTGGCCCTCTCTTGGTATATATCTTGGGTTGAATGAGGTAAAAATCATTTCCCAAATTTGTTGTATATAACATGGCTGTATTGCATAATAAAATACATACAAAGCAACTGCAGTATGAAAGTTTTGAACACATATAAAGTGTATTTCTCCAAATATATATATATATATATATATTTCCAGAGCTTCCTACATTGGATCTTATCTAAAAAACTAGGGTTTATGCCTCTGTAGCTATGACTGTTAATGATGCAAAGTTGTTTGGGTTTTTTTTCATATTATTTGCCACTTCTGTACAGAAACCTAAGACAGACAGAACCTAGGCCTACATATGAGGAATAAAATTACTTACCAAATAAAAAGCTAGCTACCAATATAATAAACAAACCCCTTGCAGGCATGGCAAGCACAACACGCTAGAGAAAGGTCAGGACAAAACTACAGTTAGAGCAGCCAATTTCACCAAACTCTGGTACATTCTGGTGACAGGAGAAACACATCATAGATCTGAATTTCATGCTTAATCCAGGTTCTCCAGTTCCTACCTGCCTACAATGCAACTCTTGTTTCCTAACACTAGAAAAGTAGCTATTCATTAACTTAACTGTTTCGGCCAAGACTTCATACCACAGGTTCAGGATCAGGTAGGAATATTCAGTGAGGGTAGAAGTTAAGTTGTTATCATTTCAGATTAAAAGGTAGACTTTTCCCAGGTAGTACCTAGCCTCATTCTTTTGTGAGGAAGATTCTCTTTGTTAAAAGATTCTGCTTTATTCATCATTTATGTCTTAAACATGTAAGTAAGCTTACTTTTTTTTACTACTGAATTTCCTACAAAAGATGCTTTTACTAAAAAAAAAAAAGCTTCAAACATAATATATAGAAGTCTTTTTAAACAGCAAGCATTTACTGGTAATAACAATAACGCTGTTTCCTCAATGTTAAATTCATATAATCCCTGTAAATTCATTCTGACTTTTATAATGCACAAGAACTTCAAGGCATAATACAGTCAAAAGTATATTAGCAAAGGAAATCTTTATCAGGGTTCAGCCTGTTTACAGTCAAACACTTAAGGTTCATTACTCCATGTTTTGGGTTTTTTTATTTGCACTTTAACTTGTAGTTGTCAAGGCTGCAAAATATGCTATCAAAATCAAAAAAGCACATATCAGACTGGATCTTGTACCCCCATCTCCAACAAAACTGCCAGTGCTATGCTTTCTGACATTTTCAAACCCATATAAACAGGAAAAAAAAAAAAAAGGGGGGTAATAAATGTAACTTATCTTTTATTTCTCTACTTCTTACCTATGCCAAAGACAAATTACTGGTTTGAGGAAATTCGAAAGTTTCTCATTTTGCTATCCTAGGTAGTCTGGGAATTCTACCTGTTTTTTTCCCATACTTTGAGAGAAGTGCTTTTGAAAACTACTCTTCCCTTTCTTAAAATAGCAGTTTCTTATTTTACTTTGCTAATACAATCAACTGCTTGCCTATTAGCTTGCATTATTCAATTGCTGAATGCATAGTGTGACAAAATTATATATTTAAAATTAATGGTTGTAAGCTCTTCCAAAGCAGTATCATAAGCCTTAACAGCAGTGTTACCACTTTACGTAACGAGAACTTGTATTCAGGTGGTATTCATGTTGCTTTATGCTAATACCCTGAAAACTGTTGTCAGTCAAGACTTATGTGCTCTTAAATAGTTTAAGTAACAATAAATATAGTATGCTGCAAGATGTAAGAGTACCACCAAAACAGGATGTATGGTAAGAACCTATGTGTATATGTGAAATTTGTGTTCTGTATGAACTCAAATCACAGAACTGTTTTTGTAGTCCTCAGACCCTGCAGTAATTTGTGCAGATGGAAGAAATTATTTTTGCTACATTGTCATGTGGTACAGTATCTCCTTTGCCTTCTTCATCTGCTCTAAAATACTGATGAAATATTTGATCTGTACTGTATTTGAGTGTTCAGGCTATTTAGAATTGCAGTATTGTAGCACAGACATATGTCAGGACATAAAATTTCTATCTTCAGTATTCACAAGGTACCTAGATTTCTCACATTTAAATGAAGCTAAGAAAATTTGAATGAAGACATTTTACTCTTCAGAGCAAATTGTAAAACTGTTTATGTTTCATTTAAATAAAGATTTCCCTTTGACCACTTTGGTGAAAATGGCTGCATTACATTTGCTTCATCTAATAGTAAAAGTAATTCTTGGGTGGAAATACTCTAAATCTTGCAAGCCCAGATGTATAATACTGGGATAATAGGCCCATTGTATATTACTTGTTCATTCAAAGAATGCAGTTAGTTCCAGTTTAGGATAAAATCAAACAGATCAGTTAAAACAACAGAAATTCTTATCACATAAAAAACTTCCTTTCAGTAGTAAAATGAAAAATAATGTTACAGATTGCCAAAGTCTAAAAGCAGTACATCAGAATACATTATAGCCTTTATAAAAGAAGCAGTTTCACAGCTATTTTAAAAGCATCTTATTTCTCATAAGTGGAGTTTACTTAGAAGCATTGTGGATGTTCAAAATGCACAGCTGCATACATCTTCTGTAGCTTTGTGATGATTTGCTCTTCTGTTGGCTTAAAGCTCCTGAATTAAAAAAGAACACACACATTTCCTTATACCCCAAATTCTATTATTTTGATGCTTTATATTTTCCCATACTTGTCTAAAAATAAAAAGTAAAATATAAATTGGATTTAAGTGTCAAATTTGCCTATCTGAATCTTTAATGATTTGCTGGGTATCATGTGCCAGAAAGACTTAAGAATGGGACCTTAGGGATAAATCCTTGAGGACCTAAGTCACAGCAAACAAGAAGTACAATAGAATGCAGTAAACAGAGGAGATAATATACTCTTGGAAAAGAGTTTGTTCTTGTTTCCGTAACCTTTGTTTTAAAGAATAGAAAATGCCAGGTCAAGTTCATGTAAAGAGAGTAATAAATCAGAACCTTCCTACAGGTAGATGGCTTACAATAAGGAAAATCAGTACCCACAGCAACATGAATGCAGTCATGCACACCTCTAAATCTTAGATGAGAAACTGGGGTGCCAGATGCAGAGGGACAGAAAAAAAGAGAAATAGCTAAAGTATGTAGGATTGGTCCTCAACTGACAGACCATCCTCTGACAAGTGTTTCTGGCTGGCGTAAGTATAAGCAGCATGCAATTGGACTGCAAAAAAGAGGGCAGAGAATCAGGGAAGTTCATTATATAGCTTCTACAGGGCTACATATCCTCTGCTTACTTCTTCTGGCACTGATCCACTCAGTGACCCCCAAGTAAAATGTGTCTTCTTTCCTAGACTCCTATTAGTCATTGTTTCATGGTACTTTCACATTCCCCACTTGCTATTAAGTTTGTATCTTAACATTTCCTAAACATACACAAACCAAGTCTGTTTTCCATAAGCTAATAAACTTGCATCCTTGACACCCAAAATACATCATGAAAGAGCAGGATTTAGTATACATGAGCAATTCTTATGTTAATCTGAACCCTATTTTAAGGACTGTATAGTCACCAGAACTATTAAACCACAATGATGATAGCACTGAATTAAAAGGTTTCAGACTTCATTTCTTACTGATGTTACATCATGAATGACTATATATTGTTTTATCTAAACAGTGCTTCTACTACTCTGCTGTTCCCATATCAAAAACCACATTGTGCCAGATGGCACAATTGATTTCTTTGTCCTTGTATCAGGCTGCTCAAAAGAAAAACTGGAGTTTACTTCTTTCTTACCTTTGGTAGGAAAAAATTAAATTTCTTCTCTGCCTAGCACTACTGTGTTCCAACACTTTTTTCTTCTGTTTTACTGTAAGAAAGAAAAGTTAAATTCCAAAACTCAATTCTTAAGCATGGGATGAGCACAATAATTCCAGTCCGACAATCTAATCACAAGGCCCATCTAAACCGCATTTATTTTCTTTTATCATGTGAAGATATAAGAAAAAAAAAATTACACTAAATTTAAGCAACAAAAATACTGACTCTTGGAATCTTTCAGCCAAGCACTGAAGGCTCAACTCAGTTGCCCTCAGAAAGCCCTGAAGGCTGTGCGCAGTAGTTACAACAACCACAGTATTCCCAGAAATTATTGCATGTGTAGAATGTGTAGAATTTGTCTATGAAGTGAATACCCAAATAATACACAAGCAATATAGAGCTCAGCATCCCTAGAACACATACGGAAACAGTTACATGATTGCTCTTGGAGTATGTCTCAGTAGCTAGGTAGTGTCTGTAACAGTCAAGACTTCAACAATTTTACTGCTACAAAGAATTCTGTTTCCCAATCTCTACCTTTCCACATAGTACACTGATGGCTGCGACATTTTAGTTACAGCCTCATCCCAAGTTCATTGGTATCTTACTCGTGACTTGATGTAACAGACCAGAAAAGCTCATTTGGAGAATTCTTTGGTACACAAATATATCTTCTAAACAGCCCGTAGTTGATGTAACTTTTAGTTATTAAAATCAGGCAAGATTTTAACGGCTTAGTAGATTTTCCTCAAATGCTTTTATCTAAAATAAAACTCCAAGGTAACATCAAGGAGCTGATCAAAACCACGTGCCACATACAACAGCCACATGGAAACATTATTTTGCTGTATTACACTGTGTTACAACCCTATTGTGGTACATTTCAGTATGTTTATAAGAAGCAGGGCTATGCAACAAGGGCAGTTATTAAATTTTCAACTCAAGACATGTCCCCAAATACCCTACAGTATAATAGTACACTATATTCCCAAGACATATCTCCACTTCATAATATAATTGAATTGCAGCTTTAAAGCTGTTTAGATAAGAACAAAAGCACTAAAAAATATTTTCAGCTAGCACTGGAAAAAGGAATCACAAGTGAATGCAACACAGGGAAACAAAGAAGGTCACTGCATCATGAAATTAAAAGAGGAAAGACAGCACTAATCTGAATGACAAAAAGAAGATAAGCATAGAAGAAACTAAGGGGAAAAGACTGAAGCAGACTGGACACATCTAAAGAGAGGAACTGCTAGACTGCATCTTAAAACGGAGAGAAAGTTACAGACCAAATGAAGTGACTAGGCTCCAAAGGATGGGGAGAAGGAGAGAGCATAGCAAGCAACAATTTAGAAAGGCATCACCCTAAGGAGAAGGGAGGCAGCATGGGAGCACCACCACTCAAGGAAAGGACAGCAGAGATGCCTCCACCTGCTCCTTTGGCTCCAGTTGTGCAGCCATTCCTGTGCCCACGGAGCTGAAGCCAACAGCACAGTAAGAAGCACCCCCAGAGAGACGGATGGGAGTTACCACCAAAGGAGCCAACATCAGCAGATCCCAACACCCCAGAAAACTATTCTTACCAAGGAGAGACAGGTCTTTGACAGCATGTGAGAGAAATGTATGTTAATATGGACAAAAATGCAGAAGAAAATTTTAAAAGCCTCTTCTGGAAGTCTGTCAAGCGAAAGTGATTTTTACCACAGTCATAGTCTTTTTAGAATGACTTTATAATACAGACACATGGTGCTTTTAAAAAAGTAAAAATATTTCTCAAATATCAAAATAAAGTGTGAAGTAGTAAAGAGCATTCTGAACACTATGAAATTAAAAAATCTTAAGGAAAGGAATAAACTGTACTTTCACATTCATGATTAAACCTTACCAACTGGGTCAACAACAAGGTAGAGTTTTATACAACACACTGTACTATGTAAGCATACATTTTACTATAGCATACAAGTTCTTTACTTACAGTTGCTCAACTTGGTCAAATTGATTCTCATTTTCTGTGCAACAGAAAAAAGAATTATGTAAGGTCTCAGTTTAAACAGCAAAAATTCTATTATATTATTTACTACTTCATTTATAAGCAAAACAATTTTTTTCATTTTATTAGGTCTTAAATTCAAAATTCAAATTCTTATTCCTCTATGAAATGGAGTTACCTGCAAATTTATAAAAGAATTTAATCAAGTTTGATTTCTGACTTTAACAATTATATATTATAGAAAATTGATAGATTTGTTTGAAATTTAGGCAAATACATACATGTATATCTGCATACTGCCATAGATGAATTACAGACACCTATATATATTTATTTATATATATAAATGTGTGTGTGTGTATATATATATACATAAATATATATAACTTGTTTCATCTTCCACACCTTGTTTGGCTCATCTATGTGTGCCTTAGAAGCCAAATTTAGTGCCTTCTGATTTAATGCATTTTTCCTTCTTATTCAATTCTTTTACAGGTTTGTCACATCAAGACTACTAACAGTTGCATTCTCAAAGTACAGCCTCTGAATTCCTTCTAAGATAAAATAAGGACTTAAAAACAATTAAAAATACTTCATGAAAAAGTATTGTTTATTGAAAGCACTTTGTACTTAAATCTCTTTAGCGAGTCCAGCATTCAAGTATCTGAAACAATGGAACGTTCTAGAAGAAAGTATTTATCAGAAAAAATGCAGATGTGAAAATTACACTGATTTTCAGGTATGAAGTGCTACGGGTCATACCCTTCTACCTTAGGCTGCAATTTCAATTGAAAGCTAAAAATCTTACCTGCATTCGCTTTCTTTTTAGAATACAACTCATAAAGGAAGACCACAGTTAGAAAAACAACAACTTCAGCCACAACACCTAGAAAGGGCTTGAGAGGCACCAGGAAGGACAGAACTATAAGCTCCTGCTTTCCTTTACTCTTTCCTAGTTTAAAAGCAGCTTCACACCAATATACACCATCATCTTCCTCAGTGACCTTCATTATCTTCAGATGGGTTACATTAGTAGGTATTCTATCAACTACATACTTGTCTGCCAAAGAGTCATTAATGGCAACCTGAAAATAAAACATGCATTACAGGTTTTATTAATGCAATGAGAAAGTGTAAGAGATCTAAAATGAGTTCAGAGCAAATGGCATTTGTGAAGCATGTTTAATCAGCCTCAAAAGGAAAAGTTTCTTAGCTGGCCATTCTGGTTCCCTTTACATTCAATGAAGGAAAATACTCACTTGTGAGGAATGTGTCTAACCTGTTCTAGTCTATTAAAGATCAGATGAAAGGTACCCTTCCCTGGACTATATTGACTCTCCACTGACAGAGGCAGCCTCAGGTACCAGGATCTAATGTTCAGGTCTCACTACAGCACAAATCATACTCTTTCAAGGAAGCTGAGGTGGGAATGCTGCCTCACTGGGAAGTATGTTGACAGTCTTACCAGTCAATGCTAGTCCCCATCAAAAGCGAGGAGACACATCTATTTACCTCCTCTCAGTTGATAATGCTTCCTCCAGAAAAGAGCTAGAACAAAGAGGCTATGCTTCCAAGGGTATGAGGGAACCCAAGAGGTGCATATGTAAAGACAGGAAACTGCAGAGTCAGATTTTTGCCAAGTGATATTTCTCCTCGCAGCTTTTAAGGCATAAGCTGAAGTAAGAAGAGTATCCACTGTAGGATAGCCTCCTTCAGGTCCAGTGCACCAGAGAGTTCATCATACAGGCCAGTAAATACAGAAAAACCTATACATGGAGCAGAAGGAAAAGGGACATGGACCCATTCTCCCTCAGGCTTCTAATACCTTAAATGTCTTTAAAAAGTGTCCTGCTAAAATTTTTTAAGCAGTAAGATTTGAGCAATATAACTATCACTAATACAGGAAGGACAAGCATCTCAAGACTCATCTGATTGGTTTTACTCTTACCTGGGCTGTAACAGTATGGCAGAGACTTACTGGAAAATAACCATCATACAAACCAGAACTACATCCTTGTACTAATGAATACTTTCAAATAGCAGGTTGGTTTGTTTTTTTCAGTTTACAGAGTTCTGCATTAACTTTGATGGAAATGCAATCTGTAGAGCCTAGAGTGAAAAGTCATGGTGCTACAGAAGACTACTTGTTTTATACAACATTGTTTTAAAACAACATTTCTTGACAAGAGATTGAAACCTCACCTGTTTACTTCCATTGGTCATATACCAAGTCCAAGATAGAGGAGTATAGTCATGACTTTTACAAATCATTACAGCTGTATCTCCTTTGTAAGTGATTATAGGTTTTTTGTTTTCATCAATTTTTGGTACTGAAAACAAGCAGGAAAGTTAATCAAGTCAGACATTCGCACAGACAGTCAGCACAACTGCTTAAGGACCCCTCAAAGGGCAAGCACAAATTATTCTATTCTGCCCTTTAATATAGCTATTACAACACTTCACACCATTTCACATTACCCAGAGGTAGTTTTTATTTAAAAATTTGAGCTTCCTAAAAGCAGTTCCCAAGGATTTTCTGTGTACCTGGACTACAAAATCTGCAGGGTTCTGCCAAGCCAGGGGAAGGGAAAGAGAGGCAACACATCCAATAATACATAACTGCCTAGTGGAAAAGCCATTGCAGTTAGTTACAGCTCTGATGACTTTAGCTACTGAGTCTATACCAACACATTACTCATCTTTCAGTCTAAGATTTGTTCTCTCTGCATTACTGCTAGAAGATTCAAGGACTTTTCCCCATTTCCTTCACTCTTGCATTAATCTTGAAAAGTGCTATAAAAAATATTGACTTGACATCAGAAGTGGCAGCATTCAACCACTGTGAAGTAATTCTCCCATCTTCTTAGAATAAATCAACCAGTCCTAAGCACTGTTCTGGAAAAGATGACTTCCCTATTGAGTCATTCCTGCCCTTACTGAAATAGCTACTCTAAACTTTTAAAAAAAAAAGTCTCCATTGAATTTAATTTCTTTTTAATCTAACAAGACTGGGGTAGCCATTCAACTAAACCTTACTCACATGTTGACAAGAAAAATACATAATTATTTTTTTGTTTAAGGTGTCCGGATAAACTGAAATTTTGCCTTTCTTCAGTGTTACAAGGTAGTCTCCCCTGGCTGAAGTGTTGAATGCAGGTACCAATATCACTACTCAAGGATTCTACATGAGCATTTCTTGCAAGTCTTATGACCAGGTATCCTGCTGAACAAAGCCAGCTTGAGTACTGATACTTACAAAGCCTGCTGGTTAGTTCAGTTGATGTTAGCAAAGTAATATGGAAAGTTAAGTGTTTTTGTTTGTAGGCACCTGCATTCAAGGATAATCTCTCATATATCACAGTTTATGGAGCTTTCACAGATCAAATGCTTGCCTTGCTTGTTTCAAAAAAGTTTGGACGTGGGAATAGAGAGGGGAAGAGCACTCATTAGAAATTAAGGTTCCCAGCTGCTTGTTTAAGACAAGGCACTCATGCTGCCCAAGGAAGCACACCAACTTTTAATAATAGCTGTTCTTACATAGAATGGAGGATGTGCTAAAGCAGTAACTTTGTTTCAGAAATACAAATGTATTTAGAAAACTGCTTCCACTCTAACAATCATTGTTCCTCTTATAACACCAAATCTCAGACCAAATTTCTGAGACAGTCTCTCTGCTTTTTGAAAAATTTCTGACACATACTATTCTTTCCTTACACTCACTCCCCTGCCAGAAAATGTTGAGTGTTCTCTTGCTGTAGGGATAAGAAGGAAGGGAAAACTAGTTACTCATTTAGGTAAGAAATAGGTTTTGCTCTTTTGGTTGTTGGTATTTAATTGTTAGTTTTTGCTTCAAAATTCTCCGTCCCTCCATGTTATAGAAATGCCTTTGATAGTGATTCTCACTTACATTGCAAATGAACCACAGAGCTGATTTGTTCACCTCTCAGATTACAACTGTAACGTCCCAGCTTACTGCTATCCAGGACCTCCAATCTGCAAAATAAAAAGTTTCACCAGTTTGTTTTTTGTGTGTATTTTCTTCCATCCTACAACTATCAGTGGCTGTTAATTAGCATTCTAAAGAAGCTACCAGGGAACATAGAGCACTGAAACATTAGGGTTCAGGTTTAGTGCAATGTAGAAAAGCATGACATTTTTAAGAAAACAGAAGAGCACAAGCACACCTGGAAATATAAATACCATTTTCACTCCTATTGTTCACAAAAGCCCAAATATTTTAGCAGAATAATCTAGAGGTTACTGAATCAGACCTGGGTTCACCATGTGAACTATACAGCATATGCCATGCAAGACTTCAGAAGTTTTTTTAACTGTTTTGTTCTTTCTAAAGCAAATCAGTCAATGGCTAGGACTGGTCCAACACAGTAGATGACAGCTCTGTAAAGCTCTCACCAAGTCCAGCATCTTCTCTGCTGGTAAACTATTTATCACACAACACTTTGACAGAGATTTAAGATGACAAACACATGAGATGCTTGTGTTTATTTATATTGAGTAGAAGATCAGTGACATTACATCCTCATCACATTTTCTATCACAGAAATTTTATATAAACATTGATGTTAAGAAATCAAAGAAATATAGAAATCATCTGGAGATTATCTGTTAAAATTAGCCCATTTACAGATTTTTAAACTTCGACAGTAAATAGTATCAAATGAAGAAAATTCTCAAAATAATCGAGACTCTTTAGAGGTTTGGAAGTGTTAAGAAAACCTTAAAAAAAATAATCAAAACATCTTCACCGTAAAGCCAATTTCTTCTCTCTGCTGTTAAATATGAAGAAAAAAAAAGGCCACAGACCTTTCAGGCCATGGAAAATGGGGAAGTGGAAAAACATGTATTCATGAAATTACTACTTCCCTAAAGAGAATTACTGGGCCTCAAAGAACTGTGGCCTTATTCTATATTCTTGTATTGAACAAGCCTTGTTTTTCCAGCAGTAGAGATCTTCCTCCAGGCTCAAAGAAACTGAAACCTTTTTCCTTTCCTGCAGCTTTCATCATCATCATCATCATCATCATCTCTTGGCTTTGCCAATGAAGATTTCATGAGGGCTCTCCCCAGGCTTGCTGCAAGCACACTGATGGCTGATAAGGCCAATGGGGGACAGGCAGTGTGGGTGCAAAAGGCCCAGCAGAAAGTGTCCTGTGAGGGGACAGGCACTGATTCTACGTGTGTTCCCAAAGGAGGCAGCAGTGTTATGGATGCTGTGTCTCCATGTCTCCCAACTGGAGGCCAGAGGGGGCTACTGCTGGCAGTCAGTATGGCCAAAGCTGAGGGATTGTTTCAGGGAGTCCTTGTATCTCCTCTCTGGGGCTCCTCTGTTGCGGCAGCCGGTGGCAAGTTCACCACAGAGCACAATCTTAGGGAGGTGGTGATCCTCCATCTTGGAGACGTGCCCTGCCCAGTGCAGCTGTGTCCTCAGTATCATGGCCTCAGTACTGGTGACCCCTGCCTGTTCAAGGACAGTGACATTGGTCACACAGTCAGTCCTGTGGATGTTTAGGACTGGATGGAGGCAGCACTGATGGAAGTGTTTGAGGAGTCACAGGTGGTAGCAGTAGATGACCCATGATTCAGACCCATGTAAGAGAAAGGACAGTACAATGGCTCTGTAGACACTGATCTTTGTACTTTGTTTCAGGTGTTTATTGCTCCAGACTTTTATGAAGTCTTCCAAATGCTCTGTGTGCCTTTTCTAATCTCTTTGTTGATCTTGGCATCCAAGGAAATAACACATCCCAGATAGCTGAACTGCTGGACTGACTTAAGCTCTGATTTGCCTCTGGTGGTGTGGGGATGATGGAAGTCTTCCTGTGGCGCAGGCTGGTAGAGAACTTGTCTTCTTCAAGCTGACTTTCAGCCCAAATAGATATGCAGCCTCTGCAAAGCAGGATGTTATGCATTGCAGAGCTGCTTCTGTCTGAGCAACGAGGGTGGCATCTTTAGTAAGTTGATTATAGGCACATATTAATTACTGTGTTTGGATCTTTTCTAATATATACATAACCAGTATCGCGAAGTCGATATGCATGTGATAATTACCCCTTAGAACCTGTAAGTTAAATTGAAGAACGCTACTTACTGGATGCTCCAGCTGTTTCCAACTTTATTCACATTTCCGATCGTTTCATTTCCCCTCTTCCAAGACACTTGAGGATTTTTCAAATGAGAGTATTTCTTGCCCAATTTGCATGAAAGTTCAATTGCAGTGGCACTATGCAATGTGATGTGTCTTTCCGCGGAAGCACGAGTATCACCTAAAGGAAGTTAATATAATTGTTTACAAGAACAGTTCTTCATTGTAGGGCAGTTATTAAAAGATTGTGCCTTATATATCCTAGATCTGTCTGGGTGGATAGAACGTGCTGCTGTTATACTTTCCCAAGAAAAAAGAACTGCAAAATCAGTGTTTGACAGCAATATTCTTAAGCCATACCTGGGTTATGACACACATCCATTACAAAAATGATAGTCACTCAGTTCTGTACCAATTCCTAGAGGGCTCCAGTGCTGAATATGGATATTCATTTCACTGAAATCAAGATAAACTTAATCTTCCACATAATCTAACCCAAGCTAAACTACATGAAGTACTCAGCTCTTATGAAGGGAAGCAATTTCTACTCTCAGTCTTCTAAATTTTCCATTAGGTATTTAAAAAGCAGAATTTATTGGATTAAAAATGAGTATCCAGGTGCATATTTTTATGATATTGTGAGATTACAGGTAATGTTCCATTGCTAGTAAAGCTGATAAAATTCACAACCCTAATGTTTCTAACCCACAGAAACAGACTTTTAAAAAAAAAACAAAAACAAAAAAACCCACAACCCACACCAAACAAACAAATAAACCAAAAAAATCCAACCCAAACCTAACACACATCTGACTTTGTCTCAGCACTGATATTTTATTTCATAATTGGTCTTCTCTTTCACATCTCCTAAATAGAATTATGGTTAGTCAATCTGAACACTCCATGAAAATTTTTCCAAGCCTTACTTCAGTCCCAGGACCTACCCTGTAGTACTCGATGATGGAAAAAAAAATGCAGTAGTATTTCACTGCTCAAATTCTGAGAGAAAAGGAAGCAGCTCACTAACTTAGTAATGCAAGTCATACCTAAAAAACAGCAAAGTCTGAAGTGTAAGTACCAGATACTCCCACAGAGTATTTGAACATTATTGTTCTGGCAGAGACAATTACAGCCTACAGAACAGCCTGCCCCGAACTCCAAGTCCAAGCCAAAATATTGCAGATCTATTGAACTGCAGGCAAACTTAGAGGTGCAACACCTCTGTCTTCTGTAGCAGAGCAAAGTCAATTACTGCAACTCATTTATTAGTGTCGTTACACTTAACAAGTGAGCCAAGCATAACTCACCTTGTTGAGGTTGCTTACAATCTAAGTAATTTTGCAAATGGAATTGGTGTCACTGTAGCAAAAGTTTTAGTCAGATTAATTACACTTGCTAAAAAAAGAATTCACATAGAGTTTATTTTAAAAATAAACCCACACTTTAAATGAATGGAATATGAAAGCCCTACTCTGATGAAGATGAACCATTAGGAAGACTGGTATCTGGGGCACCTCTGTACCAAGAGAACATGTACCAGAACAGGAAAAGTCAAGTACCTTTGGTTTCTCCTTGAAGGAAATACAGCACAAAAGCCGTGCAATAATGTCCTTAAATTACCATACCAGTACTTTGCAAAGGAGTTCTAATTCATCTCCTCCACACGAGAGGGATTTCAGTTAGATCTGTTTCTCCAGTTGTCAAAAAAAAAATTAGTTACAAAGGTTTATTTGGCTACTGGAAATTTCACATCTACTTTAGAAAGAGGCTTATCTTTTCTTTTCCGAGGATGAACTTGTGTAATGCTGCAAAGCTGTCAACACCTGCTGGTTAACAAGTATGCTAGTTTGCAGGGTCTTTCTAAGTGGATTCAATAGTGCAAAGAAATTGTCACTTAGTTGATCTTTAAAAAGGTAGCTATGAGTTGTTTTTACTTGTGGTTTCATTAAAAATTAAGAATCTCCCTCTCAACTGCAAAAAATAGCCATTTGAACACAACACTTAATGCAAACAGTAATCTTTTCTCTTTGCTCAGTATGAGATTCTTAACATATTAAGCAGTTGCCATTCTAGACAGTTCCACAACTCATACAAAAGACTGTGCAATCACTGGCATTCAATATAATGTAGCTGGAAGAGAAAATAATACACTCACCAAGCAGGAGTATCTCATACTTCCCAACAGACATGTTCTCCTCGGTTGCCTGCCCCGACATTTTCATGGTAAGACCTGGACCTAACAAGGTTATAGGGGAAGCAGAGTGGTATGTCATGAACACAAAGGTCATCATATACAGGAGAGTGTGCATATAGTATTTCAATTGTTTCTTATAATGTTGGAGGGGAAGACATTGCTACATGATGAACATTATGGAAATCCCTTCATACACCTTGTGTGTGAACCAGAATCTTAAAAGAAGCAGTGTTGTGTGGCCACTGTTCTAGTAACTATACCACCTTAGAAGATGGTTTGTAACTTTAATATGATGTAATTCTGAATGTCAGTACTCTAAAGAGGTCATAACCATCTATTTTCACATCCTGATTCAAAGAGTTCCCTATGCACATGGCTTTTCCTAGAGTATACTGATGGGTCCTAGAACTGTATAGGACTACAGCAATGTTTAAGTACAGCTTGGAAAAGTAATAAGCTTTAGAAAAAATTAAAAATGCAGAAACATGCCCATTTCCAAAGCAACTATAATTTAACAATACAAGAAAGCCAGAGGTAGACTATCTAATCTAGATGCAGCTCTAATGAATGCAGAGGCAAGAATTCTCCCTGGAAGTCTTGAAGATCAGGTTGGATGAGGTCTTGAGCAACCTTGTCTAAATGAGAGGTGTCCCTGCCTATGTCAGGGAGGGACCTCTAAGGTCCTTTCCAACCTAAGCAATTCTATGATTCTGTGATGATTCTATGAATGGCCTGTACTCCACTGGAACATGGTCAGAGTACCTCATGGCTCCACAAAACTCCTGCTCCACAGTAAGGAATTTCCTTACACACAGAGATACCAATACTGACCAACATCTGGCTAAAATATACACCCTTTTTTCTTAGATGGGAAAACTAATTTAAAAGTTCTAAGATGAACAGCAAAATCCCTTATCTGTAGAGCTATGGGTAGCATACTTCAAAGACTACTTTCATAAAGCTCTGCAAAGCTCAATACAGCTATCAGGCACTCTAAATATAAACAGTCTGTTTCCACCACTACATTAGTTCTCATGCTCTGACCATTTCAGGAACAGAGAAAGAAACCAAGTTAATACCCACAGTTTTAACAAGAGATGTAGCCCATCTAATAAAGTATCACCCTTCCACATCTACATACATTTCAGTAGCATTGTCCTATCTGCATTCAAGTTACAAGTAAACTGAAGCACACTGTGGGAGAACACATTAGAAATTACACTTAAAAGAAAAGTCAATTCTATACAGCTTTAAACAAACAGTTTGTTTTGGAAACAAACATATAAATCATGTTTATAAATCATGAATAACCACTTGATTAAAAAAATAACAAGGTAGAACCCAAGGGTAACCAAAATTTTACTATTTAAGTAGAAGACGTGATTGCTTTTACCAGGTACAGGTACAGTACGCCCAAGTATCAAATCATCTGAAGGTCTCCCCCAAGTCTGCTGTTTGACAAACTGTGTCACCATCACAGGCTCTGAAAGGTGAAAAAAATTGTAAAAAAATAATTTTCCCTCAATTTAGTGATGAGGATTTCTTTTTTAGAAAAAAAAAAAATTCCCCCACTCCATAGAAGATAAAATGTGCATGCTTTAAGTCACACATTTCACATGCTTGCCAAGTAATATTATTTTCAGTTATTTTATAATGCATTCAGGAATATTTGAACAGTAATTGCTGATTGAATATGCCTAATCATATAGCAATAGAGAAGATTTTTCTAGTTTTCATAGAGAGAAAGGGGTTTCATTATCTCTCCTGTCTATTCATTGAAAAGGTTCTACTCAGAACTTGGGAAAGAGAAAACTGGGCGACAGCTTCTGCCTTCTCATTGAGAGAAGCACTGGATGGCAGATTTGGCAACTGTGCAGTAGAAAATAGTATCTCTGAAAGCCTAGATCTTCTCAGAATTACACCTGCTTTCTCCTGCAGGAGTTTTTAAGAACTTTGAGGTAAAGTTCTTAAGCACATGCCTCCCTGCTACAGTTGAGATAATATGGCTACACTGACTGAGGTCCCTGCTAGTGGTACGCATCTAAAAATCTCTGGGCAAGTGTAAGGAGAGTACCAGATACCTTCCAAGTTGCTGGCTCATTCTGTAAAGCAGTGGTTTTCTTTATCAACATGTCATCCTGTTGTTGTTGAATTTGTGATGACGGCCTTGTGCCCGTCTTGTTCCATCTGCAGTTTCGTACCTTCCCTCATGTTTCAACTAGTTGAAGTAACAATAAATGTGTATATCAAGGTGGATGATGTGGAAGAACAGAGCACTATGCTAGTTCATTCAATGGTTGTTGGCAGCAAACTGCTGTCATTCTTAACTACTGCCCAAAATAGCTTTAAGAAAAAAATGTAAATGAAGCTGTGTCACCTAGCAGAAGACAGTATGTCCTGTTCCTGTAGGCAAGAGCACAAGCAAGCCTTGATCTATGGGTGATGGGAGAAAAACTAGACCAACTGTTTACCCCTGAAACAATATGTGAAATCTGAAATCTTTCTAGGGAATCTTCATTTGCCTGTATGTGCAAACACCTTGACACCATGCCAAGATTGTCATGGATCACTTGAGTTTGCATCAGTCCAGAACACACCTCACCTGGTTTGTTACTGAAATCCCTCATGACAATAGATTCAGAAGGTACCAGTGCCAGCTCACATGGCAGTTGTTAACCACCCACAAAAGACTTGAACCTTTAGGGTGTCTTGCAGACTAATATGATCCTCATACTGACTTCCTTACTTCATGTATCAAATGAAAATAGTTAGGTGAGACCACATTATACAAATACTTGATGTATTTTAGTGTACTTTAGCTCATATGTACTTGTATGTCTATGTATGGAAAGTTATCCAATCTACTAGCTATGGCACTCCTACTTCTCAGACACATTGTGGTAAAAAGCTCTGGAAATTAACACCAGGTAGACAGCATTATCTCCAATGACAAAGCTGTAGATGGAATAACACCATAACATGTTTAAGTCCATGTATAAACAAACCCTTGTTTGATTTGCATTAACATAAGCCTTGTTACACTGCTGAATTCCTGCTGCTCTGATCTTTATGGGGAAAGGAGAGGTGAGAATCAACAATCATTGTTTTTTCTCTCCAGCCTGGAACTTATTTTCTGCTCCCTATGAAAACCACAATTAAGGTGCAGAATATGGTGAAGTGTGGGAGACAAGAATGAACTGACACATTCAAAATTAAAAACTGGAATGTTAAGCTAGCAGGCACAGTGATGCAAAGGCATTATTGTACTACCTCTCACTAATGCAAAAGCATAACATGAGTCTTAACATGGAAAGCTATAAATGCTATCTAAATGCTAAATAAGGTATAAAATGGTATAAAAGAACCTCCCACAGTGGTCCCAGTTTGGGAATTCTCCCCTCTCCAAGGTTATTGTATTGTATTGCCCATATATATGGGCAACAGATCACCAGCTCGCAGCTGGATAGCATTTTCCACAGTCCTTGAGTAGCCTTCAACACTCAAGCTCTTTCAGTGCTAGATGATACATTTACTTATGTTTCTTCTGAAGAAATTCAGAATTTTATTTAGTATGAAACTGTAAACTCTGCACAGCGAGTTAGGATCATTAGGAAAAATTATTATAACTTCAGGTGTACTGAAATAGAACAATTACCAGGAGATGATTCATTAAATCCTGCATGCATCTTAGTCAAAGAGTTTTCCTGAGACTGACTCGTATCTTGTGTTGTCACAGTCAGACCTAAGAAAAAAAAAAAGGCTTAAAGAAAGTTCTAAGTTTGCTCAAATTATGGAGAACAAAACATCTTGCTCATGAAAAGAATTCAATCAATCTCCTCACCTATCTCCTCAGTGTACCACCTCCATTTTTTCCAAGTTCTGAGCATTACAGCCAAAATATGCAAAAATTACTTGTCATTAATCTTTTCTTGCATAAAGTAAGATGAAAAACTAAAGAACAGAGGAAGTATTTAACCTGCAATTTCTGCATACGGGACTTTTCCTGTACTTAGGCTATAATCACACAAAGTCATTCTTCAGAATACTCCAGCTCAATAGTAAACTTTATCTCCTGTACTCAAATCCTGTCATGTTTGTGACCTTAGACCACGACACCTTGACACCGACTAGTTGATTATTTCTAAACACAGATTAGCAGATTCACCAATAGATTAAGGATCTCATTACAACCTTACATGTCTATCCTGTATAGTGATGCAGTGAACAGCTTCCGTTCTTTCTATTATCACTTTGGTGAGCAAAACAAAAGCTACCTGTGTCAAGTATGGACTCCAACAAGTAATACTAATGACTATTTCCATTTTTCTTACCACCACCACAGATGTGATTCCTCTGTAGTCCTGTTTTTGGAGAGACAGGAAAGGCTAGGGTTTTTGCTTTATGTTGTTGACTGCAAAAAGGACAGCAGGAGAAGGGACAGAAGACTTGCTTAGTTTTAATATGTTGCTGTGCCACTCTTCTATTAAAAATTCAAGGTTCCTGGATGTCTTACAAAAATGGAGATGTTTGCTCCTTCCTTTCTGATACCATAGTTGGGTGGCAGAAATAGGCACAAAATAAACACTGTATGCTCACATGCTTACACATGCCAGGACATATTCTATTGCCATAGCAGCAGGATTCATTGGGACTGGGAGAAATCTCATGTAAGCAGCTTTTGTTATTTGGTCATCAAGTTACTGGGGAAAAAAGAACACATGATTTGCACACCTGGGAGGGACAATAAGCTCTGCTACACATCCAAGACAGCAGGCAAGCATAGATAAAGTGAAAAGGTACATCATACTTTAAGTGTGTTCAAATTTGGTTACAACTGTGTGCCTTCAGCAGAAGGTAAAGTCAGCACCCTGCCAGTTCCTCCACGTGAACAAACACTACTAACACTCCTACCTACCCCATTTCAAAACTACAGACTCTCTCCCACTGGCACCTCCAGCACAGTTACTCCAGACCACCGAAGAGTCACCTGTGGCTTGCACCATCTGCTCTCTCAATCTGCCCATCATACTTCAACCAGTGTAAATCTAGAGTAAAACAAGGTAATCAGAGGATTAAAAAATAAGCATTACTGGTTGTCAACAAAACGCTTTTCACTTTTCATACCAGTCCAGGGGTCCCACAGCTGAGTGTTCCCGATCTTCTCTAAAAAAACTTAATAAATCCACTCTGAGTATCTGCTGGCTTACTATGTAGCCAATGAGAAAACAGTCATATTCCCTGCTTGACAGAGGTGCTGAGATCAGGAGAGCTATTATGCTTCTGATATTCACTCTACGGTTGAAGATGCATGATTTTTTGTATCTGCAGCATCTTGAGGTATTCTGATTATGTCATGGATCACCTCACTGTATCAGCTTATTAGATGCATCACCTGCACAGTAATTAAAATCCTCAAAGATTATAAATGTAATCTACTGCCAAACTGTAAAGCAGCTCTGTTATGCGTCTGCAAGGAATCCAGATGACCTGCAACATGGTCTGCATACTAACAGGGATCTCATGTGGGCTTTCTTCCTTTATTCACATACCAACTGAAAGCAGCCAAGCAGTGCTATTTCTAGTCACCACTGCTCCCACATCTTGGCTCTGCCAAATTACACATCTGTCCATATGTCAAACTACACAGCACAGGGATAACACTGCACCACTTTTGTCCTCATACACACCTGCTAAACAGCCTTGTAAATCAAGATGATGCAGAACTGCATGTAATTAGTGTCATCAAGACAGGCAGTGATGTAAGGAAGTGAAAGGAAGAGCTATTGAGTAACAGCTGCATGCCTTAGCAATGGATTTTCACAACAGCATGATAGCTTGCTGAGTTTTGCTGTTGTTGTTCTTTACATGGAAAGGAGTAAGTGAGAATATGAAGTCATTGATTCCTTTTTCTACCTTGCCTCTGCTTCATACTGCAACCAGTATTTGGGGCAAAAGTATAGCTGTACTAGTCACCACCAGAGCAATTTCAGGCTTTAAAATCTAACCCACCCCACACTTTTTCAGCCAGTAAAGTAGAAAAATAGGAAAAGGCTGAGATACAAAGATAATATCAAATGTAATTTTAACTAGTTTAATAATTCTATACTCTTTGCAAGTTCATAAACATTCAGCAACATCCAAAGCCAGCCTTCTAGTGCCTCTTGGAAGAGAAAAGCTGCAGGCTGAGCTCTCCTGAGGCATCAGAGGATCCACATAAAGGACTTCCAAATGCCCTGAGGGAAGTTCGTCCCTCAGGACAAATAAAAACCCAGCCTGGAAGCAAAGTCCTTTATATGAGCTTTCCATCTAACTCCTCAGTATCTTTTGGGGCAGAAGTTTGGATAGAAGATGTGGTGCATTTGGTTTTCTTAAAGAAATCTAGCACCATATGCTGCAACTAGGTTAGGCAATCACAATGGTAACCAAATGAAGCGTCAAATTCTGAAGAGTGATGTTGTGACACTTGGTGAGAAACTACGCAACTCGGAACAGTACTCTCAGCTCTCAATAAAGAGCAAGCTGTTTTAGTTGTTTTGGAAAAGTCATAAGACTAGAGTCCTCAAGCTACTCACCTCAAAATAAAAATCTAAGAGGCCTCTTGTGGTATCTGGATGTCTATCCATCTGCCTTCCTGCAACTCTGTCCTTGTGAGCCTACTGCTCCTCCCAGTCACTTTTACCACATTTGCTTTGAATGAAGAAACCCACTGAACCACCACAGTGCACAGCACGCGCACTGTTTCTGGACTTCACTAGCAGAGTTTTAGTTCTCCTCCCTCCAAGGGAGCATGAACTTCCCTTTGCAGTACCTGTGCAGTTAGTCCCCTTGCTTGACTTTTTTTTTTTTTTTTTTTTTCTTCTTTAAACATTTCATCAGTAACCAATAGAAGAGTAAAATACATTTAACCATGGCAATCATAGTACAAAGCCTCCCAACCTAGTCCATACAAATATGAAATGAAATATGAATAGAAATCTGAAAAAACAACAGCTGAAACAACCCTGAAAAAACAGAGTACTACAGCAGGGGGCTCCTTTACCATACCTGCCCAAAACAAGACACCATATTCACTACTTCAGGAAGATGGTAGATTTGTGGCAAATTCAGAAACACAAATAGGGTTTTGTCAAGTTTTTTACAATTGGGATTTTTTTTTTTGTCTTTCTGTAGAGGATATAGTTTCACTGATAGATTTTATCATAAACTTAGAATTATTTCAACCTCCACCACAGTGGTGAAGTAACCTTCTCTACTACAACCTTTTCAACAGTAGCAGTCACCAAGAATATATAACATGGGGATAACTTGACATAATGTGACTCACATTCCTACAAATATCAGGCCATTTATAGTCACAAAACTTTTGGGTCACAGAAATAAGTAGCTAGAAAGCTTCAGGTTTTACCTACATATACATGAATACACATACATATTTTAAAGAAGCTTTAAGAACTACAGATTTCCCTCTGTATAAGTATTTTAAACAATGAGAGCTGCAAATCACATTTTCTTTCCTTTCACATTATGTAAAACTACTTCAAATTTTACTTAATTTTACTTTTTACAGCACACAGGAAGCAGTATGACTTCTCTCAGAATTAGGAAGTCCTACAACAGCACATACAAACATGACCCAACTTACACATTACATAATGAAAATGCAGCTAAACTATTGATGGTTAATTCAACCCACAGCAATAATGTTCTTAACATCAGAACTTAACATCTTGGCAAGACATGCACCAACAACTACATCTTGCACAGCAAACATCAGCAATCTGATATTCCTTCTGTTACCATGATGTACTGCTCAACGATGCTTCAAAACCAGGCATTAATGACAGATACCTACGTATTTCAGAAGTGCCTATTTCCTTAGAAATTATTCACCTGGTCCTGAACTGCTGAAAGACACTAGAGGAAGGGTAAGCCCCAAAATGCTCAGATCTCTCTTCTTTTATGGATTCTGAAATGTTACCTTTAAAAAGGCAATATGGATTCCTCCAGAGAATACTCCTCACAAACTTGACGTTTTGGTAATTTAACTTGCCAGTTTGGGGATTTTTTTCAAGACTTAAGTAATGCTTTACTAGGTGAGGGCAGGGCAGCAATGAATTACCATGCCTTGACCTCCAAGTCCTGCACCTGTGAACTAACAAACTCTCCTCTTCGTGGGACACCCAGCAGAAAGTGGCCTGCAGGCCCCGAGTGGTGTGGGCGGCCCACCAGCACACACAAGCAGGGAGGCAGTGCAACTCCTCCTTGGCTGGAGGGCAGCATAGGTGCAGTCCCTACTGCCCAGCAGCCCACGAGAAACCCAAATGCTTCTTGGTTGCTAAAGAGGAAAGAGCCCCGGGGGCAGGGGCGGCAGCTGCCCCCCGCAGCGGGTGCCGGGCAGGGCCGAGAGGGAGCTGCTATGCAGGGCCACCACTTTGTCGCCCTGGAGAGACAGGGAATGTTTCGCAGCAAGGAGGACCTTTGCTTAGGCACAGCTCCCAGGCGGTGCCCCGGCCCCCCTCGCCTCAGCCCACCCTGACACCGAGGGCGGACGAGGCGGTTGCAGCGTGACAGCGCCCAGCCCGGCCCAGTCCAAGGAGAGAAGGAGCTTTTACCTGCGGGGCTCCCGCCCGAGAGGGAGAGGCAGAGCAGCAGCAGGAGGAGCTGCCGCTGCCCCGGGCGCTTCCCAGAGAAGGCGGCAGGCATGGTGCCCCAGCCGCCGTTCCGCTCCCAGTACCGCTCTCCCGGCGGCACGCAGGCACCCCGCTCGGCTCGGCTCCGCGGCCACCCGGGGCAACGGCTGCTGAGGAAGCCTCAGGCGGTCTGGGGCGGCTGTGCAGGGGAGCCGGCTGCTGCAGCAGGGATCGAAAACCAAACAAAGAAGCACCAAATCCGCAAACAACAGGCAGAAAAAGGCCGCGAAGCTGCTGCAGGCACCAGCGTTCCTCCTCCTGGGGAGGACGAGTCACGCCCGGCGTGGTGGCAGCTGGACAGGCCCCGTTGTGCTTTATGCGGTGGGAGGAAGGGCGTGGGTGAGCACCGGTGGCTAATTGGAGGGGGGTCCTCGCAGCTGATCCGGCTTGGAGCTTCGATGGGGACAGATGGAAGATGATAGAACACGTAGGGAGGTTGGGTCGTGTCTTAATTTGGGGCAAAAGCAGCTTTGGTGCAAGGCCACCTGAGTTGGAGCAACCCTCCAAGGCACCTGGCTTGAGTACTTTTACCTAGGAAAGGTTGCCTCTCTGCCCTTTGGGTAGTGATCCTCTGGAGAGCCCAGCTTTGAGGGTCAGTGGCTCCAGAGCACCTAGTTTATACTGTATGAGAGCTGCAGCGTTTCTCGTTTTCTGTGTTTCTTGGGTTGGGCATCTGTGCCCAGGGAGCACCATTTCCAACAAACGCTTTTGAAGACTTGGACTAGTGTTTGGAGCCTTTAATATGACAATGCAATTGCTTAGACTATTTTAATCTGTAAATACATCTATATATACCAAAAACGATTCATACATATATATATGTATGCATTTCTTTTTGCTACTTGATAAATAACTGGGTTAGGATTTTGCAGTATGAAATTAGTCAGGGTGACATTCTCTGAAGGAGAGTCTCCATGATGGAGTACTTGCTGCTCCTTCCTATCAAGATACAGTTACTTCAGCTAATGCAAAAGTTGAATTGTGTATAAGGTTTGTTATCAATAATGCAAAAAGGTCACTGCAACTAGGCCTTTCCATCTTCTTAATTCTCCTGTCCTGGCAGTGCTGTAGGAGTTTATGGAGACTAGGAATAACTCAAATGACCTGTGTGATGATTTTCCAGCATGCACATGTTCATGCTAGCATATACATCTTCCAATACGTGCACAGCGCCCTTCAGATTAAAATTTAATATTATAAAACCTCCAAATAAATATAACTAATAGCAAAGACTGGGAACATGATTGCTTCATTAAGCCCGTGCTGTGTGTCTCAGGAAGAATCTGTATTCCTGCTGGCTAAATGGGACTGTGTGTAGATAGGAGCCTTTACTGGTGTTGAAAGAATGAATGTCCTTCATATACTTCGAGCGACCTAGATGGAGCCATCTGTCCTTCACCTCTTAGGTTGTTAACCCATGTACAAAAAGGAGGAAGTCACAGATAGTAGTCGTCAATGCACAGAGATGCCTATACTCTGTAAATCCACTGCTTTTGAAATTTAGCTGCTACCTGTATTTTCTGGCATGGTGTGACATACAGTACCACTGTGCTCTAATGAGGGCAGAACCCCCAGAGTTTTTTTTAATCTGACAGCCTACTACAACTGCACAGTGATGGGATTCAGAGAGAATTCAGATAGGGTTGTATAGGAATGGCAGAAGGTCTTCATCTTTTAATGAGGAAAAAAAAAATTACTACAACTTGAAAGCTGTTCTATCTGAACCAGTTAGGCCTGAAGAGACTTATCTCTTGGGAGGTGGGGGGAGGGGAGGAAGGGAGGTTGAGGGTGGAAATGGGAGGGAGGGGGGGAGGGGNGGTAAGAAAAGCTGTTCCTCAATGCTGGTTACTACCTATCTAGCCATGGAGGAACAGCTTTTCTTACTCACATTGGAAGAACATTTCCCAGAGTAACAGCTATGAAATAGAGAGTTCAGGGGTCTGGCAAAAAGCTCGAGATCCTCTAGAGAACTGTCCACAAAATGTCTATCCCAGTGTCTTCATTTCAACCCTGCCCAGTCCTATACTCAAGCAGTTTGCTGCCACCTGATGACCCCTGCCCAGATGAGGAGGGGAATAAAGGAGAGGAGAGAAACCCTGTGGGTTGAAATATAAACAGATTTAAGGCAATAACAAACCCAATACAAACATACCCAGTTCAGTCCTTAGAAACAGCAGAGAGTGCACCAGGCTAAGGGGGAGGAGAGCCAGAAAACCAGATCTCTGCAGACTTCCCCCTTTTATAATGGGCACAAATACAGGTGAAGCAAAAATCCAGGTGAACTTCTCAACAAAGGCACTACAAAGAGAGAAGGAATAGAAATCAGAGGAAAAAAAAGAGAAATGTTGGCAGGAAACATCAAGATATTATATGCTATTTCGTGTACCTAAAATGATAGCTGAAGCATCTTTGTAAATAAGCATGTATAGAATCATAGAATTAGCCGGGTTGGAAGGGACCTCAGAGATCACCAAGTCCAACCCTTGATCCACTCCCGCTGCGGTTCCCAGCCCATGGCACTGAGTGCCACATCCAGTCCCTTTTTAAATATCTCCAGGGATGGAGAATCCACCACTTCCCTGGGCAGCCCATTCCAATGCCTGATCACCCTCTCCGTAAAGAAATTCTTTCTAATATCCAACCTAAACCTCCCCTGGCACAACTTGAGACCGTGTCCTCTTGTCTTGCTGGTAGTTGTCTGGGAAAAGAGACCAACCCCCCCCTGGCTACACCCTCCTTTCAGGGAGTTGTAGAGAGTGATGAGGTCTCCACTGAGCCTCCTCTTCTCCAGGCTGAACAGCCCCAGCTCCCTCAGCCTCTCCTCATAGGATCTGTGCTCGAGTCCCTTCACCAGCCTGGTTGCCCTCCTTTGGACCTGCTCCAGCACCTCAATCTCCTTCCTGAACTGTGGGGCCCAGAACTGGACACAGTACTCGAGGTGTGGCCTCACCAGCGCTGAGTA
>JAAWXA010000012.1:2700138-2733748 GCA_038090715.1 Florisuga fusca
TGGGGTGGAGGGGGGGAGGGGAAAGAGAAGTGTCTACATAAGAGAAGACTGAGGGAGGATCTTATCCATGCTTATAAATACTTAAAGGGAGGATGAGGCCAATCTTTTTGCAGTGGTGCCTAGTGACAGAACAAGAAGTAAAGGGCACAGATGAGCATAGCAAGTTTGATCAAAACATAAGGAGGAACTTCTTTTCTTTGAGGGTAGTAGAGCACTGGAACAGACTTCACAGAGATGTGGTTGAGTGTCTCTGAAGATAGGCAAAACCTGCATGGATGCTAGCCTGTGCAACTTACTATAGGTGAAACTGCTCTGGCAGGGGGGTTGGTCTAGATGATCTCCAGAGGTCTCTTCCAACCCCTAACATTCAATGATTCTGTATTCAAATATGAAGGGCTTGGTCTGTAGTTCAGTTGGCTTTTTCTCGAATGGGAGAAAAGAAAATGTTATGTTAGCAGTTGGATATGCAGCACCTTTTGGTGAGGCAAGTTTTATCCACCTGGAAACCATGTGGATATGTTAATGTGGGGCATGTCTATATAGAAATCTATGGCTAAGCTCTGTGAGCTGGAAGGAATGAAGCTGCTAGGATGTACTGTAGCTTTATCAGGTCTTGCTCAGAGGAAATTGTAGAGGTTCTGATGGAGTTAATTTGTTTTGTGTGACTTCACATTATATCCTGTAGGACTGTCTTCTGTCTTTCTCACCAGCTCACCTTGCATAGAGCATGAGGAGACATGATGAATACCTTTGCAGGATTCCTTCTCTGCTCCTCTTCAGGGCTTCTCATCTGCTGTGGTACACCCCACACTTATCTAATAATGAGAGCAAGAAAATAAAGAATTATTAAACTATTCCTGAAGGAGCTCTTGTTTCCTGTATTGATGGTGTGAGATATAGAAGGCACAAAGCGAGGGAAGGGAGAAAGGCAAAGAGGAAGCAGAATTTAGAGGAACCAATTGAGCAAAGGAACCAAACAGCCCTTTAATGGTTTCAGTGCTCCAGAGTTTGTTTTACCATAATAATATGCTCACACAAGATGATTCCCTGTCCTGGTTTGGGCTAGGATAAAGGTGATTTTCTTATACTTTTGCTTTCAGCTAAGTCTCTTGTAAGTAGATGCACTTGCTGAAATTAACAGCAAGCTCCTCAGTCAGTGTCTGCTTCTAGGACTGATAACACTCGATGTTTATAGTTACTGCCAGAGACTGGTGTGCAGAGACAAGGACACTGCTCAGCTCTGAGGAACATTTTACCCTCCAGAAGGAGTAAGGAGGTCCCACCTGAAACCCTCCTTTGTGGAGGACTGGACAATATAGATGCCAGAATTGACCAAAGAGAGTATTCCATCCCATACACATCATACTCAGTATAAATTTGAGGGATCACAAGGGTCAGACCCCTTCCTGCCCTTCCTTCGCCTGTTCCCTGTTTGCTTCAGCATCCTGAGAGGATTCCGTCCGTTCCTCTGCCTGTGGTCCTGATCCCTGCCAGCCTGAATCTGTGTGTTTCTGCCTCCAGCTCCCAACTGCTGCCAACTCCAGAAATCCAGCCTGGACTTCTGCAGGGCTGCCCTGCAGCCTTAGTGGTGACATGAGAGTTACTGGAGGAAAGGGGGGAAGGAACGTGGTATCAATTTTCCTGTATATTTGTATATATTTAGTAAATTTTCCTATTTATCATTACTGTTTCATTAAAGTTGTGTAGTTTAGTTTCCAACCCATATGCTCTTTTCTTTCTTTATCAGGGAGGAGAGGGAGATTATAATAGAGAGCACCTGTCATTCAGTTTAATCGCCAGGCCAGTGTTAAACCGTGACATTCCCCAAGAACTACGTCTGGATCTGCTAGATCATTGAAAGTATAGGAGTGAGATACTTCAGAAATTATAAGGTTAGAGATAAACTACAAGAAAGTAGAATATATGGAATATATATATAAAAAATGGCTCTTGTATTTGCTTGCATTTGAAAACACTATTGTGAGTAATTAGAAATTTCAGGAAAAGAATGTCTATTTATATTTTACATACTAAGACTCATCTCTTTTGTCTATTAACATTCAGCATATTTTCCACTTCTCTCTCTAGGTAATTCTTTTCTCTCACTTTCAGAGAGAAACTTCAGCTTGTTCTCACATGGTAATAACTGGGAAATGTAATGGTCATTTTGGAACTAGGATTCATAATGTTGAACCAAACTCTGCCCTACTGAAATTTCTGATGGCAGAAGGAAAGTAAGTAAAGCTCTGAAAATTATTGTGACGTGTTGGTTATAGGCTGAAGAAAAATCTGGATAATTTGTACTTTTGCAGCTCATTTTCACCAACATCAGAGAACATGTTTTCAAATCCCAGTCTTAAGCATTCCTCTTTTTTTGGTAAATAAAACAGTAAAATAACAGAAGGACATACCTGATCCAGCATTTTCTTTGGCTGGAGGTTTGCTTTTTATAAAATCCACCCAAATTGTGAAAAGGGAGCGAGTGCATATATGAGAATAACAGGGAAGAGGAAGAGACAGTCTTTAGACAGACTGAAGACCTCTTGAAGTGGCAGTTAAGGTATGTTTCAAGGTGCTTAGCAGCTTTCTATATATGAAGCTGAAGCATCAAGACCTTATTAGACTTGTAAGTAGATTTTTCTGTC
The DNA here is from genome assembly GCA_038090715.1 of Florisuga fusca. Lineage (NCBI taxonomy): Eukaryota > Metazoa > Chordata > Aves > Apodiformes > Trochilidae > Florisuga > Florisuga fusca. The sequence continues at coordinate 2,702,784 of JAAWXA010000012.1, forward strand.
TTTCAAGGAACAAATGAGGAGACATTTGTTTAAGGGTGCAAAGTTTTTAATTTGAAAAGCATGAAAATAAACAATGGGAAACAGGAGAAATAATTTCTAATTACTTCAGAGATAAGCCTTGTAAGCATGGCCAGGAGATAATTTTGTTAGTCTGTGGACCACTACCACAAAAATGTGCCAGAGTAGATGCTATGCAAATCTCCATAGGTTCCCGATAGGTTAACCTAACATTCAGCTTATAATTAAATTTAAAAAAAAAAAACAAACAACAGTGCAGAATGCATATGTTTCTGAAAGCCAAACCAATATACTGAATACTAGTACAAGACTACAAATGCTATTTTGTTGTTTTCCTCAACCATTTATCTTTTCCTCAATCTCTTTGAAGGTTTTAACTAAACTGATCTCCTGGCTGGATTTAAAATTACAGACCAGGTTACGCAATCTGCATACTCAGCACTTGCCTACCTTGCAATGTCTGCATTCTGCTCAGTGGCTATAAATCTGAGTATCTCCTGGCACCTCCTTGAAGGCAGTTTGCAAGATTATGCGTGTAATCTCTATTGATAACTCTGACATGGATCAAATGTTTGGAGTTGAGTTCTAAAATTGGAGCTACAGATGAAACAATAATGTGGGCTTTCTTAAAAATATTAGGTTTCTGTCAGTACCAATTATTGAAACTGGAAATACTTATTATGCAAAGCACTATATGAACTGTTATTGCACGGGTTTGATTTTGTGGAGGGATGAAGATTATGCAGTATGGCTCTGATCAGAAAAGTCTTTCTTCACATGACAAACATACTGTCATCAGGAACTGGCAACTAGCATGTCAGTTTTTGGTAGACAGCTCTTTTTGCCTTTCTGTACCCCTGCCCTCCCACATGAGCCTGAATATTGAAATTTTTTAATGGAAAACATGGTGGAAAAAAAAAAGTATTTTTTTTTAAACACAATTCATATTGAAGCGTTACGCACTGACAGCTCAAGAATGTTCTACAATCTGTTCATTTTTTCTTAATGTATAAATAAAGTTCACGGTGATACCAATGCATGCCACCTGATCACAGGGTTTGATTTCCAATCTGTTGCTAAAAAATGTTGCAGAAAATATTTTTAAATGTCTCAAGCAAGAACAGATTGTGAGGGAAGTAGTACTTTTGATTACTATAATGTACCTGCAAAATGTAAGCCAGCCTTTGATCTGAGTACAATTTGAAAACAATTACTCTTTGTAATTTTAATTATGCTGAGGACACACAGTCTTACCTTCTGCTTTAATATCAGGGGAAAATGACCTCTGATAAGAATTGCTTTTTCATTATTTCTCCATTTTTCAGTTTTCAAAGTCTTTAATACAGAAATATAAAAAATTATGAGATGCTTTACATAGTTCTGGCTCACTGGGGACATCCCAGATGATTGGAAGTTGGGGAATGTCACGCCAATCCACAAAAAGGGCCGGAAGGAGAACCGGGGAAACTACAGGCCCGTCAGCCTGACCTCAGTGCCTGGCAGGGTTATGGAGCAGATCATCCTCAGTGCAATCACACAGCACCTACAGGATGAATAAGGGATTAGACCCAGCCAGCACGGGTTTAGGAAGGGCAGGTCCTGTCTGACCAACCTGATCTCCTTTTATGATCGGGTGACCCGTCTGGTGGATGAGGGGAATGCTGTGGATGTGGTCTGCCTGGACTTCAGCAAGGCCTTTGACACCGTCCCCCACAGCATTCTCTTGAAAAAGCTGTCAGCCCACATCTTGGACAGGAGCACCCTGTGCTGGGTTAGGAACTGGCTGGAGGGCCGGGCCCAGAGAGTGGTGCTGAACGGGGCTGCATCCAGTTGGCGGCCGGTCACTAGTGGTGTCCCCCAGGGATCAGTGTTGGGCCCAGTTCTGTTTCATATCTTTATCGATGACTTAGATGAAGGGATTGAGTCCATCATCAGCAAATTTGCAGATGACACTAAGCTGGGGGGGAGTGTGGATCAGTTGGAAGGCAGGAGGGCTCTGCAGAGGGACCTGGACAGACTGGAGAGTTGGGCTGGTTCCAACGGGATGAGGTTCAACACGGCCAAGTGCCGGGTCCTGCACTTTGGCCACAACAACCCAATGGGAAGCTCCAGGCTGGGCACAGAGTGGCTGAGAGCAGCCAGGCAGAGAGAGACCTGGGAGTCTGGATTGACAAGAAGCTGAACATGAGCCAGCAGTGTGCCCAGGTGGCCAAGAAGGCCAATGGCATCCTGGCCTGTATCAGGAACAGTGTAGCCAACAGGTCCAAGGAAGTGATTCTGCCCCTGTACTCAGCGCTGGTGAGGCCACACCTCGAGTACTGTGTCCAGTTCTGGGCCCCTCAGTTCAGGAAGGACGACATTGAGGTCCTGGAGCAGGTCCAAAGGAGGGCAACTGGGCTGGTGAAGGGACTCAAGCAGAGATCCTATGAGGAGAGGCTGAGGGAGCTGGGGCTGTTCAGCCTGGAGAAGAGGAGGCTCAGGGGAGACCTCATCACTCTCTACAACTCCCTGAAAGGAGGTTGTAGCCTGGTGGGAGTTGGTCTCTTTTCCCAGACAACTACCAACAAGACAAGAGGGCATGGTCTTAAGTTGTTCCAGGGGAGGTTTAGGTTAGATATTAGAAAGAATTTCTTTACAGAGAGGGTGATCAGGCATTGGAATGGGCTGCTCAGGGAAGTAGTGGATTCTCTGTCCCTGGAGATATTTAAAAAGAGACTGGATGTGGCACTCAGTGCCATGGTCTAGTAACTACAGCGGTAGTGGGTCAAGGGTTGGACTTGATGATCTCTGAGGTCCCTTCCAACCCAGCCAATTCTATGATTCTATGATTCTATACAACGAACTATACAGGAAAGTCTTATGCACTCTGCTGCTGCTGAAATACTAGCAGCAGTAAGCAGGAGCACTAAGTCATCTGCTGAAACAGGCCTTGTTTACATCAGTGAACTGGGGCTCTTGCTCTGAGGGTAGTAATGTGTATGCTGTGCCAGATAATGCTCTTCTGGTTTTGCAGGGGTGTGGGAACAGAATGTAGACTTTGTCGCATTCAACTGACCTATTTTATGTGGGTTATTTTCAGCAGTTTCCACATACCTAGTTTTTAAGATTTTTTTTTTTTATTTGGAAATGTGTGTGTAACACTGAAGATAAAATCTGAAGATAAAATAGTGTAAAATAAATAACAGCTAAAGTAACCTAAGCGTTATAGATTGATTGTATTATTGGTGGAGGGAAGTAATTCATACACCACTCTTTTATAAGTCAGCTTTAGGAAACATAAGAAATTCTACCTCTAACTTCATCCTTTAATTTTCAGTATTGTTTTTCCTTTAGTCTTTATGTATTATTTTAGAAAGATAAAAGAGGACTTCAGGGAAAAAAAGTGGAGAAAGCTATGTAACTAAGCAGGTATTTGTAATTTCAAAATAAAGGTTTTAGACAGTTTTTATTAGTTTTCAACTTCTTATTTCGATAAACTCTTTTACTGACTGCAGTCATCATAACCAAGACTGAAGTGGGAAGAAATATGCTTCCATTTGACCAAAACTTAGCAAAATGCAGGTAAGATATGTCCTTGTCCTCATCTCCATGGAGGTGGACACCTAAGTCTGGATGCATTGGAATTACCTAGCAGTCATGGTACTGAGTGAATGGGAGTATTCACTCTCTGAAAGCTGAAGAACCCATACTTGTGTCAGCAGATGCATGCCAATAAGGACAGAGCAAACAAATGTACCCTGGAATCTGCATAATAACAAGTATGCTTATGTTTCTTATACCATACTATTTCTGTTAAAGAGAAAACCCAGTTCACAGTTAATCACAGAGATAATTCTCATAGCTTTAAATTCACCCAAGTTTAACATACGTGTAACAGGTACAGAACTATTTATATACTCCCTGTAATGATACATACTCAGGACTAAATAGCTTTGTACTTTATTTTTTTTAATTGTACTAGTCCTAGTAAAAGGAGTTCAGACTAAGCCACCAGAACTCCAATAAAGCAATTTGTCTGCAAGAAGAAAGAGTATCAAGAGACAGGCTTTGCATATCTGGAATTGTGGAATATTTATCTGTACAAAACCATTTTCTGTCTTTGGCCTTTCCAGTCTGACTATGCACCATAATCCTACTATTTCTCTAATGCCTAAAGAGGCACACACTCTACTCCAAAGAGGAAACATTTTCATCGAGAGCCGTGAACTGTCCCATCAGAAGTGTCCAGTGGGATCTGTGAGAGAGAATTTGCTCAGCTGTGAGACAGTAATTTATCTTTTTAGTCCTATTAACACATAAATTTTTTTTGACCCTGGTAATAATGGGGTTAAAATGCCTTTTTCAGCTGAGCTTATGTTACATCAGAAGGGTTCAAAGATGAACATCTGAAGGTGACTTTTTAACAGTGGATTTGTTCTGCAAGGCATTTCCACAAAGGATTCATCAGGGTTATATTTTAACTTGTACAATGTTATTAATATTTCCAGGCAAAAAACATATATATTTTTAAGAGAAAGAAGGCTAAAATATATTAGTGTGTAGAATGTGAATTTCAAAGTGAAAAATAATGCTAAAAACTAATTCTTACTTTTATGTTTAATTCAGCAATTGTTAGTATATTTCCAAATATTTCTGTGCTCGGTGACCTGGGGAAGGATTATGGAAAGATAACTTACCCTAAATGAGTTCTGGCTTTCAATGCAATGATTAAAAAAACCCAACAAACAAACAAACAAACCAAAAACAAACAAAAAATGCATCCAAAACAAACAAACAAACTGCACAAAACCCACAACAAGAAAAGATTCCTCATGAACAATGTGAAGAACATATCAGTACAAAAAAATCTATAAAAGCAATGAAAATTGTTTTCAGCTTACCTGGCTGAACCATGAAGTTTATCTCAGGTTTTGTAAGCCTCAGAAATGCCAGAAAAAAACACCTTTTCATTCTTTATTTGTCCATCTTTTTTCAGCTTTTGTCACCACCTTTTTGTCGTGAGAGTTACTGGAACCAGTAGTAACTGTATTATAGAATTTTAATTTTTAGTTTAAGAATTAATGTGGTTTTTTAATTATTGCATTTTGATTAATTAAGCTGCAAGTTAGAATTAGTAATGACAGGGCAGCTTTTTATAACAATTTTTTTATTGTTTTTTAGATAACTATGATGAATAAGTACTAAATTACATCTGATATCAATAAGACTTGAAAAAGCACATTGCTATGCATTGCCTAAATATTTACTTGAAAATAAGTTTGCAGACAAAAATGTAAATCTTCTGTGAGAATGCTGGGTCATTCTGACTTCTGGGTATATATTCCTCTGACTGTCTTCTCGTAGTGTTTGAAACAAGTCTCAGAGGAAAATGTTATTTCTCCATGTGGACCCTATTCCCATTCTTGAGAACATTTAATGTGTTTGTCCTCACATGTTAACTCCAGTGAGACACTAAGCGGCTCACCTGAGATAACCCAGGAAATGTGTTACACTTGGTTGTTCTTTTCTAGCTTTTTCTGCTCCATGCCAGGTTCTTTTTTATTCCACAGAATAAAGCTGAATTGATAGAAAAGGCTACTCTGAGTCCACAGAAAAAGTCAGAGGCATTCCCTGCTGACCTGTTTTATTACTCTTTCTTTTAGGGGAGAGCAAGTCATGCCCTTTGCACAGACAGCATGTTTGGACTTGTCTTGGGAGGAATTTTGGTTGCCCTCTCTGACACACAGCACAGATTGCAAGATGAGCATTGGAGACAGCAGACAGCTAGCTGTGTGAACAAAGTGATGTTGATGCAAGCAAATGTTTGAGTGCTTTTAAACTTTGGCAGTATGTTGGAAATTAGATTCCAAGTACAAGTGGCCTGAAAAATAGCTTTTGTGGCACAGGTTCATTATCCTTTAGGACTCCTACAGGGATTTGTTTGTAGATATCTAGGACTTGATGGTTACAGATCTTCAGGACTTACAGCTACTGTCATATATCAACTAGGAAAAACTATTTTTTAAGCTGAAGCAAGAAACAGTAGGAACTGGAAGCTTATATAATTGCCATTATGGAAACATGGTGGAATGACACACACAACTGGAGTGCTGCAATAGATGTTTACAAGCTCTTCAGAAGAGATAGGCAAGGAAGCAGACATGGTGGGGTGGCCCTGTATGTTAGGGAGTGTTTTATCTTCTAGAGCTTAAAAGTGGTGATGAAATTTGAGAGGGTAAGAACCAGAGGAAAGGCCAACAAGGCAGATATCATGCTGGGAGTCTGTAACAGACCACCCAATCAGCATGAAGAGGCAGATCATAGAATCATAGACTCATAGAATTAGCCGGGTTGGAAGGGATCTCACAGATCATCAAGTCCAACCCTTGACCCACTGGTGCGGTTGCTAGACCATGGCATTGAGTGCCACATCCAGTCTCTTTTTAAATGTCTCCAGGGACGGACAATCTACCACCTCACCGGGCAGTCCATTCCATTGCCTGATCACCCTCTCTGTAAAGAAATTCTTTCTAATATCTAACCTAAATCTCCCCTGCGACAACTTAAGACCATGCCCTCTTGTCTTGTTGGTAGTTGCCTGGGAAAAGAGACCAACTCCCACCTGGCTCCAACCTCCTTTCAGGTTGTTGTAGAGAGTGATGAGGTCTCCCCTGAGCCTCCTCTTCTTCAGGCTGAACAGCCCCAGCTCCCTCAGCCTCTCTTCATAGGGCCTGTGCTTGAGTCCCTTCACCAGCCTGGTTGCCCTCATTTGGACCTGCTCCAGGACCTCAATATCCTTCCTGAACTGAGGGGCCCAGAACTGGACACAGTACTCGAGGTGTGGCCTCACCAGCGCTGAGTACAGGGGCAGAATCACCTCCTTGGACCTGCTGGCCACGCTGTTCCTGATACAGGCCAGGATGCCATTGGCCTTCTTGGCCACCTGGGCACACTGCTGGCTCATGTTCAGCTTCTTGTCAATCCAGACTCCCAGGTCCCTCTCTGTCTGGCTGCTCTCCAACCACTCTGTGCCCAGCCTGGAGCTCCCCATGGGGTTGTTGCGGCCAAAGTGCAGGACCCGGCACTTGGCCTTGTTGAACCTCATCCCGTTGGAATCAGCCCAACTCTCCAGTCTGTCCAGGTCCCTCTGCAGAGCCCTCCTGCCTTCCAGATGATCCACACTTCCTCCCAGCAGGTGTCGNCCCTGGGAGACACCACTAGTGACCGGCCACCAACTGGATGCAGCCCCGTTCAGCACCACTCTCTGGGCCCGGCCCTCCAGCCAGTTCCTAACCCAGCACAGGGTGCTCCTGTCCAAGCTGTGGGCTGACAGCTTTTTCAGGAGAATGCTGTGGGAGACGGTGTCAAAGGCCTTGCTGAAGTCCAGGCAGACCACATCCACAGCATTCCCCTCATCCACCAGACGGGTCACCCGATCATAAAAGGAGATCAGGTTGGTCAGACAGGACCTGCCCTTCCTAAACCCGTGCTGGCTGGGTCTGATCCCCTGTCCATCCTGTAGGTGCTGTGTGATCACACTGAGGATGATCTGCTCCATAACCCTGCCAGGCACTGAGGTCAGGCTGACAGACCTGTAGTTTCTTGGGTTCTCCTTCCAGCCCTTTTTGTGGATTGGCGTGACATTCGCCAACTTCCAATCATCTGGGATGTCCCCAGTGAGCCAGGACTGTTGGTAGATGATAGAGAGAGGCTTGGCAACCTCTTCTGCTCCCTCATCACACTTGGGTGGATGCCATCCGGTCCCAACAACTTGTGGGGATCCAAGCAGCTCAACAAGTCACTAACTGTGTCCTTCAATGTTACAGGGGGGCTGTTTAGATTCTTATCACCTTCTTTAAGCTCCAGAAGCCACCTGTCCTCGTGATAACCTGTCTTTTTGTTGAAAACTGAGGTAAAGATGAAATAGTCTATAAGCAGCTGTGAGAGGTCTAGATCACTAGACCTTGTTCACACAGGGAACTTAACAGTTGTGTGCTGGAATTACAGTACAGCAAAGAGGAAACAGTCTAGGAGGTTTCTGGAGTGTGAGGATGAGAACTAGACACACCTGGTGAGCAAATGAAGTAGGAGTGCCCTACTGGACCTGTTTTTTGAGGACAGAAAAGGACTTTATGGTGATGTGAGGACTTTATGGTGATGTGATGGTTGGAGGCTGTGTTGGGCACACACACACATGCATGTATATATATATATATATGTGCACGTATATAGGGTTGGATGGATCCACCCAAGGGTATAAAGGGCGTTGGCAGAAGTGCTCACCAAACCACTTTCAGACATTACCAGTGAGGTCCCAGGTGACTAAATTAGCAGATGTAGAACCCATCTACTAAAAGGGCTTGAACAAGGATCTGGGGAACTACAGGCCTGTTAGCCTGACCTTGATGCAGGGAAAGTTTATGGAGCAGATCATCTTGAGTGCTACCACGTAGCATCAATAAGGCAACTAGGTGATCAGGCCTAGTCAGCATGGGTTTATGAAAGACAGGTCCTGCTTGACTAACCTGATGTCCTTCTATGACAAGCTGACCTGCCTAGGTGATGAGGGAAAGGCTGCAATATTGTCAACCTGTACTTCAGTAAAGCCTGTAACACCTTTAATGCCTGTCATGGTGGTAGTGGATCAAGTGTTGGACTTCATGATCTCAGAGGTCCTTTCCAACCTGGCTGATTCTATGATTCTGATTCACCATTTCCCATGGCCTTACAGAGAAACTGTCTGCTTGTGGCTTGGACAGGTGTATGCTTTGCTGGGTGTAAAAATGTCTGGACAGTCAAGCTCAAAGAATTTTCATGAATGGAGTTAAATCCATTTAGCTGACAGTCACAAGTGATGTTCAAGTGATGTTCTCCAGGCTTCAGTGTTGTGGCCCCTCTTCTTTAGTATCTTTATCAAACATTTGGATGAGGGGATTGAGTGTACCCTTAGAAAGTTTGCAGATAGCACCAAGTTGGGCAGGCATGTTGATCTGCTCAGGGTAGGGAAGCTCTGCAAGAGGCATCTCTAGAGGGGGTCACATCTTCAGGGGTCTGGGACTAGATGATCCTTAAGGTCCCTTCCAGCCCAAACCATTCTATGGTTCTATGATGATTCCATGGTCTGAACAGGCTAGATCAATGGACCTAGGCCAGTTGTATGAGGTTCAACAAGGCCTCAAGGTTCAAGTTAACATTGGGTCACAACCCCATCCAGTGCTACAGGCGTGGGAAGAGTGGCTGGAAAGTGTTCCAAAGGAAAAGGACCTGGGGGTGCTGGAAAAGGACCAGGTTGACACCTGTCTGAATATGAGCCAGCAGTGTGCCCAGGTGCCCAAGACATCCAACAGCATCCTGACTTGCATCATGAATAGTATGGCCAACAGGAGGGAAGTGATTTTCCCCTTATACTAAACACTGATGAGGATACACCCAAACTACTGTATTCAGTTTTGGGCCCTTCACTACAAGAAGGACATTGAGGTGCTGGAGTGTGTCCAGAGAAGGGCAACCAAGCTGGTGAAGAGTCTAAGGCACAAATCTTAGGAAGAGCAGCTCAGAGAACTGGGGTTGTTTAGCCTGGAGAAAAGGAGGCTGAGTTGAGACCTTCTCACTTCCTACAACTACCTGGAAGGAGGCTATAACAAAGTGAGCGTTGATCTCCACTCCCAGGCAGCAAGTGACAGGATGAGAATAAAGGGCCTCAAGTTGTGCCAGGAGAGGTCTACATTGGAAAACTTTATTCTGAAAGGGTTGTCGAACACAGGAACAGGCTGCCCAGGAAATAGGTGGAGTAACACCATCCCTGGAGGGGTGGTGCTTCAGGACATGTTTTACTGGTGGGCTTAACAGTACTAGGTTGATAGACTTTATAATCTGAAGACAATTTTTTAACCACAATGGTTCTGTGGTTTTATAATTCTCAGAAAGGTGTCTTTTCTGGGCTTTACAGATAAATACCATCCAGCTTCACTCTAAAAGTGGTGTGCTCACTCCACCATTTTAACTGTTCTGTGATATTCAAACAAGAAATAAAACTTCAATTACAGTTTCTTATTGGCATGCACTTCTTTTAAACATGTTTGTACATGTCTTAAGATTACTTAAAGCTAAAAAGCCTAAATTGCTAAAACAAGGCTTGTTAATTCTAAAGTACTTGACACCTTTTTTATTCTCTTTATAACACACCTTGGATAATGATGGTGCCTCATTATTATGATGCATCAAACCAGAGGGTAGTGCAGGTGTTAATTAAGTTTTTTAAAGTAGTAATTATATAGTTTGTATTTCACACAGAGACCATGACCTCCCCACAGTAAGTAAATGGAACATAGATGTAGGAAAATAGGAGAATAAACCTGGATTGCAGAAGTCACTGACAAAAATCTCTGATTAGAATCACTAGAAAACACATGTTCCTTTCTTTGTCACTGTTCTACTTAATCTTGATAAGGGGAAAAAAGACTATATGGGTATGAGCAAGCCTCCCTTATCATCTACTACATCCTAGTTTATCAGTGCAGCTTAATTCATCATGGTGAAAGAAAAAACATTTTTAAGGCAGATCGCATTACAGTGCGATCCACTTTTTTTCCAGCTGTTGTGTGCTGCAGAAGTTGTTGTGCCCACTGAAACTTCATGAACACATCTTTCCTTCCAAGCACAAAAAAAATTACTCATGTGTATCACTTTTTTGGTAATTTCCCCTTTAGGCTACATATTCATTCTTGAAAACCTCAGCATTGTTTCACATGCTGAGTTATGTCTTGGGTAGAAGCAAAAGGTGTTGTTAAGGGAGACAGAGATCCTTGCAAGGATTCCCTTGTAACAGGGAATATGCTGTGTCTGTGAAACAATTTATTCTCACTAACAGACTGAGTGATGACCTTTTGATTATCTCATTTCACACATTTTTTGCAAAAAATTACTCTCTTAACATGGTTTTTGGTGGTGGTAAGTTGATGTCAGAAAAAAGGCAGACATTTTTACTGGGTACCTTTTGTATGGCTGAAACACCTTTTCTTGTGTTGAAAAACATAGGAGCTTTTCAAAAGAGGAACTTCCCAAAAGAGGCAGGTTCTTGTAATGGCAACCTGAAGTCAACTGAAGCCAGAAAATCACCATCAATTCTTTGTCTGTATGCCAAGTATGCAGCTTATCTGATCCACAGTATGACTGTCCACATTTAGTCCTAAACAGGCATCCTCTGTAGTTGAAAAAATTAAACTTCTGGGCTTTAAAAAGGCAGCAATGTACAAAAAGGAGGTATCTCACAAAAGGAATGGATTTCTCTGGAAACTGGGAATTTTTCCAGATTTCTACTGAGAACAGCAGTACTATCAAGTAGCACTTTTACATCTTTCATTCCAATATCTTTGTGCAGTGTTAGCTACTTTTTCACTCTTACAGCAGAAGATAGAGAATGATCTTTACTGAGTGCATGTTTCTTGCTTTCTTGGTGTTACCTGCCTGCAATACCTTTGCCATTTTATGTGTGTGTGTGCATATGAGTGTAATTTGAACGAAGAAGTACTGTCATCAGTTGTATGTCTTACTGGAGAAGATGACATAAGAAATGCGAACATCTTCCCCTGAATGCAAAGTTTATATAGTGGTTTGTTTTTTTCCTTTACCACTCTTCTGACATAGAACTTGTGGGAAAATGCTTCCTATAGAATAGTGTCAGAATCCTGAACTACAGGTACAAAAAACCTGCCTTATGAGAAATATGCATTAAGTTCTTCACACCATCCCTAAGGCAGCAATTTTACTATCATTAATCACTGATCAGAGGGCAGGAAGGAATATGCTTGGGATCCTACTAAACAGTAGCATGTGATTCACTGACCTATTAGGATTGGTCAACTCTTACCCAGAGTCTACAGACTCCTGACATGGATGAACCTAGACTTGAGTGGAGGTTTGGCTGTGTATCTGGAAGGCAGGGTAGGCATATCCAAAACAAACCATATTTATATAACACCCTACTAACAAGGAATATGTAAATAAGGCTTAAACAAAAACAATAAACCTTTCCCCAATGGAAAATTAAGTTTTTGTATGACAACAAGTCATTCATTTCCTTTCACAGAAAACAGTAATCTGCCATGGGGCACAACTGAAGAAAACATCCTTTTTGTAGGATCTGCCTCATTATTCATAGGCAATGGGGAGGGTAGATGGGTGATGCACACTATTTTGTTTTGGGGAACAAGGTGTTCCTGCTCAGCTGGGAATTAATTTACTTTTATCACAGTATATCATCCACTAAACATACTTTTAAATCACAGTCTCTGTTTTTCAACTCATAAAGCTCTGTTAAGCTAACGAGGAAAAGTGCATGCATCTGCAACAACTGATCTTTATGGGTTCTTTCCAACTTGAGATACTCTGATTCTAGGAATCAAATGATGGGTTAAGCTCTTGTATACTAGAAATTGCTGATATATCGTAAGAAAAAGCTTTCCCTTGTAAAACAACTGCAAGTAACATCCATCTGAAAATCATACAGAATCTGCTCTTCTCTCTAATTCTTGTTACAAGTATTTACCATTAGAAACTGATAAACTAGAAAATACATTTTTATTTGTTTTGACTGCTCTGTTCTTTCTGCTGCACATTTATTCTCTCTGCCTAGGTGAGTGCATGTCTGAACTTGAATCCCATCTAATGAGCTTAAGGAATATCGCAATTCTAACACACCATCTAGTTACTGAATTCCAGCTGAATTCCAGCTCTGAACAAGAGAGGTTCTGTGCCTTACAGCAAACATCCTTGCAGCCAGGCTGTGTTTGGACACCAGATAACAGCAGGTTAGGAGCTGAGGCCCCTTGTAGGAATGCTAAACAGGAACCATGAATGCACTTTTGGATGGTAGTTTCCTTGCCTGTATTTTCCTTTGAGACTGCATTGAAACTTCTGAGACTACAATGTTGTGTACTGTTTTAAACACAGCTAAGAATCTAATTGCTTTCTTCTGTTCCAATAAATAATTTCCTTATACTTTTTTGTGCATAGTCTCCAAACAGTTCAGGTTCCTACTGTGTTTTTTATCATGTTGGACATTCACATAATTGGTCCTATTGTCCTTTAAGTTCTGCATATTTCATAAAAATAATTAAAGCTGTGATGCAGTGTAGAAGACATTAAAATAAGTACTTTTTTGGAAGCACTTAAAAGGAAGTGTGGAGAGCTTATGGTCAAAACAGGAGAAAGACCAGAATAAGAAATGAGCTGTGTGTTTTTATACATGTCCTTTCTTCCTAGATTTGAATGTCCTGTCCTTTGGAATTATTTCCACAGTGAGGTCTAATAAAGAAACAGAACTGGCACTTAAGCTTACAGAGAATTTCAAACAAGCATTAGAAATACCATAGTCATGAAGAACTAGTACAATCTTGGAGAAACAAAATAAACTTTCTTAAGCAGAGTGTTTTCAGTAGAAGTTTGAAAAGGAGGAAAATTTCAACTGTGAACAAATCCTGTGCATCAAACCCCTGCTTTTCCTTCAGTCAAGAGAAATGGACATGGTAAGTATGCAGTATTGCATTTTAAAATGTCTTATTTCCACTTGATAGCAAGTTGCAAGATGATGAATATAGTCATGTGGCTAAATCAAGAAGTGTAAATGTTTTTACATGGTCTGTGTGATTTTTTTGCTGTAATTTCTGATAATGCTACATCAACTCAACTTTTCAAACACTTTTTTATTGTTTTGTGGGTATTATAACAGTACAATGAGTGGTGATAGTGTTGGGTCTGTTTTAGACACTTAGAAATCAGAGAGGATACTGAATACTCAATGTTGGCAGGGTTCTTCCTGTTGCAATCAACACAAAATGAGGAGATGGCCTTCGAAATAATTCCTTGGCTCTTCCTTGTGAACATTAAAATGCATTATTTCAAAAACTTGAATGCTACAATTAATCCCAGCATATCTATCTAAATGCTACTGAGGACAGCCCTGTAATCATAACTAGTAAAGCAAAGCCTTAGTTATCTAATTGTAGTTGATAATTCCAGAGTACTAGTGATTGTGATAAATACACAGTGAAAAATTTCAGCATGGGAGTTTTTGAGTGCTTTAATTTCTTTTAAAAGAGGGGTTGGAAATTACACTAATGTAAGACTTGTGTCCTTTTTTTTCTGTCTTTGCTTGACCTAAGTTCTCTCTCTGTTTATGGTCCAAATGTCATTCTAGCTTTTGTTGCAATTGTTAGTTTGGTTGGAGCAAGAAATTAATGTACTGTTGCACATGAAAATCTGCTCATCCATTATTACACTGAATTTAGAACAGCCTATTCAGTACTATAGTCAGCAGTTTGCCTATGCTTTTATGCTTTTATTCTGTCATTAGTACCTTCTTGGGGCTCACACTTTTCCCCCTTAACAAGGATTATCTTTTTCCCTGTTCCTCAGGTATGTCCTGACATTCTTCAGGGCTTGTCTTTTTAACAGACTCCCTGCTTTCCCCTGTCCAAGAATGAAAACAGTGCTTTTATTTTTTTACCTTTGGCATTATTTGTGAATTTTTATTGTTGTTTCAGTAGCTATGAATGTACAGACACTTTCAGAATGTACGGATTTCCTTAAGGAAGAAGGTACAGCAAATCTCCCTTTCTTTCCCTATTACAGTAGTTAGAAGGACATAACCAGATATTGCAAGCTGATTCTCAAGGCAAGAGTTTCAGGTACCAAAACCCCAATTAAGCTGCCCTTTCTACATTTAGTTAGAACAGATACAGTGATCTGCCTGTCAACCCTGACCTAAATTTTGTCATGCAAACGTGTCAGGCAGCACACCTCAGGACGTGTATTGTGGGAAGCGTGTGAAACCACCACAGTAAACCCCATCCCACCCCCAGCAGATCCTCCTTAGCATTCCAAAAGGGCTGCCTGATTCCAATGGAAATGGCCTGTATATGGCCTGGGGCTTGCATCTCATAGAGATAAGGATTGAAGCGGGCAGAGGTCTGCTCCGGTTGTTCACACAGAAGCTTCAGCAGCATGGGTAGGTGCTGAGCCCCAGCCCTGAGGCATGGTCCTCCTAGTAACTCCAGCACCTCTAAGTACAAATTCGAAAATTAGCATTTTCTCACAGGTCTGAAAGCAGACGACAAACTAAGTGTGAAGCTCGACAGACAGCGCCCTCCTCATATGTGATTTTGTCATGTGTCACCTGCTGCCTGCATCCTTCAGGCCTGGAGGGCACCAGCAGTTCTAGTCTGGCCTTCCAGCCTCCCCCAGCCTGCCCGTGTCCTTGTTCCCACTCCAGGCTGCACGTCCCTGCCTGAGACATGTTTCTGGTGTGCCTGTCTCGACCTGCAGGGTGGAGGTTAGGTGCCCACTGCAGCTTGTCTGCCATGTTTCTCCTCTTGCTGCTGGCAGAGCTGTCTACATTCTGTGAACAGATGTCTTCCTCTTTTAGATGCATCTTTATTTGTAATTTTGAGGAGGCGGCTGCCCTGGGCAGAGTGGTATTTCTGTGGCAGAGACCTGCTGAAGACTTGGAAGTGCAAGAGGCAAAGAGGCAGGGGAGGTACCAGCAAGACAGACAGCTCAAGTAGGTGCCGTTTGTGTGGTAGGCCCTGCTCCAAAAATCGCATGAGCATTTAATCTAATGACAGTTTAATTAATAACAGAACTTAGAGCAAAGACCAGGAAAAGGCCCTTGTAAAATTAAATTCCTTTCATGCAACTGCCAGGCCCTGAAACCCAGCTACTAAGCAGTGGCAGTGGGTCAGCCTTCCCAGCCAGGTAAGCTGTGGTGCTCAGCACATCCCCTGGGCAAAGGGGTGCCTTGTGGAAGGAAGTTCAAACAGCTGCTCTTCCTTCTGCTTACAGGAGCATCCTACCTGCTGGTTGTTCACTCTGGCTCCTGGAACTCAGTGCAGGGCTGTCCCCTGGCTGTCCTGTACAGAGCTAGTGCTAGGGGAACTTCCCCTGTGGAAGGGGAGCAGTGGTTGCTAGCAATGCTATGTCAAAGAAGAATCCAGGAAGACCCTCCTGCCAAATCATGAGGTTTGGGCTGGACCCCCTTGCTTTCTAAGCTCCTTTGCAAAGAGGAGTCTCAATGAGGCTAGATCCAGTCTTAGCCTCTGACTGTAAAGAAAAGTTTGGATACAAATTCTGTCAGAGTCAGTTGATAGCAGCTCGAGCTGAGTGCCTCCAGAGGCAGATCCCCCTGCATTGTACCTGTGTCTTTTAAGGCCTTGCAGTGTCACAATAGACTTGTTCAATTGATGTGCATGGGACCAATCATCTAATTATCTTCCATGATGATTACATCTTCCCTTTCAGACCGGTTCTAACCTCTTCTTTCTGAGGAACCGTGTTCATCATCAGCCACTTTGCATCAGGAAAATTCTTCATCAGTCCAATTTATCAGACTTAAGTTTGGGTTATTCCATCTTTCCATTTTTTAAGGTAATTTCTAGTAATAAACTCATTGTCTATGTCTTGTTTCAATATTAGTCCAAGTGGCAGAGTGCTAAAGTCTCATTAGAATTGCAGCCTTGTCACTCCAGATACTTATGCTATTCAAGCCACTTATGCCAGCAGTCACCAGTTTGCCCAAATATTAAACATTTTTACCATTATTTCTAATATGCCTTTAATCAGTCTATTGATCCCAATATTTTTATAGTCAATCCGTTTCTACATTCAGCATACTACAAAAACTACCACAAAACACAGAGTGTAGTGTTTATATAGTGGAGTATTGTGCAGTCTGTCTGGCAAAGCTGAGCACCTTATTCCTGCCAAAAGACCCTGTGACACCCTGTAGCACTTGAGTGTCTCCAAAGTAAGGTGCCAAATAAATGATGTTTTCAGGCTGAGTAGATAATTCCTCTATAAGCACCTACAAGAAAGCACCTACCTTCCCTGGATCTATCCCAGGTTCATACTTGCTATACCTCCTAAGGGGTTACATTTTCTCTAAAGGACTCACATAATAATCTATTTTAAAAAAAGTAATCTTTCATTACCTCAGGGAAGGCAAACTCCTTTGTTACTGCCATTGTGAATCTTCTCAAAACCAAAGCACTTTTACATAGTTTAGCCTTTAAATGTACTCTTTTATTCTCATTCAGGAAATTCTAGTTTTGATAACAGTACAGGATTTTAGTATTTCATTTTAACTAAATAAAAAAAGGCCAAGGAGAACTATGGTAGTTTTTATTACTTTGAATAGGATTTTGTTTTCGGAAGTAGAGCAGTGAATTCTTTCTAACAACACATAACTGAGTGAAGTAAAGTAATCTTATTTGTAATTTCAATGTTTTGGCAATTCTTGAAGTAAAAATACACATGTATGTGCAACTTTGCTCACCCAGTACTTTTAAGCCTCAGTAAGAACTCATGTTGTATAATAGTCAGCATTTGGCCTATATTTTTATGCATGAAATGTATCATCAGTTTTTTCTTCTTTAGGGCTTAGTAATGATTTCTGAAGTGGCCTCTTCTAGTTGCAGTATTCCTTTCAAAAATTATTTTTCATGCCAGACACTCCTTAGTAAAAGGCAGAAAAAAGGTGTAGTGGGAGAAGCATTATAAACTAAAGCAGATGGCATTTCATTTCCAGAGAATGAAGGTTGCACACAGTCTTAATTTCTTGTGCATTTCTTGCACTATGTTGAAAATCAACCAGACTTTTTCAGGAGCAAGGATTTTCACATGATTTAAGAAGGTACCAGTAAAATAAAATAAAAATAAATAGAATAATTCCAAACTGTGAAAACTTGGAAAGCTCAGTAAATTCTCTAATATAACGACTTTGCATAGTTAATGCCTTTGAAGATGTCCACTTTGTTCTGATGATCATGTACAGAATTTTCATGTTATTCAGAGACTGTAGATATTTTCAAGTACTGAAAGATCAAAATACGGAAAAGAGCAGAAATGACTCATCTACACCACCCTGCCAGACTCCTCCCAAATCACTTCATTTGGGAACTGTCAATAATGATTAAATCAGTTTTGACCAATACATTATAGTAATTTCATTATAGGTTCCTCCACAGTCAAAGATTAAACAGATTTTGTTGTGGCAAAAAGTTAAATGCCTTTTCAACTCAAAAGGAGATTTAAGTGTTGTTTTAAGTGATGTCTAGAATAGCTTTAAGACTCTTCTATTTCATGAGAGAAAACAGCTTATGGTTCACTTTGGAGAAGGAATAAAGTATGTGCTACTGTGATGAAGTAAATAATTCTGGTAAACAAATTACTTGCCATCAGTATTTTTAGGGATGAACAGAATGATATTAAGTCTGAGATTTCAATTTCTGGAACTGGCATCAGAGAACAGCAATACAACTGCAGAGGCAAAATTAGTGTCTTCAGTGTAAAACAGTAAATAAGCATGATGTTCCTTATTTGTTTATAATTTTTCTTATGCTGTTCCAATATGTGAACTGTCTTATCCTTTGAAGTATTTTTACTCTACCACTTTTCTGTCAACATATTCTTGGACTATAACTCTTTGCCGTGATAGATATTTAAAACCTATTAATCTTCTATTTGTTCTTTAAGATTGTATTACTAAATTGTATGTAACATATACTGTCAACCTTATATAAAATATGGAAACAGTGCCAGTGACAAATGCATATGCTTCAAAATTGGATGAAGAGGTTACAGCTGATTTTAGGCTGCCCTACAGTATTATTAAGCAGAACCATTATGCAACCCAGTGCAGCACAGTCTGTGTAGATGGACGGCTGCTTATTAACCAGAGGGTGTTCATTTAATACAAAATTTTCTAACTTGGTTTTCCTTAAAATTCAAGTGGTCATGTTTCTTCAGATACCCAGGAGTGATTTTTCTATTCCTCAAAACAGAAGATAACACTGTGCAATAATTATCTAATTCAGAAAAAGGAAATCTCTCATCCATATGAGTATTTGTAAGGCATGTACATTAATTTGAAGTAATTGGGGGGAGGGGCAGATATCGAGGGTGCTTACTTACATTGAGGTATTTAACTATACAATTTTTGAAAGGTAATATATGTTACCAATGAAACAATCCTGTAAGTTGTAAGGTTAAACTAGAACATCAAGGTTGAACTATGACACCAGCAACAGCGTCTGACTCCATCTGGTCTTCCATAATCTGTAGGAGACTTCTGTTATTTAACCTCAAAGCATTGACTTGACTGTAGCCAAAAAAGAGTATCTGTAGCTCCTCTCTGCAACTATTTCTCTGAAGTATTTTCTACCAGCCTGGAAATTTTGCAATCATATTATCTGTGCTTTTGTTTTACTGTGCATTTCAGCTGTATGAACTTCATGCCTTTTGAAGAAATCCGTAATTTGCTTTTTGCTTTTCCTTGTTCCAAATACTAAAGGAGGTCAATGCACAATGGAACTTAAGTCATCTGTACAACTGCTTGAGCTTGCAGCCTGGCAGACAGCAGGAAGAGGAACAGTGAAGAGCGTAAGAAACAAGCAGGTAGCTTGGTGAAAACCTCCAGCCCACAGAGGAGGAAGCTCTAGTTGCATGACACATGCAACTAGCTGGACAGGGGAAATGGGTTTCAGAATGTATGTCTGCACTTCATTGGTCAGATGGTTCTCCCCCAGCTACTGGGAGAGCAGCTGGGCCCATGTACAGGTGGCTCACCTCTACAAACAGCTTTCCTCTAGCTCTGAGTGTTGCAATAGTTTTTGCTATGTGTCAGTGACCAGTACACTGATGAAGAGGCAAGGGGAATGTTTCTTGGAAAATTATCTTGAAATTCACTTCTGCTATAAAAACAGTTCCTTAGGAAAAAAAGTGTGTGTTGTGGGAGGCAACTTTTAAATTAAAATTAATCATCCACTTTTGATGTCCACTTGGGTTAAGTACCTAGCACATACACTTTCATCTTTTGTGTTTAACCAATTTTCTCAAAGCATTCAACCCCACTCATCTTCTGGAAGACCCCAAACAAAACAAAATTGCACCAATCAACAAGCAGTCCTAGAGCCCAAAGAATCTGTACAGCCAAAAAGCAATGTTTAGCTTTCAAAAACAGTAAATATACAAGGCCTCAGAGGTCCAACTGTAGAGTTCTGAATTATAAGTGAATTATATATGGGTAGAGGACAGTGGTGCACACATTGCACTGTTCCTTTCTCACTCAGTGTCCATTATTTGCTAAGATCTCAAAGATAACTAGATATCAAGGTGGTATTTAGAGAATCCTTCCACTTCAAATCCTTTTTACTTTTTGAAGTTTGAAGTTGTAGAGTATAAACTTTCTCCTTTTCTCCCAGTTATTTCTGGTTGTAAATCAGAAAGTAATGTGCAGAAAATTAAAACAAAGCTTTATTTTTTGGAGTCATTGGGAGAAATTTGATTCTGATAAACCACTTTCTTACCAAAATATTTCATAATACCCTGGGTAAAATGGATGAAAACTAAAGCTGAATACTGCAATGGATGAAGAATGAATACAAGTATATAGGTCTCCACACTCATTTGTTCCTGAAGAATTAGAAATGCTACATTACTTTCTTACAATGTAGTAAGTACATAAGACAATGCATAACTTTAAAATGTGAAAGATTTTAATGGCCATATGCTACTAAAAGCAATGAGTTGCTGAACTTCTGATCAAATGCTTGCATAAACAGTAACTCTGGTGCTTTTTTCCTGCAGTATTTTTTGTGAATTATATTTCTCAAAAGTAATGTTTAAAATAATTTATTGGATAGTATCACCACTTGTCCCTGAATAGGAGGACAAAATGAGGAATGAACTTAATAAGGGTTTTTTTTCTGTGAACCACACTGTGGGGAAATTCCCCTCAAAAATGTTGGTGTCTGCTTAGGTAGAATGATGATATTTGTTATTTGAGGCTGCAAGAAGGCAGCTACTTGACATGGGGCTCTGCACCCTCATAAACTAGGGCCCAGAGATCTGTTCTCAGACTTCTGGAAAATGGTTTTGAGACTTAGATTTACATTATCACAATGAGCATTCCTTCCTGGTTAGTTTATCCTTACCCACTTGGCAGCCTCCGCTCTCCAAATTCAAGCATTGTTAGTTCAGCTGTAAAGAAATAATGGAGGTAATTGAATTTTGTTGTTTGGCTTTCTGTTTTATAAAGCTCCACTTTGTGATGTGTTACTGTGTCCTTCTCACATGAAGTGTTTCATGCAGTCCAACTCAACTGACATTTTTCTAGGGCCTTTGATCTTAAGTGGTATGTTGGCTTAATGGTGTGTCTGCTGGAGGAGGGTTGAGCTGAGGAGGCCTGTAACCAGCAGTGTGCCCCAGGGGTCAGTACCCGGTCTGGTCTTGTTCAGCATGTTCATCAACTATTGAAGAAGGACAGGGTGTATCCTTAGACAGTTTGCTTATGATACAAAGCTGGAAGGTGTGGCTGACACTCCAGAGGGCTGTGCTGCCATCCAATGTGATCTGGAGATCTGGACAGAAAGAACCTGATGTGGTTCAGTAAGAACAAGTGTAGGGTCCTGCACCTGGGGAGGGAGAACCCCAAGCACCAACACAGGTAAGGGATGAACCTGCAGGAAAGCAGTTTGTAGGAGAAGACCCTGGGGATCCTGATAAAATGATCAGTGTGCCCTTGCTGCCAGGAAGGCCAAGGGAATCCCAGGGTGCAAAATGAAAGTGTGTCTAGGAGGGCGAGGGAGGTCATACCCTGCCCCTTGCGGCCACATTTAGAATACTGCGTCCGGAGAGACAGGGAACTACTGGAGAGAGTCCAGCAGAGGGCAACAAAGATCATTGGGGGTCTGGAACATCTCTCCTATGAAAAAAGGCTGAGGAGCTGAGACTCCTTAGCCTGGAGAAGACTGTTATTGTCTACAAATATTTAAAGGGTGGGTGCAAGGAAGATGGAGCTGTACTCTTTTCAGTAGTGCCCGGTGACAGGATGAGGGGCAACAAGCACAAGCTGGAACATCAGAAGTTCCATTTAAATACAAGAAAGATCTTTTTTTACTGTGAGGGTGACAAGGCACTGGAACAGGCTGCCCAGGGAGGTTGTGGAGTTCCCTTCTCTAGAGATATTGAAAACCCACCTGGATGAATTCCTGTGTAATGTCCCAGGTGATCCTGCTTTAGAGGGACAGTTGGACTAGGTGATTTCTAGAGGTCCCTTCCAACTCTGATAATTCTGCTACTGTGCACTTCAGTAGAAGGTTTATATTTTAGACTATGCTCTTGCCTGTGCAAGGAGTAAGTAGGCAGCTGTAATCAGAGTATGCAAGATCAGATTTGGACTTGGAAAACTTCTCAGAATAGGTACAGCATGTCAGTAGAGTCTGCAATGGTTGTGTTTCCTTTTGAGTCAGCATGTTTCTCAATGTATAGTTTTGTAATAGGCCACTTCAAGAGCTAATCTTGTTGAAAAGGGCTTTTTGTGTGTACCTGTGTTGTTTTTATTTTTCATTCCCCATACAATCTCACTGTGGGCTGGCACAGACTCCAATGCTGGTCTAGCAAAGGGGCTTAAAACACCCAGCCAAAGGTAAAAGGTAAGTGCATTGTGGAAACTTGAAATATGTGAATTTTCATCACTGTTTTGGGGGAGGAAGAGTGGAGAGACAGGAATTTTAGCATGGAGTGATTGGCCTCTGTGCTTCCAGACTTCAGATGGAATTCCATCAATCCCAGCTGCCTTGCCAGTTCGCAGCTGCTGTATGGCCTTAAGAGTCTCTCCCAAACTAGGGGCTATGTCCAATTCAGTTTTCACTGGTTGTTGTGTAATGTGCTGAATTGCTGAGCCTTGGACTACATGGCTGGCCCTCTGTGGTCACCCGTAACTGTGCAGAGTTCAGTCTTTTCTGCCAGGTTGATCCACCACTTGTTCTGGATGTCTTGAGGTTTCTGTTGGAGCTTACTGCATGCAAGATGAAAGGCTGCTTTTCTTACATTGCAAGATGGCTGAGCAAGGTGTGCTTGGTGAGTGCATCTCCTCTTTGTCAACAATTCTTGGATCTTTTTGTTGTTTTTCATCTTTTGCTTTTTTTCAGTCTTTGTTTTTCTTTGAGGAGAACCCTAGGGATTATTCAGAGGACTGCAGGATGCTATTTTTAATGTGTTGCCAAAGCACTTCAGGAGAAGAATCTATGGGATGACCTAAAAGTCTAGCTTGAAGGTTTACCTGGAAGCTGTTTCTCACTGTATCTTTTTGAAGATCGTTAACTTTGGGTGTGGAGTAAGATGCTGTATAAGCATTGCCTATATAAATATAAAGAGGTAATGTTAGTAGAATAGGCAAAGCTTCACTAGGCCTACAGAAAATAAAAATTTTTTATATGCTGCTCACAAACTTATGGGTTTTAAAAACCAAAGTATGGATGTGGCACAACCAATGAGTTTCAAATCTAATTAATAATTTAATTTTAATTCATAACTTGACTTGTTTGTATCAGTGGGAGTACTCATGCTGAAAGGTTGGAAGTGATTTGCAAAAGAAATGTCTTCATTATTAATACCCAGGGACATTATTTTTTTTAGTAAAAGGCAAGAATACTGACATGGTCTCCTTTAAAAAAACAAAACAAAAAAAACCCACAAATAAGTGAAGTCCTTAAATATTTCTTGTCTTTCAAAGTCAAAGCAATCTTACTTCTTTTCTCTCAGTTATTTCTAGCTTTCTTATTAACACCTCTACCTTTTTCCTACACTTCCTCCCTTCCTTTCCCCCAATGTTACGACCCAGGCAATTATTTTATATTTTGGTTGCGAGGAAAAATCAGCCACTACTCATAGACATCACACGAATTTACAAAAATAACTGGCTTTATGATTTAAGTAAATTACAAAGATTTATTTCAGGGAAAGGAGACAATACACCACCTTTAAAAGAAAAAACAAGTTTACAAGAGAAGAGATTTTACATAAATTAGTCACTCTGGGGAGAGAGTTTTTAAGAAAAGAAAAGTGAAAGTAAGAGAGCAATTAAGTTTTATCAGCGTCCACCGGCCTTGGTCTCTGCCTGGGGAGGCGGCGGTGTAGGACCCGCGAAGCCTGCTTGGCTGCTGTTCTACGCTTTTTTTCCCCTGCTGGTGCTGTCCCGTAGCAGAAGCCGAAGTGGCGAGAGAAGAATGGGGGAAGTGAGAGCCAGCGTCTTCTCCTTTTCTCTTTGAGTTTTTATACAGGAAAAAAAAAAAAGAGTTCTGTCTTTTCATAAATCACTGGCACACCCTGGCAAAGATTTGCTATCCCGAGAACTTCTCTTTTAATTATTGGAATATTTCAGTCCTTGTTATCTTGCTATATTTATTATCTTTGTCTTGACAGAGTACCAGGAGACCTTCTTATTAGCATTCTTACCTTTAGGCGCCTGCCAGGCATGATACAAAAGAGAAGCTAGTTAAGTTTGGGGTAAAAAATCTGTTAATTGAGAATATGTTTGATATATTTTTAAAAGAGTAGAAAAAATACTGATTCGAGAGACATATTTCATATTTTCAAAGTGTTTGTATCACCCACTATAGATTTATCTCAGGATAGATCTTTTTTGTTGTAAATATTGCACACCTTTTATATTTGATATACCTCTCTTGAGAGGTGTCAGGTTTTACTTCACTGCCACTTCTGTTTCATCCATTTCTGATGCTGTAGAAAACCAGGTGTCTCATCACTGAACATCTGATGCTGGCCATCTACTGAAGTCTTCTGAAGTTAACATATGGTTTTAAAAAGAAAGACATCTTCTTGTTATGTGGTAAGCATGATTTTGAGCAAACTGCAGCAAATGTATCGGAGAAAGTGGATTTGTTTCTCCAAATACTAACATGTTTTTGATTTGTAACTCCACAGACTTTTTACCTAAGCTTTTGGAACTATTTCAGTCTGTTTGGGATATAGCAGAGACTGCAGATCTTACTAGTTTAGATTGTGGTGTTATTTAGCTTAACAGTGACTTCTGCTCTCTGGATCCTTTGGCTCACGCTGTGCTTCAGGGTTAAGATAGAGAATGATCTGACTTGTAATCATGAACACAGCTTGCAACAAATTATCTGGATAACCACCAAAAGATATGGTTGCTGGGATAAATAAGGTACATTTGGCCGCTTTTCCTAGCAGCTAAAAAAATAAAGCAAAAATCCACACATTGTTCTCCCTTGTATGAATTCAAAGTTAAATACAATGTCTAAGCTATTATTTATAAAGAAATAAAAACTACTTTGGCTTCTGCTAGGTTATGTGACTGTTTTACCACATGAGAAACAACCACAAAAGATGGGTTATAAACAGTTAAAAAGCCAAACCCCTTTTCTTAGGTACAAGGGCACTGGGCAGGAGACTGGGATAGTAACTAAGGAAGACACCCATATGAAGTCTGAAAGTTTGTCTGCTGTGTGCAAGCTGGGGATTTTTTTGTAAGACTTAGATGAGACAGTTGCATATGCTCATTAATTATCATAAATGTCAAATAATTTTTTTTTTAGTTCCTTAATATTAAAGAATGCCTTGGCTTATGAAGGTTGATTGAATATTGCATTAATGGCCAGTTTCAGTCTTCTGAAGGGAGCAATTCCAGGCACCCAAAAATAATACATCTGTGAGGTTAAACACAGTTATCTCGTGCAGCAATAGATGAGCAAACCCCTTTTGCTTGTGTATAAGAAGCAGTGTAGTCACATCCGCATGAAACTCTGCATGTGCTGATTTTTACTTTTTTTTAGCCTCTCATTTAGAGTTTGCTCAGAGATCAAAAGATTGTGCAAGAGCCAGCACTATAAATGACACATGGTCTACTGATGGCATTAGTCCTCACTTTCTAAGGACTAATCTTGTAAGGTGCTGAGTTCTTCCCACCCTACCAGTTTCAGCTGAACTGAAAGGACTTGACAGTTACTTTTATTTTGAGGTTACAAATTCTTAGTTAAGATCAGGCAGAGGTTAGCTTTAATGGACGTTGTTCAAGCAGGAAAGCATCAGTACTTGTTAACAGATGGTGACATGGTGAATCATATTTACTGTTGCAAAAAATTAACTAAATGGAATATTTTTAGCAAGGTAAGTATTTTACATTATGAGTACTTTCTGACATGACTATGTGCAATTAAGATATTGCAGCCTGGATATAGATAAGAGAGGAGTTTTGTTTAGAGGCTTTTTAACCATGTCTTTGCTCAGCAACTGAGGAATTTTCCAGGTAGTAAGTTCATCTGTAGTAAATCACACCAATAATACTACAGATGTCACGAACAGTCAGTGTACCCTTGAGACATTCACTAAGCATTATCATCTGGGACTAAATATGAATTATGAGAAGCTGTGCTTGTCTGCAGGCTGTAAATGCCCTGGCACAGGTGTCTCAGACTGACTGGGGAGCCATTTGCTATACTCAGGCAGGATAGCAAATGGTGCCTTCAGCACCGATCACTGCTTGAGCCTCGGGTGTAGCTCTTGTAAGAAACCATTGCAGATACAATAGGCTGCAACTCATTGTCAGACTATGAGTACACACTTACAGCTCTCAGCTTACAGAGATATTCTGGCTACCAGGCTGCAGAGCAATTGAGATGGAGGTCTCATTACTTGCCCTTACTGAGCAGTGCCACTGTGCAGCCAGAAGTTATCACCATTCATAGAAATAATAGAAGGCTTAGAAATATTTCTGCTTGCCTCTCTGATACAATTGCAGTTTCTGTAGAGAAAACTCCATCTCAGTCCTCTTCCTTGAGCTGCTGAAGAAGTGAGTTGCCAAGGAGGTGGAAGAGGAACTGAATAGATGGGATAGACAAAAGCAAGAATTGAAAAGAGGGGATAATGAGATGCACTAGAAAAGAAAAAAAATGTCATAATGGTGTAAGAGTTACGAAGGAAAGGAAAAAGAATTGGAGAAACTAGGTTAATGGGCAGAAACTGAAAAACAAGATGACACTAGAGAAGGACAAAAATCAAGAAGTCAAGACCATCATTAGAAATCCTAATGCTAAGAATTACAAAAGTGGCATCATTTTGGACTGTGACTGCATGACTTATTGAATGTTGCTAGGAGCATTCATCATCCCAGCAGCCATAAGCTTAGCTATCGTGCGCCTCAGTGACATCTGGGAGGATGAGGACTTGGTCACTGATGGAAAGTTAGAGGTCACTGTCATGGCAATCCACACATCTGTGTGTAGCACCTGTACATCCCTTTTTTTTTAAGGTGACTACTGCAGTTTAATGTACTTCTTTAAAAAGAAAAAAAAAAACCCACCACAATTGCTTTGGAAATTTCAACACTAAACTGAAAAAAACCATGAGGCTTGGTCCTCTGGTACATCACTGCACTGCCTTTATTAATTTTTTCCCCTCCATTTCAACTTTTTGGGGAAAAAAAAGCAAAATATGTAATGTTAAAATACGTTAGTTGAAGGAATTTGTCATCCCTTAGGCTAGACAGCACAGCTTAAAATAATTTTTAAAAATTTATGGAGGATTGGAAAGTGTTACGGTTTGAGGGGGCACAAGCTAGTTTTATGGTAGTAATCTGAGGAGCTAGAGAAAGGGCATTGTTTAGCACCTCTGGGGATTCAGAGGGTGGAACAGAGAGGGCCATTTTCTGCTATACCCTATAAAAGCTTTTTTATCACTGGGCTAGTGCTAAGCCACTCCAAAAATCAGTTGTGATACTTCACTCAGTGAAACTCACTGCTAAATCATGATAGATCCACTGCATGCAGTGTGTTTTTAATGCAAGTCATTGCGGACTGACAGTGATGACCCAAAGAAGCAAGTCTGTTTATAACTTTGCCATTATTTGAGTGGCTTTATCTTCTGTTATGGACTGGTTTGGCTAAGGAGTGTAGCTACATAGACTGGCAATGACTACTTGGATGGACAACTGAGAGCATTTGTGTAGAAGACAGGAAACTTGGCATCTGCCTGAAACTGAACAAGGCTAAAGAAAATTAACTACAAACAGAGAGTAATTACTTGAATATTACATCAAAATATTAGACTGCAACTGCTAATAGTAGAGTTCTAGTGAAAATTATCCTACAGCTTAACGATAGGGTTTGGGGTTTTTTTTTGCTTTGTGTCACTTCTCACTTGGTGAGAATAGCTAAGCATTGCTCCTACATCTCTCACAATTTTGTGCCTATCTTTTCAGACTTAAACTCCACAGTGTCATTTAGAAAATACTGTCATTTTGAACACTCTTACTGGGAGGGTAGCACTGTGGTTTTGCTGTAGAAGTGGAATGATATTGATCCTTTAAATGTTCCACTTCTGAGAGCTTGCTCTCTAGACATCAGCGACCTTCACTGTATCGCTGTCGGGCAAACAGTCCTTGAAAGTGGCGTAAAAGAAGATGGTTTAGTTAGTTTTGTACTAGAGTTTTGTCTGAAGCATATAAAAGTGGAGACAGGTTTTTGTTACTGTTTTGGAGGGCTGACGGCAGTTTTGTGTTTTGTGGAGTTTTGGGTTCTTTCCCTTATCTCTGCCCTTTTGAGTACTGTTCCATATTAGAAATACTGAACAAATGCCATATCATGTTGCCTTGAGTTCTATATATTCCCTACAATGGCAAGTCTGCGTGTGCTTATTTTTCTTAAGATTTGTAGTACGTGTTTATAGGTAACGAGAACGCATTTAGGAAAATATATAAATAAGATACTCTGGGACAGAACAGGGTGTCCTGATATTTACTGAAACATTTCTATCAACTTTACTAATAGGAGAAAAGGGGTCATTTCTGAAATAAACTGAAAAGAAATCTGCTTAGTCAAAAGGAGGCAGAACGAATCTATGAGCAGAAATTGGCTGACCTGTGCATTTCCTCAATGGCTTCCTCAGTCACTGCTCACACATAATTGAAAGACATTCACTGGTTTGTTTCTTTCTCTTTATAAGAAATCTTTTTATGGTATTTTTACGGAGTTTTTCGCCATTACATTTTAAGCCAATATTTTCTCATAGATTTTACAATCATGTCAGTCCATGGATTTAAATTTGGTTTTTTACCTTATTTACACCTCTGTAAATGTTCCATTTTCCCAGCAATACAAGCATAAAAGTTACTTTTCTTTTTTCTTTTTTACTTGATTGCGATAATCACCTCAGCATAATCTAAATGAGCTGAGCTGAATTTCAGAGAGAACTAGAAATAACAGCAGCCAATTTTCAAGACTAGAAGAGCAGTGGGGAAGATACACATTGAATTCCCTTAAGCCAAAACCATTACTTTCAAGACCAACTGTCCTATCATTCATTAAATTATTTGTAAAGCTCTTCAGAAAGTTTTTTCAAGAGGGTGGTACAATGTGTATCTTTACAGCAAGCATACAAGATACTGTTGCATTAACCCTGGATGTCAGTAGCTTGCCAATTTTTACAAATGTAGGGATCAACTCTGAAAGATTCACCTTTATTTTCTAACATTTCCATTTTCAGTATTTTTATCATTAGCATGGCCTCAACATACAATCCAGCCTTTCCTCACTGAAATCGGCCTTCCTTGCTATACAGGAGTCATCAGGTAAATCATGTGCCAAATTGGCTAAGAACCTAGAAATTTAAGAGCCTCTTGCAATACATAACAATATATGGAATATTTAACCAACCATATTTCCAGACTTCTTCTTGTATTCAATTGGTGATGTGAAACCAGATGCCAGCCATATTAGTTTTCTTGAAGACAATGGTGTTTCCTTGTGGGTGACTTCAGTTCACTGTTACCAAACCTATGAAAATAGCTGGAGGCTTAAAAAGCCAGTCAAGACTTGTGTTAATTGATATGACACTGAGAAGAACCCTGTGGTAAGAATAAGCTGTGAGCAAAACTGTCAGCATAAATATACTGTAACTATCTAATAACCTCCCCTGTTCCCGATGCATGTGGAAGGGATAACACAACCCTTTCTCTACAAGGTTCATGACCAAAACCCCACCAGAATAAATCAAGTTCTGATTATGTCTTCTAACTGAGATTATGGGGAAGGCAGCAATCATGGCTGCTGGTGTCCTAAAATTTCTAGGGAAAAAAGCCTCTAGAAAAGCATCACTCACTGACAAAGCTGGCATAACCAGACAGTGACAGTGTCTAAGTGTATTACACTGTATTTCTGCCTACAGTGACAAGTTCTGCATCCTGCCTTGGAAAAGTCTCGCTGCAGTGAAAGAGAATTAAGTGAACGGCATTGAAAAGTCATCTGGAACTCTCCCTTAAAGACAAACTGTTTTCTTAAGAGTCAGACAGCCCCACCACATGATAGATTTTTGTTCTCTTGAAACAATAGCTGCTTTTTCCTTGTAATTTTCTTTCTGCTCTGTCCTTCAGACACAAATCTTGGTGAGAATGTAGATTTTGTTTTTTAATCACTTTTTAGGTATTCCCAGTTAAGAGCTAATAAAAAGAATAATCAGTGCTTTTGTCCCGTGTTTGAAAACAACAATACATGATTAATACAGACTTGCTTAATGAAAAAACACTGCAGCGACCCAGCTGAATAATGAATAATCCATAGGAGCTGTTTAGAGCTGGGTAAATACCTATGAACTGTATTTCATACATAATCTTTCATTAAAAAAAAAAACCAAAAACAAATCAGTTTCCGCTATGTTCACACCCTATCTTGATAATTATTCACTTTGCAGTTTGATGAAAAATACATGATTATGCAGACCTGACCATTCTTTCCGAGTTATGTTAGTTATTACTTGTACTGCAGTGGCGCACAAAGCCTCTCGCCTGGGTTACAGCTGAGAGCTAGGCTCTGCACCGACAGCCCGAAGCCCTGAGGCTTGAGAAGCAGCGTTGCCAGAAGCTGAGGGGAGAGGAGCGCGATTAAAAAACTCACGGTGGTCAGAGGGGGGTTAATAAACACGTTCTCTTTTTATTCGTTACCACGGGCACGCACCCCCGTCGGTCGGACGGCGGCAGGCAGGTGATGGCACTCCGCTAAGGCTGGGCTGCCAGATCTTCCGGCCCGGGGAAGGCTTTTTCCTGCCAGAACACCAATACCCGCGGAGCCGCTCGCCGGCTCCCGCCGGCGGTACCAAGCAGG